>NXGZ01000007.1:0-549593 GCA_002893665.1 Metschnikowia orientalis | reverse complement strand
AAGTTCGACACCGGTAAGTTGGCCATGGTCACTGGCGGTAAGAACATGGGTAGAGCTGGTGTCATTGTGCACAGAGAGAAGCACGAGGGAGGTTTCGACTTGGTCCACATCAAGGATGCTTTGGAGAACACCTTCGTTACCAGACAATCTAACGTCTTCGTCATCGGTACCGAGCAGGGCAAGCCATACATCTCGTTGCCAAAGGGTAAGGGTATCAAGTTGTCCATCTCTGAGGAGCGTGACAGAAGAAGAGCCCAGAACTAGAATTGTATAATAAGAAACAAACGGAATTTAGGGAGCCGAACCCGCGGGTTGTAGTGGATGTTCGTAGATGACAAGTATGTATTCTGGATATATGTGTATTCTAGATTTTATGCGTCCTCTAGATTTTGAGTATTACATTTTACGTGTATTCTAGATTTTGTGTGATACATTTTAGATGTATTCTGGATTTTAAGTGCATCTAGATTATATGCGTGTTGGAGATTCTATGTGCATCATAAATTTTATGAGTATTCTAGATTCTATGTCAATTCTGGATTCCTTGGTATCATAGATTACCGTAGTAACGAGCGGCCCGATTAGCAAGCGGCGTCTATTTTATCAGACGCACCGTGGCCGATAAAGCCTGCACACACGGGCCCGGATCCGCCGCCTAATTTGCTTCCATTCATCACCTCCACCCCACCAACTTCGTCCCAATGACATCCAGATACAGAGTGGAGTATGCCCTCAAGACACACAAAAGAGACGAGCTAATTGAGTGGATCAAGGGTCTTTTGGCGGTGCCCTTCGTCCTCCACGGCAACATCGACGTATACGAGTCGTACTTAACCGTCGACGATTCGCCCAACGAGGCGCTCATAGAAACGTCCGAGAAGAAGATCGAACGGACGCTCCAAAAGCGGTACCTCGAGGTGTTCCACGACGTGGAGCAGTTGATCGACAACACGATTGAGTTGGACATCCAACATCCGGGAGCACACGTGGCCAGCACCCGGCTCCGGCAGTTGGTGCCGAGTGTGGGGCGGTTTTTCACGCGGCTTCCGTTGAAAGAGGCGTTTTTGATCGAGGACCAGAAGCGGCTGATCTCGCGGCGCACGTTGGTCAGCCCGTCGTTCAACGACATCCGCATAGTGCTCAACACGGCGCAGGTGTTGGCGCTCACGTCGCGGGCCAGCCCGGAGACCCGGCTCCGGTTGATTACGTTTGACGGGGACGTGACGTTGTACGACGACGGGCAGTCGCTCGAGGCAGACTCGCCGTTGGTGGCGTACTTGGTCACGTTGTTGCAGCACAACGTGTACGTGGCGGTGGTGACGGCGGCCGGGTATCCGGGGCAGCAGGGCGCGGAGTCGTACGAGGGCCGGTTGCGGGGCCTTGTGGAGACGTTGCGGAGCACGGACGCGCTTCTGGACGAGCAGAAGAACAACTTCTTGGTGATGGGCGGCGAGTCCAACTATCTTTTCCGGTACGACGTGGACGCGGGCCATTTGCGGTTCATCGACAGCGAGGAGTGGTACTTGCCGATGATGAAGAGCTGGAAGCAGGCCCGCATCACGCAGGTCATGGACCTAGCCCACGAGCACATGGTGCATCTCCGGGAGCGGATGCGGCTCGACGCGGCCAACAAGACCACGATCATCCGCAAGGAGCGGTCGTTGGGCATCATTCCCGTGGGCGGGTACAAGATCCAGCGCGAGACGCTCGAGGAGATTGTGTTGTCGGTGCTGCAGAAGCTCGGGGAGTTTTTGTCGAGCCAGCAGACGCGGAGGCGGCTCTCCATGGACTACGAGCGGGACTGCAAGCCCACCAGCATGCATGCCATGCAGTCGGCGGACTCGGACATCCGGGTGTGTGCGTTCAACGGCGGGGCCGACGTGTGGGTGGACATTGGCGACAAGTCGCTCGGCGTGGAGGCGTTGCAGAACTACTTGTATGAGAAGGAGCACGGCAGCCGCCACGTGCTGATTCCCAAGAGCTCCACGCTCCACATTGGCGACCAGTTTGCGTCGGTGGGGGCCAACGACTTCAAGGCTCGGCTTAGCGCGTGCACGGTGTGGATCGCCAACCCCCGCGAGACCAAGGAGATTTTGAAGGATTTGACTGCGGGTCTTGCCAAGCACAGGCCCCCGCATGCATGAGCGGCGGCGGGCATGTGGTCTGGGCGGTCTCGGCGGGCATGTCGGAGGGGCCGAGGTTGCTGCGGGTGCAGGATGTCCTCTCACAGCAACATCGGCAGGCCCGATTGACGTCAGCACCAGTCCGACTGCTACGATAAGGACAAATATAAGGACCAGTATTCCGAGACCCAGATTACACCAGTATTCCGAGACCCAGATTACACCAGCTCAGATTACACCAGTTCAGGGACCCAGACCACACCACTTCAGAGACCAGCATAGATAAATACACCAGTGATCTACAGAGTAGTCCAGAACACCAGTGATCTACAGACCAGACCAAAACAATGAGCCCTAGCTTCTTTGACGTGACATCCGCCCCTTATATCGACCCCAGCCTGGACAGGCGCACGGCCATCGTCACCGGCGGCAATGCCGGCATAGGCTGGTACACGGTGCTCCACCTCTATTTGCATGGGTACTCCGTGTACGTCGCAGGAAGAAACAAAGACAAGGTGGCGCAGGCCATCAAGGACATCCAGGCCGAGGCACAGGTGCGTGTGGACAGCTACACGGCAGAAGAAAAGAGCCAGCGCCATCTCGGGTCCGTGGCGCCACTCCACCTCGACTGCTGTGACTTGGCGTCCGTGGCCCAATGTGCAGCAGACTTCATGGCGGCAGAGCTGCACTTAGACGTCTTGATCAATAACGCCGGCGTGATGGCCGTGCCGCACGAAATGACCCGTGACGGCTACGAGATCCAGTACCAGGTCAACTTTGTGGCGCCGGTGCTTTTGACCATGAAGCTTCTTCCGGCATTGCAGAAGGCCGCTGCGGGCGCCCGCGTGGTCAACTTGACGTCTGTGGGCCACAACTTCAGCCAGTGCTACTACAAGCCCTCCGACACCATCGACAGAAAGCCCAACATGCTCTACTCGTGGGTGCGCTACGGCAACGCCAAGAGGGCGGTCATCGAGTTCACCACCCGCTTTGCAGCAGAGTACCCGGACATCCGGGCGTTCTCCGTGCACCCCGGCATCATCACGGGCACCGGGCTCTATGACTACTGGACCAGTGTGCCGTACCTTGGGCGGCTCTCAAGCCTCCTCAAGACAGCCATGAACTCGGTGGCCGGCATCACGAGCGAGCAGGGTGCTTTGGCCTCGCTCCGGGCCGCTCTTGACCCGACGTTGCTGCAGGCCGACTCCGGAGCTTATCTTGTCACGGGCGGCACCAAGTCGAAGCCGTCCCACGTGGCCCGCAAGCAGGCCAACATCGACACCACGTGGACTTCGGTCATGTCGCTGTTGACCGAGAAGGGCTTTCTTTCTCGCCCGGCGCCATAGACGCTTGATGTTCTACGACCAGGCTTTTACTCAATTCATATTTTACACTCAGACGTTCACTCAATTCATATTTTTACACTGCAAACTTTTACTTAATTATATTTTTCTACACTCAAACTATACTCAATCCATCTTCTCTACACTCAGACTTTTACTCAATACATATTTTTACACCGAAACTACTCTTCCTCACTCAACCCACTCGGTCTCACTCAAACCACCCATTCTTGCCCAACCCACTTTAAGCCAATACACTCTGACCCAATACACTCTGATCCAAACCACTCAGACCAAAACTACTCACACCCAAGCCACCCCTCCTAAACGCTTTCCTACTCAACCCATACTAATTTTCTATCCTACTTTTCCACCACCGCTAAGTGCGCTGTCCCTGCATTGGCCGCGTGGGTGCGGCACATCGATGCTCTCAGCTGCGAATTCCTGATCCTTAGAGTTACGCTTCTTTCCCCCACCAGGCCACTGCCCGCCCCAGCGCCGTTTTTGCCCTAATAAGGCCAGCGTGCCCAAATCCCATTTTCTTCCGACGCCTTCTCCTCCGCCTGCCGCCCTGGTCCCTGCCGCCAGCCCGGTCCTTCCTATCCCATCCCAACACTAGTCCAATGGCGGTCCAGTTCTCCCAGGAGCAGATGGCCGGTACAGCCACGCAGCTAGAACACAGCGACATCCCGGGCTTAATAGACGCCCTGGAACCCTCAGGCCTCCAGCTTCCCCACGCGTACGAGCTCAAACACTCGGAGACGTTGACGTTTCTTCACGACTTGCTTTACGACGACAAGTCCCGCTTGACCCACTCGGACATTTTGAACATTCTCAACTACATCAAGGAGCGGGAGTCCACACTCTTGTTTTCCTCGGCCAAGCCAGAGGGCTCGGCGAACGTGCAAGGAGTTCCATGGGCCGCCGCCATTCGCCGCAAGTTCTACCTGGAACGACTCCGAATTGGCAGCAACTCGTGGTTCACCAACGTTCCTGGCTCTCGTGCCCACGCCCTCAAAGTATGTTTTTGTATAGCCTGTGGTCCGGCACCCTCCGTGCCTCCTCTCAGCTACTAACCCGCAGACGCTTAATATCTTGTCGTACGAGCTCAAAACAGAGTTCTTTGAGCTAAAAAACTTCTACGGCCGGCTCAAAAACCACATCACCCATTTCCAGCTCCGCTCTTTGGTGGTGTGTGGCAAAAACACCGCTAACGGCATATTTTACCCGTCATCGTACTGTCACGACGACAACCTTCGATCAATCGTGCCGGACATGAGCGACCCCGACACCTCGGACTACCATAACTTTTTCAAAGTCATCCGCATGATGCCTGATGACAAAACTCCCCGTTCGAATCTCATGAAGCTAGATTGCGTGCTCGACTCCAGCCTGCTCAAGAGAAGCTCCAACAATCGAGTCTCCTCCATGGCCTGCTCCGATTCCCTTCTAGCCACAGGCACATTCGAGGGCGGTTTGATTTTGCAGTCTTTGGCAGACAGGGACTCCGTCACCACCCTAGGCGAGTACTCGTTCTCCAAGTCTGCCGACGGCATCATAAACCACATCGCTATTGACAGCGATAGCGACCGGCTCCTTGTGGCATCGAATGATCTAAAGCTAAGGACTTTGGACCAGCATAATCCCTACAAGCGACGCTCCATAAACCTTCCATTTGCAATTAATTGCCTCAGCATGAACCCACACAATCCGAATGAAAGCTTTATCGCTGCCGACTCTACTGAGAACTATATTCTCGATCTCCGATGTCCCCAACAGCACATGTTCAGGCCACAGACTACATTCTATGGCCACACAGACTTCGGCTTCGGATGTGACTGGTCTCCTGCGGACGAAAATCTTTTGGTGTCCGGAAACCAAGACGGCACGGTTCGGCTATGGGATCGAAGACACCCAGGCACGAGTCTTTTCGCATGGAACAGTGCTCTAGGGTCACATTCCTTCGACATAGATGGGGGCGTGTTAGGGGGACCTGTCAGAAACTGCAAATTTGGACACTTTGGCAACCACATATTGTGGGCCGAGAGCTTGGACCATGTGGGTGTCGTCGAAGTCAATGACCTAAAAAAACTGTCCGAAGGGCTCATTCCGCGCGTACAATCGATAGACTTTGTCGGAAAATGCATAGGTTTGAACACTAGTCCGACGGGGAACGGCCGCGACGAGAACCTCATCATTGGTGTCAACGACTGCCCGCTTGGGGGGATCCTCAGCTACCAACTCAACGCTCCCGATAAGCCTCTTCCATTCGAGTTCTCGTTCTGAGTTAATACGAGACTTGCGACTGCTTCAACACTGACTGGTGATATTTCGAGCAATCGAGTTCATTCGGACCCAGAGGGCCATTGACACAACAGGGCGGCACCTATAGACCCACAGACCTGTGAAGTACAAGGGCGCTTGAATGAGGAGCGGTTGGAGTGCAGTACAGAGCATGCATCTCACCACATATCATCGAGATTTTCGGATACTTGGAGGTTGCCACCCACCTCTTTGATCAAGGCGTCTAGAGCTTTGATCTTGTCGTTTGTCTTTGTGATGGTTGCTACTACCCTGGCCTTATTCCGGGCGCTTGTGATGGCTTTCTCATACTTTGCAACAGCCTCGTCGTCATTGCTCGAGGACACACCGCTAAGGATACTCTCGAGCTGGTCGAGGTGCGTTTGGACGCTTTTATTTTCGAATCTCCGCCACACACTTATAAGTCCTTGGATGTACCCAACCACCAAAAACCTTTGGAAGCCAGTCTGAAGTCCATAGATCTTTCCTTCCAAATACTGTTCTTGCGCTGAGTGGTCCTGGCCCTCTTTGTAGCCCGAGGCGTAGTACTCTTCTTCGAGATCTAGTACATCATCTAGAGTTACCTGGTCCATGCCGGTATCTGATAGGAAGCAAGAGTAGGGATTCTGGAAAGCATTCGAAGATGGCTCGGCGCGTATTTCCTGGGGAACCATCGCGCCCTGCATGGACGACTACGATATCTTTCGAAACAAGACGAAACTGCAAACACATGAGTCAACAGGCAACGGCCCCCAGGACTCGTGAAAATGGAGTCCTGTTGAAACATGCTCTCGGAATAGGATATGCCTCAGATTCGGATGGGCAGGGCTCAGACTCAGACTCAGACTCAGACCCGGACAATAAGGAATCCGAGAAACACGACCAGAAAGAGTCTACTGGAAAGGATGACGAGGATGAGGACGACATGTTTGCTTCCGATCACGAAGAAAAAGAGGAGAGTGTCCATCGGAAGAAGTCCAAGCTTCTAGATATGGACAAGTTCGCTGAAGAACAGGGCATAGGTGACTACTCTCTAGATGAGAAGGGAGTCTATGGGCTGACAGAGGCAGCACAGCTTCAAAAGTATTACTCCAGCATCGGGGATGAAGGTCTTGTCGACAATAAACCCAAGGCATCCGTGCAGTTGGAGGCTTTTGACTTGAAAGAAGAAACCGAACATGGCCATTTTGATCGTGATATGAACTATACTCGGATCGCAAATAGTGACGAGGAGACCGCAGAGGACGGGTGGATGACGGGCATCAAAAGCGAGGACATTTCCAAAGCCCGGAAGGCCCAGGAGAAATTGCTCCTGCGGCTGCAAGTACCCGAAGTGGCGATGCTTCTGGCAGGCGAATTACTTGCCCGACTCATAGAGCACTTGGAGCCTGCGGAGACGTCGCTAGAAGCGCTAGCCCGACTCCTGCCACCTAAGAAAGGAAAAAAGAAGCAGCGGGGCTCCGAGGCCGACGGTGAAAGGAAACGGGTGGTCTTTGAGATCACGGAATGCTGTGAGTCACTCGAACGCTCAAAGGCGATGCGGGATGTTTACGATATGAGCAGAGAGCAATTGATGCGGGCATACAAATCGGAGACCGGCGCGGATCTAGAAAGCAGGGGGACCAAGCGAAAGGCCGAGTCTCCCGGAGTGGAGGAGTATGACAAGACCGAAGAGTATGGCCCCAAGGTCTGGGAGTTTCGCTGGAATGGGGAATCAGAGGTCAATGGGCCTTTCTCTTCATACGAAATGGTCCACTGGGCGGAGACTTACTTTGAGGACAATGTTGAGGTAAGGAGGACAGGCGCCAGTGAATTCCAGCCCATCAAGGGCTTCAGATTCTGCGACGACGCCTGATGTTGTCTATTTGTCTAAGGTGTAATTGTGGATGGGAAACTGAATCTCGCGGCACATGCCCTCTATGACTTCCCACCCGACGTTGCACTTCCACCGAGTCTTGTTGCTCAAGGCGTCTCTGACATACGTCAGGTTCAACAAGTCCAACGAAGATAATGTGGAGATTTGAGAGTTGAGATCCACGTTTTTGTTCAAAGTGAACATGTTGAATTCTGTTTCTTTCCGAGCCAATTCCCTTTCTGACGAGTTATGATACAAATTAAAATATTCTTTGTTATCGCTCTGTAGCGTGGTGGATTCATTGCGATAGATGACCGAGAGAATGGCCTTTAGCCGCTCGAGATCGAAGTAGTTGGCCGATAGAAGCCTCGAGTCGATGTCATGTTTTGAGAGAGAATCGCCGGTTGCCTTACTCTTCTTTTTGAAGGCTTTGACTCTTGAGAAGAGCTGAGGATCCAGCTTTTGGTCGCCATGCGATGCGAGATACGACGCAATGAGAATGAACTTCGAGTGATACGTGAGGTCACTAAAGGACGAAGCGGAGTCCAGCGGCTGTTCCAAGCCTGTATCGTAGTCAACAACGGTGCTGTTAGTCATGACGTCGTTCCTCATGATTTCGTCTTTCATGCTCTTGTATATTCTCAAAAAGTCATTGGGCCGGTGACCGCTCGAGGCGATTTTCTGCACAAATCGTGGCCAAATCTGGCAGCACTTGTCCTTCAAGAGCGCAATGTCCGATCCCGTGTATCCGAAGAAAATATCGACGATGAGTTTGGTGAAATTTGTCCACATCGAGACGCTCACCACTTCGTCGAGCACCTCGTCAAAAGGGCACTCGGTGAGGATCTGGACAGCCTGCTCCTGAGTGTATGGGGCAAAGTAGATATGGGGAACAGAAATAGTGGCGATTTCGCTAGGATCATCGTGCGAGACAATGTATATCACTGAGATGTTGCGGATCGTGGAGTACTCTCTGAATTTTAGAAAAGATCGGAACAACTCTTCGGTAGAATCAATGCATTGGTCGAAGCGATCGAGAACTAAGACATGCGGCTCTGTATAGTTCGTGTCCTCGACAAACTGTTCGAGTGCCATCAAGAAATGGGCAAAAGTCTCACATAACAGAGAGATGCGTGCGGCCTCAAGACCCTTGTACATGAACTTTTGGTTGTACGTTGACAAATCAATTCCACTGTCATTTCGTATTTCATGTAGGCACTTTTGTAGGAGGATTTTCTGCGTGACAAACTCGTCACAGTTGACAATTGTGCTCCTGACTCCGATTCGCTCCAAGTGCTTCAACACAGTGTGGGTTTTGCCGTTAGACTTATAACCCAGGACAATCACATTGGGTGCCAGAGTCTGCGAGTCATTGGTAATATATGACCCAAGAAGCTGGAGCTCTTCCTCACGATAAGTTACTTCTGCAAAGTCTACCTCAATGTCCATCAGTAGTAGAAACGATGCGATTATGCAGAGACCGCGCACTTTTGGTGAGCTTTCTCGTAGTTGTGGCTGCGAAAGGTTCCCTTCAAATAACTCATCTTTGGCCTTGTGCTTTTGAAGCTATCATGAGCATGAACACTTCACGTTGGCCCAAAAATCAAAGCAATGGACCAGGTCGCAAAAAAAAAAAGAAAATAATCCTGGCTTGGAACTTGCATTCACTTGCTACACCCGTTCTTGTGTCGAGATGATCTAATGCCATGCTATAAATTATAAAAAATATGCTAGATGTATTCTTCCAAAAGATTCTGAAGCATTTTCATGCCCATGACCGTGGCAACATTCAGGAAGGTCTTTGCTCGCTTCTCCACGTCTTCAAAACGAACGGTCTCAACCCAATTCCCCGAGCACTTGCAAAACTCACTCATATTATCTGCTTTGATTTGAAGACACCGTGAGCATTGCAAATCCTGCGACAAGTACTTGGAGACGACTTGGTAGAACTTGGCTATAACAGCTTCCTCCATCACTGCGAAATTGTATGCCTTGTGACAGACCGGGCACGCCTT
This sequence comes from Metschnikowia orientalis, assembly GCA_002893665.1. NCBI lineage: Eukaryota > Fungi > Ascomycota > Pichiomycetes > Serinales > Metschnikowiaceae > Metschnikowia > Metschnikowia orientalis. Next base: position 539,956 of record NXGZ01000007.1, on the reverse strand, counting down.
GATGTCTTTCATGGCGTCCCTGCAGAAGTCCACATCCCGAATGTGGCTGCAGTATTCACAGATCACAGACCCCACCACCAAGGATGCACTTGGGTTGTGGAAAATCGACTCCGGACTGAACTCTCGTACATCCAACTCCGCCAACAAATCCTTCCTCAACATGCGCACCTCAATGCTCTTTTGCTTGGATAAGGCAAAGACCCCACAGAGGAATTTGACTAATTCCAACACTGGGTTTTTCATTTCCAATTGCGATCCGGCCAATTTTGGGAACGCATAATCTTGCTTCAACTCGGGGTTGAGAATCGACTCGTTCTGCCTGCGGTTGAGTTTCTTGATGCGCTGGTAGAGCGGTTTCCTAAAATCATTCATCACCTCGCTTATAACATCTTGCTCCTCCCCGTCATTGGCATCTTGGTTCTTTTGACCTTTTAGAATATGAGCCAACTGGGTTATGCGTTGTGTTCCGGTTTGAGTACCCCCTAAGAGAGTTTCACTCTTGTGATTGGACAAGGCGTTCAAGAAGATCAAAATCCAATCCTCGAATTCGTTTTGAAACATAACCGGCAAGAACTCACGGATGTGCCACTGGCTGTAAGGTGACAAGTTTTGCACCTCGTCATTTGTAATTTCACTGCAGCAACGACCGGCAAAATTGAACTCATCCATCCATATCAAAAGATCCCAATACTTGACGACATTGAGGTCCAAGAAATTGAAAAGCGGCTTAGATCTCGTTGCATTGACAATGTAATTTCCATATGCGTATGAGTTTTCCACCGATATCTTACTGGTCTGAAGTATGATTTTTTGTCGATTTGCGAAAACAACCTTTGCGTTCAGTCTGTTGAATTCACCAACAAGCTGTAGGAGGGCCTTGCAAGTTAGGTTGTGCACATGTCTGTCGAGAGTAAAATCGTATAGGTATGAGCCTTTTCGCTGGATCCATGCCACCAAATGACTCATCATAGAGTCCGCATGTGTATTGTTGCTGCAAGCATCATCCCACCAAGATTTCACCATAATTCGAAGCTGAGACAAGGAAGCCGGCGAAAATGTGTCCAGTGCTAATGTAGAGGCGCCATTTGTTTGATCGCTTTCCAATGGGTCATCTGCTAAATCGGTACCTTCAGCTTCATTTATGAGCGAGCTGGTAAGAATCGTGTTAATTGTAAGCGTTCCAATCTCCACTTCCAAGCAAGCGGTTTCATAAATCTCTGGATTGTTGATCGTGATGAAATCAAGATTCTCCACATCTTCGTATCTGTCAGCTTCGTAGCCACCACGATCAGGGTAAGGATTGGATGACCACCATAGAACAATGTTGTTTTTACTCAATCTCCGGGCATATTGAACATCGATTAAGTAACCCATGTTTTCAGTTTGCAAATTGCATAAAGGAATGTTGGAATAATTCGATAAATCAATCAAATTTTTGATCCACGATGCCAAGTGAAAGTAATGCTTCATGATCCTTCGGGATATGAGATTTTGCCATCCGATCGCTGGCATTGCAACCTCGCCTATGCTCATCTTGATAGTAGGCAAGTCTGCTGCAGCTTCGACGAGCTTGAGGACCTTATCACAGTAAGGAGACTGGATAGTGAGTAAAGCCTTGCTGCTTCTACCCTCATGGATTCTTCTGACAGTGGAGTTCATTTTTTTGTACAATGATGCACTTGTCGAGAAGTAATTAGTCTCGAAGTTCATCTCTTCTTGATAATCCAATATGTTGTACAACATAGAAAATTTGTCTTTCCGTGCGGCATAAATCTCTTTGTAAATCCTGTCGAGGTTTGGAGGGAGCTCTTGAGCTCCACTTGATGGCTTTAAAACAAATACCGACACCGTATTCCCCCAAGTATTGAAAAGAGCAAAAAATTCATATCCGTTTGTGACAATGTGAAGTAAATAAAATATCTCCATGTTAAACCGCTTCAAGTACTGTTTGGGCTCAATGGTCATAAGATCTCTTGTGGTGAAACCAGTTTTTAAACACTTCCCAAGTGCGCCAACTTTCGTATCATCGAACCTGACGGTATTGCCTAGATTGATGATAGCTCTGTCGATGGCATTGATTTCTGTCTCATACAAGCCAAGGATTCTCGAGTCGTGCAACAAGCTGTCAACTCTGCTCATTTCCTCGTTGAAAGTTGCTTCGGGCATCGTCAATTTGTATAGGTGGGTGGCATCATGCCCATTTGGCAAGAGTGCCTTTGACTTTTCAATGTCACAGTTTTGAATTGTCTTTTTCGCAGAAAGATCGGCCTTGAAAGAGGCATACACTTGCTTAGGTATGTGAAACAAAAATGAGTAGACTTTTTGACGGGAAAGAATGTAGACCTTGAGGGCACCTATGTTTTGAGGATCCAATTTATACTCAAGGATTTCCCACTCAGAGCCAGCAATTGTTTCGGCTTGCTTCCTGATCATGTTGCCAACGGATTGTCGATGCGACGATTCTGTGCTGTCGCCAAAAAGCTTTTTTCTTCGATCACGGTTTTTGGATTGGAGCTGCCATTTGGCTTTTTGATAAGTTAAGAATCCCTCATAGTCTTCTGTCATGGAAGGGCAGGAGCCAGACAAAATAGAGGCATTCCGCTCATCCTCCTCAATTCTTAACTTCTGGGCTTCGCGGAGCTTCCGCTTTTTGACAATTACTTTGCTAACCTTCTGATTTGCTAGATTACTCTCGCTAGCCTCTCCGAAGTCCTCGATATCTTTAACTAGTTTCACTTTGTGATCTGCTTTGTTGGAAGCATTAAAAAAGGTCGAAATTGATGACTGCTTGAACTTGTCTTCTTGTATGTTGATCCGCTTTCTTAACCAATCTGGGTGAGGGACTCTAGGCACTGGATTCTTTATGTTCTGATAAGCTGCGGGTATTGTGATGATTTTTTGCACAACAGATGCCAAACGCTCATAGTAGTAATTCCAGTCCAAAATAGAACGTGGGTCAAACTCAGACAATGATGGATCCTTCAACCATTTCTTAAGGAAAAATTCTTTTTTATCGGAAGAAAAGACAGCGACAGGAATAGCTCTTTCAGTGACTGGGCTTCCCAAGGGCTTGGCACTGATGATGTACTTACAAGCCAAACCCGCATCTTTGACCATTTCTTCACCCAAAAACTCTCCGAGTCTCTTTGCTGTGGTAATAGAAGTCGATTTCTGTCCTTCGTATTCAGCCAAAGATTTGGACATCATTTTATTCTCACAGATAAGCTCGATGAGATCTTCATCCTCCAACATTCCACCTTTGGTGTCCAAGACGTCAAGCCAGTTGTTTGCAACAGTAGCCACCGCATTGTAACACTTTTCCAATGTTTCACCTTCTAAGAAGAGCTTGAATATGTCTGATTGGAAGTTTTTGATGAGATTCAATTCACCTCTTCTTTTCAATTCGAAGCCTTTAAGTTCTGCTAATGTTCCATCGTGATTGAAAACCGCGTATCTTTTCTTAAGGCCCTTGCCTTCCTCTTTCGAAGTTGGCAACACCATGGCCTTATAAGGACCATCAACTTCGAAGAAGATCGAGTTCTCCGATTTCGTTTTGTATTTGAAGGACTCGCTGTCGATTAAGTCGGAGTATTGGTGATTTGTGAATTGTTGATGCACTAAGTAGTTCAACATTGAGCAGGGATACTCCAAAAGAATTGTCTTGCCATTTTTGCATTTAAGCTTGTAATTTTCTGGGAAAGATTCGGGAAGGATACACCAGATACCGTCCGTGTCTAGTTCTAGGGGTCTGCCGATTCTATCGACCAAAGAACGAGCCATTTGAATAATCTTCGAACCCGTGAGACACGTTATGCCCGCCATCTCCATTGAATACCACCGTGAGCCCTTTCTCATGACATAGCCATAGAACGAATTCAAGATAACCTTATGCGCTAATTGTAGCGAGTCGTACAACACAACCATTTTATTAGCTTCATCTTTGGAGATTGTGTCCTTGCATGATGAAGCTTTGCCCTTCCACTCCTTGGCAAGACCCTTGAACTCGTAACGACGGTCTCTGAAATTTCTCACAGTGTTCACGTAAAACGGATTTTCACGTTGACAGACAATTGCTTCTCTTGTCTTGGTTTCTGTAACCTTCTTTCTGCTGTAGTTCTTTTGAGAATATTCTCCCAATCTTTGTTTGATCAACTGAGCTTGTTCAGAGTACGGAAGCTCGTCAAAGGTTCTCCTTGGAAGCCACGGTTTTGCAGGCGCAAATGTGTCGTTTTGCAATGTTCTTTTCACTAAGCCATAGTCACTGGCTTTGGCAGGAGAAAACTCCCCTCTCCAAGACCATTCAAGCCTTCTATCACAATTTTTTCCTGGCCGATTAAAGTCACAGACAGCGCAATCTTCCTCGGATTTCATTGAATCTGGCTGCAACCGATTCGAGGTCATGATATTAGGATACATGGAAGCCACGTCCACATGATAAATCAATGGGTTCTCTCTTCTTATTGGATTATCGCGTAAGTCTTCAAGTTTATTCTTGATTTCATCATAGACCTCTTCGAAATTTTCAATGTCGCTGACCTTCTTGCCGCTTTCCACCTCAATGCAGAACTCAATCGATTTTTTTAAATTTCCTAGAAGCTCATCAATAGCAGCAGGCTGGATTTTGAAGTCACTTGGGATATCACTTCTAAACACCCCCGACTCCAAGGACTCGACGTGACCGCCGACATAAGTCTCAGATTCGAGAAGATGGCCCTCGTAAAATCTTTCGATTGGGTCAGTGTATTTATTGGGAAGCAATATTCCTTTCTCGTATGCTTGGACCATGAGCAACATTTCACACAAGGTACCTGTACCTTTTCGTAAAACTTCATCGGGGTTCAATGGAATGATAGTGCATAGGGAGAAGATGAACGGATGGACGTACTTGAAGTACAAGTAGTATGTTGCGACTGCATCAGAAACCGAGTACTCCGAAAGGATTTGTGGTTTCTCATATGCGTAGGGAGTCATCAACTCGGGGTCCAATTCAATAGGATTGTAACCTAGTTTTGCGGTTGTGACAGCCTTTAAACCTTGGGAGCCCTGGGGCAAGTAGGAATCTCTTTTGACCCACCTGAAGCAGTCCATATGCACACAATACTTAGACTTGTATTCGCCTTCGTTGTCTTTTGCGAAACCAATTTCCTCAAACAAATCCATCTCATGATAGTTAGTTCGATTTTCGACGAAGGGCCAATCGAAGAAGTCACCGTTAAAAGTGGCTATAACGGTCGGGCGGACATCCCTGATGTGTTCAAAAAACCGCTGAAGAACGCGTTTTTCATCAGGCTCATTGAAAATGGTAAAGAGACCAGGGTACTCTGGCTTGGGCGTGTACTCAAAGTCCTCTATGTCTTCTGATATGATTTCACGGTTGGTGATCAAGTAGCCATCTCCGTCAATCATGTATGATATCATCATGACCTGGTCTATCTTGGAGTCTGGAAACTTGAGAGGGGCTTTGGTTGTTTCAATGTCGAATGCCAAGACAACAGGGTCCGCAAATGCAATTTTGTCCTTATTCTCCTCGAAGGTGACGGCCCCATGCTTAGCGTAAACATCATACCACTTTCCAACTCTGATGCCCTGGTCGATGGAGACTCGGACATGGAAGGGAACATCGTATTCTCTGATATCGTCGATGAATGACAATGGGTCATTTGCAGGGTCGGCGCCGCGAGACTTCGAGTCGCCTTGTTGCAGGTACTTCTTCAGGCCCAGCTCGAAATTGTTGGCGCTGTTGAAGTTGACAATCTGAAAAACGTCCCTGGTGTCTCGCTTTGACTGGTTTTCCTTGATGATGGGGTTCAACACCCTCCTGGCTCCTAGAAGATCCGAAACGTTGTGGAACTGCAACTTGACAAGAGTTCGTTTTAGGCCGACCAAGTGGTTGGGCAAATTTAGGTCGTCCTTTTCCTCTCGGGAAACCGACTTGAGACTGAGGTGCTCAAGGGCCTTTTTTAGAGCCTCTTCGACCTCGGCCTCACGACCAGGAATGACCAAAAGAAAAAAGTACGGGTCGTGTTGTAGCGTCGACTTGAAAGAGCCCCCTTCCTCGTCGATGAAGTAGAAGTCCACCCCAGAGCATCCTGCCGTGTAGTCTTCTGATGGAATGGTGGTAGCGTGCATATTGACCAACCACCCTTTTCTAGGCTTGGAGCCATCGTATTCGCCGTGTTCGAATCGCTCAAACCCCATCAAAGTGTCCATCGAGTCGATTTTGTCCACCATGTCTTTTTTCGTGGCCGAGTCGTTGAGCATGGGGTTGGTGACTGCTGGCTGATCCTCATTTTTGGTGACTTTGAATTCCGTGGTGAATTTGCCTGGTTTGTTCTTCACAAACCGGGCGGACGCCGAACCCTTGAACTGGGTTCTGGTTTTTGTAGACATTTGCCGACTGTGTCTATTTGGGTTGTCGGACGTGGTGAAAGGTGCTTTTAGGGCAGGAAGTGGAATATGGTGGGGGCGATGGAGATGCTTACGAACTACGCACCACGCGTTCTGCCACACGCGACGGTTTTTTTTTTTTTTTTTGTATCATTTGTCTGTCTTTTCGCTATTCCCCCTTTGAGCGAGCGCTCAGGCCTCAGTAACGCGCATTTAGGCCGAATGACAAGCCGACAGCCAGACTGGCCGTTGATTGTGACGATCCCAACGGGAGCGAGATTTTCCGGGTGAGCCTCAGCCTCATCTGGACATGAACAAAACAATCAAAAATTGCACTGCCACGGAGTAGATGAATAAGAACTGCACGCGGAGTCGTCTCTGACCATTTGAGATGGTAACATTGGCGCCCTCACCGCCGCCGATTGGCAAGACCAAAAACTTCAAGGATCTCAACAAGAAGAAAGACAAGCTTCCGACCACCGCAAGGAAAAAGCCGTAGAAGATGATCCAGGAGCCGCCGAAAAGCTGTTTCCACAAGAGCAAGCATATTATGGTCACATACTTGTACCCACTGAAGCTGACCAAGTCCCAGAAAGAGCTCTGGCTCGAGCAGTTGAGAAGGTAGAGACCGACTTTGAAGATGCTGATATCCAAGAAAGAGCAGGCCAAGGTCTGGGACGCCAAGTAGCCAAAGACTTGCGGGTGGAAGTCGCCCTTCAAGCCCAGAAACAGAGCCCAGAGAAGAATGTAGGTCACATAGGCCATGAGGGGAATGTACAAGTCCGGAGCGTTCAAGTCCTCCGAGGCCGGGGCATAGTTGACACCTGCGCCGTTGGCACCGCCGTTTTCCATGGCCATGATGCGGGACCAGTCCTTGTGGCGGAAGGGAAAAAGTATTAGGGCGATTTTGCGAGCCACGTACGAGTTGCTGACCTTGAAGTAGTACTTCAATTCGCCTGCCATGGGCATATAGGACCCGAAGTTCTGCTGGAGGTAGTTGTTGGATTGGCCCAAGCTGCTTTTGGCAAACTGGGCCGCCATGGACGCGGCAGGGTCCGAGAAGAAGTCGCCGTACGACCCACCGCTGCTCTGCTGTTGCTGCTGTTGGTACTGCCCGAATTGCTGCAGGTACTGCTGTTGGCTGTTGTATTGTTGGTTGTTGTACTGCTGATTATTGTACTGTTGGTTGTACTGTTGGTTGTACTGTTGGTTGTACTGCTGGTTGTACTGTTGGTTGCTGAATTGCTGGTTGTTCAATTGCTGCGCTTGCTGGGGGGTTCCAGCGTAGCCCTGGTACATCTGCTGTTGCAGCTGGTTGTCTTGGCCGAAGGCAGGACTGTAGGGGCCCAGGGAAGACAGGCCCTGAAGATGCTGGGGCCGAGGATGTTGCAAGTTTCTGGCCTCGCCGGCAAAGGACGAGTCTGCGGCGGTTGCGTATGGGTTGTACATTGCGGGAGGTAAGATGTGGCGGATGGGCCGTGCTAAGATGGGTTTCTTCAGGTAGACCGTCGCTAGTAGGAGCGGGTGGTGGATCTATGGTTGCGTTACGTGTGGTCGCGAGAGTCGTGTGGCTCTCAGGCGCGGGTCGGTTGTGAGAAGTAGCTACAGTGCTTTCAAAGGCCTATTTCTTCGCGCTTTCGCACAGTAATGCTCCTCACTGTTTGGCGTCCTTTAAGCTGGGCTAAAATGCCAAATCTGTATTCACTGCTCAGACGTGTTTTGGGAATTTATGGAGAGCAGTCTAGTGGGCCAGTCCTGCAGATTTCGCTTTTTCTGGTCGCTTGTTTATCTGCTTCGTTCTCTCACTTGTGCCTGACTTAAAGTTCTTCAAAGTGCAATTTCATGCAGGGCCATGCTGCCACACTATGCCACCCGAGCATATAGTATTCGGCTATAAACCGAGTTTCCAGTAAACCATAAACCGAGCTTCCAGTAAACCATAAACCGAGCTTCCAGTAAAATCAGAATCTTCAAAGTCCCCACTCGTGCCCAGTAGCGTCGATAATTTTCAAACTTCTTCGATTTGCTAAGTAAGTCAGTTCAGTGGGTCTAGTTGCTTGGTGTTCTCAGTCACTTCAGCTGTAGCAGCTCGCAGCCAATTGCGCAGCCAAAATACCAGCTTGCACAGCAACTCCAAACAGCAGATCCCCGACCGGACCGCGCACGACCGCAGCGGCATCGGTTTAACAGGACGGGCCCCTGCAGCCGAACGGCCCATCCCGAAGTCGGCCCGCTTCCGCCGTGCTAAAGTCCCGCCGCTCACCGCAAACCAGATAGTGGGGCCACGCGCTTGCTGCGTTCTAGAATGGTGCGACAGGGCACCCGCACCGCGGTCTGCAGGAGGGCACACCAACACGCCGCCTCGAGAACACCAGCTACTATCAGTCCCACGCAAAATGCCCGACAGCAAAGTTCTTGTTGTGTCGAACCGATTGCCAGTGACCATCACACGCAAGGCCGACGGCCTGTACGACTATGCCATGTCGTCCGGCGGGTTGGTCACCGCGTTGCAAGGCCTTAAGAAATCCACCGAGTTCCAATGGCTAGGCTGGCCTGGGTTGGAGATCCCGGCAAATGAACAAAGCAAGGTCAACGCCGACCTCATGGCCAAGTTCAAGTGCACGGCCATCTTCTTGAGCGACACCATCGCCGACTTGCACTACAATGGCTTCTCCAACAGCATATTGTGGCCGTTGTTCCACTACCACCCCGGAGAAATGAACTTTGACGAGACCGCCTGGGCCGCATACATCGAGGCTAACCGGCAGTTTGCTTTGAAAGTTGCGTCCCAGGTCAACGACAACGACTTGGTCTGGGTGCACGACTACCACTTGATGTTGTTGCCGCAGATGTTGCGCCAGGAGTTGGCCAACAAGCGCAAGAACGTCCGCATCGGCTTCTTTCTCCACACCCCGTTCCCGTCCTCGGAAATCTACAGAATCCTTCCCGTCAGAAAGGAGATTCTTCTTGGCGTGTTGAGCTGCAACTTGATTGGCTTCCACACCTACGACTACGCCAGACACTTTTTGTCCTCCGTGTCTCGAATCATCTCCAACGTCAAGACCGTGCCCAACGGCATTGAGTACGAGGGCCGCTCCATCAGCGTGGGCGCGTTCCCGATCGGCATCGACGTGGACAACTTCACCCAGGGTGTCAGGAAGCCTGATGTCGTGGCCCGCATCGACCAACTCAAGAAAAAGTTTGGTGACACTCAGGTGATTGTCGGTGTGGACAGATTGGACTACATCAAGGGCGTGCCGCAAAAGTTGCATGCTTTTGAGATCTTCTTGACCGAGAACCCGGAGTGGATTGGGAAAGTCGTGTTGGTGCAGGTGGCCGTGCCATCCCGAGGTGATGTCGAGGAATACCAGAATTTGCGTGCCACCGTGAATGAGTTGGTGGGAAGGATAAACGGCAAGTTTGGAACTGTCGAGTTCACTCCAATCCACTACTTACACAAGTCCATCCCATTCGATGAGCTCATAAGCTTGTACTACATTTCCGACGTGTGTCTCGTCAGCTCCACCCGGGATGGGATGAATTTGGTCAGCTACGAATACATTGCTTGCCAGGAAGACAACAAAGGCTCCTTGATTTTATCCGAGTTTGCGGGCGCGGCACAATCCCTTAATGGTGCCATTATTGTCAATCCATGGAACATCGAGGAATTGAGTGATGCCATAAAGGAGAGCTTGACATTACCCAAGGAAAAGAGAGAAATCAATTTTGATAAGTTGTTTGGCTACATCTCTAAGTACACCTCTGCATACTGGGGTGAAAATTTCGTGAAAGAGCTCTCCAAATTAGAAGGTAAATAGGCCCTCGCCGGCTACATTGAATAATTAAGTGCTGAAGTGTATTTTGGGCACCCTAGTCAACTTGATCATAGTTCGGATCCAGCTTCATCATGGGGTTTAATGCATATAGGTTGTGTGATTCAAGGTTCGCGGCCGTCAACGGCGACACTAAAGTATTGTTTTCTTTGTCCTCTTTCTTGTCTTCGATTGCTCTCAGAGATTTAGCACGCGAAGCTGGCTTATCTAGTAGACTGCTTGCCGCCTTGTTGACTGTTAAGCTTTCCCCTAACAGAGTCGGCGCATGTGCCGTGATCACCTGAGGCTTTATGCCAAGCTTTGAGAGGAGAGAATTGTTAGCATGCAAGTAGGAGCTTGCGCTCGCATGGGGAACGTTGCTTATGAATTGTCCATTTGAATAGAGGGTAGAGTCCGGAAGATGATTTTTGGGGGTATGGAAAAACTTCGATGAGGATTGGGAATGAATATTTTCTGGCACGCGACCAGACGGCGACAGAGATACAGCAGCAGGCTCAATTTCTTCTTTGAAGTGCGAGATGTCCTTTTCCAATGTTTTGGCCAGGTTGAATGCAGACATAAGATAGGGTAGTTCTTCTGTCAAAGTAGATCCTTGAAGCATGCTGTTAGAAGTAAAAAGAGATGAGCTTGACTCGCTGCGGACCAACCCAGAACGAGTCTCTTCGGGTGTGGAGTTTGTGATCGAATGCACCATGGGATTGGAGTACAGCGGAGACGTGGAGCAAGCCGCAACTGAGGAGTTGTCTGCGATCGAGTCAGCATCATGAAAGTCAGCTTTTGCAGAAACGTGGTCATAGTGGCCCTGCAGCAGCGGAGAGTGGGTCTCGACGAGTGTCTGGGCGTACTCAAGCTTGAACACCTCGAACATTTGCTCCATGTCGCTGATGACCGCCAAGCATTCGTTCTTATCTTCATCGTCACCGTTTTCTATCGAGTCGTTGAGTTGGTTGAGGAGGCTCACGACGAAACCTTGGTATGAGCTGACCGTCTCGAGCTGCTCCATTGTTCCGCCCTGCAACATGGACTCCAAGTTCGTGCCAATGGTAATTAGCTTGGCCTTCAGGTAGGCGATGGTGATCTTTTCTCTCAAAGCGTCTTTGAGCTTAATGCTGCGGAGGAGTAGCGATGTCAAGAGAGCGCCGCTGTCACTCACGTACTCTCGTGGAGATAGGGTCCTCAGTGACTTAGTGATAAAGTCGATGTCAGCGCTGATTTTGTTGAGCTTGAGGGTGAGCTCCTGGCATGACGAGATCACGCGCAAGCTGACATTATTGTTGAAAGACTTGACGTCATTTGGGTTGGAGTTGTCGAAATGGTTGGACGAGTTCATATCTAGCGATAGAAACGCCCAGTTTTTGAGGGTGAGGCCAATCTTCTCCAAGGTCTTGAGGATCGACACTATGAGGTTGCATAGACGAGACACTTTTTTCTCGGCCAAGGGGAAGTTCTGGATGAGCTGGACCAACTGGGACGTCTTGTTCTTTTCTTTGTTTAAGTCCGGGTCCCACGCAAGCGCAAGAATCCCATCTTGGTAGGCATGTTCCAGTTCCGCCAAGGACATGTTTGAAGAGGGTTTCAGCGTCTGCACTTCTGGGGATTGGTAAAAGCCGGGTGGAAGGAACCAGTCACACGAGGATGCGTCCAATTAGCACGCGTGGAAGTCTAGTAGGGTCAAAAAACGAGGGTTGTTTAGTTCCCGCCGCGCAAAGGAAATCAGGTGAGCGCCTGCAGAGCAGATTTCGGGTTGGACAAACAGCCCGTCTACTTGGTTTAGTCGAGGGTTGGGCTCGGCGTGGATGCTCGGAGTTAATGATATTTAAAGCAGAAGTACCACAGCTTAAACTAATTCTGGATCGCGTGCGGTTGAAGCAAGGGCGTGGGTGTTTTCGACCAAAACCATGACGTGCGCATCTGCATTGTTTATGCAGAGCACCCTGCGATGAACACGAGCAACCAAGTACCACTACTTTACGCTTTTTGTTATCCTCACGACCACTCATCCCGGTTAAGGGTTCCGAAGCGGTCATTCAGAAAAAGACGACTGCAATGATAATTTTGCTGGTACAGCTGTAATCACAAAGATTTGGCTGTCCAAATTGCTGCTTCGAAGTCTTAGTAAGGCACTGTCTTCAACCCCAGTAGTTCGGCACATTACAGCACTGCAATCTCCACAAACATCCAACAACAACAATTCATATTGGCTGGACTGTGGCAAGGGAAGTTCATGCAGCATTTGAGGCATAGGTCATAATTTGGAATTGAATTGCAAAGGAAGGTCTTATCGGAGACCATCTCTGATTAATCGTTCTAGAAATGAAGAAGAAAGCTCCAAAACAACAGGAATTAACCATTAGTGGCTCCCCTCTTTCTCCATCGCGTGTCTCCACTCCTCCAAGCTGCTATGTGGATGGAGAGCAACAATCACTAGGGTCATGTTGTCGAAACCTATACCTGTTGTTCTCGAGGCCATGTGGATGCAATCATTTAAGACATACTCCACAATGTGCTGCAAATTCCAGCCGTCGTGAAGTTTCTCTCGGATCAACAGTATCAATTCGTCATTTGTGTAGCAATCCCAAATCCCATCACAGGCCAAGATAACAAACTCGGGGATTTGCAAAGCTTTCAAGTCATAAACCAAAAGATCAGGCTCGGCGGTGACTTGGAAGAGTTCGGGCGGTAGTGCGACCAAATTGCCTCTGGCATATTTTCTGTTCTTTTCCAAGTACGTGTTGTTCTTCCCTGGGGCCCCAAGCTGGAGCCAGGGAAGCTTGAACTTGAAGTCGCCTAGGGCCCGCGAGAGGGCCAAGATCTCATTGACCCTGGAATTGAGCACGTAACCGCCACTGTTCTCGATCCTCACGCGCTCGCCCATAGTAGACGGCTTGTGGTCGAAAGACATGGTTTTGGCATTCCCGCCAGGCAAAGACAATATGGAGCGCGAGTCGCCGGTGTTTGCAGCGATGATGTAGCGGCCGGCTAGTATGGCAATGACAGTGGCTGTGGAGCCGCAGTTGCTGGCCTCTTGTTCGGGCAACTTGGAGTCCACCTCGAAGAACTTGTCCTTGATCACACGCATGACGTCGGCTAACGGAGTGGACTCCGGGCCCATTTTGTTGAGGGAGGAAAAGATTTTGTGGACAAGCTTGTGGCGCAAGATCTCGGCGACTTCCTTGCCTCCGTGGCCGTCAAAAACACCGAAAACAGCCAACGACTCGTTTTCGGAAACCTTGACGTCATGGGCATCCTCCATCGAGAGCCGGTAGCCTTGCATCGAGCCGACGCAATATGAGAGCGAGGAGAAGTTTCTGTGGTCAATGGATTTCTCCTCCACTGGGTGCGATAGCAACTGGCCCATGGCGAGCAGATGGTGGTTTGTGGGACCGAAAAAAGCAAGGGTGGGATACGGGACGACTCTGAAAGCAAGCGGGAAAAAACACGGTCACGTGGTTGGCAAAAGCAGGCGAAAGCAGGTGAAAGCAGGCGGAAGCAGGCGGAGCAGGCGATGCTGTGCTCAATGGCAAAAGGCTGGGAGGAGGTGGTGGGAGAAGTGGCCCAAAAAGTGCGTGACAAGCAGGGATTCTCGCCGGTTGTTTGTGAGGTGCGCGGTGAAGCGCGATAAGCCCCAGGGCCGCAGGGCTGCTTGCGGCATGAGCGCCGGTGGCCTACACAGGCCCGGGAAAAACAGAGAGCGGTGGGATTTTTTTAATAAATAGGCGCTTTGAAAACAGGCTATGCCGGGCTGCTTGTGGCCGCTCGCCGCCGGGCGCCGAAGACTCCGCGGGTGGAGAAGCTGGGCTGGCATGAGCCTTACCCCAACCAAGTGGCCGCAGGCTTTGTTGCCGCGGTCCTGCTAGCGCGAGAACAAAGAGTGCAGCCACGGCGAAACCAGACTGCCTGCCGGTCCGGCCCAGGTGCCCAGACTAGGCCACTCTTACGAGGTATTTGGAAGCAGGGCTTCGGAGAAGACCGTGGAGGGGCCTGGTGCCAGAGCAAGAAATCGCAGGGCAGCGACAGCGCCCTTACCTGCAGGACACCACACTACCCCTTACGGCGGCGGGCAACCCTGCGTATTGCTCCGTTTGGCAGGAGGAGTTTCGGGCCGCTCGGCTCCTGGACAGCATGTGTGGAGCCAGAAGCCAGAAGCCAGCGATGTCCCTCCGAAGCACCTCTGGTCGCTGGTGTTGCGTGCAGTACCGCGGATGTCTGGGTTTCTTATTGTGTGGGGTCGAGCGCAGCGCAGAAGCCAGCATAGGCAAGCACCGGTGGAGCACAAGAAAGCCACGCGAGGAGCCGAAGTACGGCTGCCCGGGTGCTTGTATGCAGGCACCGATTGTGCCACCAGACTCAGCTCAGAAAGCGGGGCCTTAGGCAGGTACCGGCGGAACAAGTGGTCCTGCACCGCAACGCGAGACTTCGCAGCCCTCAGGAGATCGCAGCTACTACCCCAGACTTGGAGCAATGCAGATACCCCAAATCACCCCCGACACCCCCGACGGAGACGCCCACTATAAAGCGCCCAGAACGTTTCCCATCGGCCCGAAGTTCGTCAAATATGAGCAAAATCCCATCTTGACCCCCAACCCGGACCGCGAGTTCGAGGAGGCATACATCTACAATGCCGCAGCTATAGTCCTAGATGGGAAGGTGTTTCTCTTGTACCGGGCGCAAAACAAGGCCCGCGTGCTGACCGTGGGATTGGCGTGGCTGAGCGACGGCTTCAAGTTCTGCAGATACCACCGGCCCGTGTTGTACCCAACCGAGCCCTGGGAACAAGGCGGCGGATGTGAGGATCCCCGCATTGTTCGGGATCCCACCACCAAAAAGTTCGTCATGACGTACACGGCTTATGACGGGCGGCTAGCCCGGCTCTGTGTGGCCACCTCGCTGGACCTATTCCACTGGCACAAGCACCCGCCTCTTCTCAAGGACTCGGAGTGGCAGGAGATCTGCAACGCTCTTGATGGAAGCCAGTTTATCCGGCACAGCTGGCTGAAGTCGGGGTCCATCTTTGTGGACAAGCACAAGGACGGCCACTACTACATGATCTGGGGTGAGTCCGGCTTCCAGCTTGCCCGCAGCAAGGATCTTGTGCACTGGGACATGGACACGCGGCTTTTTACCAAGGGCAAGTTCCCGTGGCAGAACCGCCTCATTGAGCCGGGGCCGGCGCCTATACGCCTTGACACCGGTGACCGCCGCAAGAACCACTACATTCTATTCTACAACTCGTCCACGGTGGGCGGCAGTGCTTTGGCCAAGGGCACGTACTCTGTGCTGCAGATGCTTATTGATTACGACCATCTCGAGGACGGGCCGTTGGCACGCTTGGAGCTGCCCATTCTCGTCCCGGACCAAACCAATGAAGTCACGGGCCAGGTCGATCACGTGGTGTTCACCGAGGGCGTGGTCCAGTTCAAGGGCAAGTGGTTTCTCTACTACGGCCAGGGCGACTCGGAATTGGGCGTGGCCACCTGTGATGCTTAGTTTTGAGCCATGTGGCCTGCCAAAAGAGTGGCCCTTTATGGCCAGACCGTTTCTGCAGAGGCCCAACGCGTCACTTATTTCGTGCCTGTCGTTTTGAGACGACCATCTTTGAGAAGACCGTCTTTTTTCGAAACACCATGTTTTTTGTCGTGCTTTTTTCGAATAGACCGTGTTATTTGGCGCAATTGAGAGGAATCGGCAAGAGACCATCTGTTCCAGATCTCCCGGTTTTAAAAATACATACTTCTCCAGCCTCCCTGGGTATTTAGTCTTGTGGGACGGGCTCCCCTCATGTAGTCGCTAGCCGCGCCGCTTCGCGCTAAAAAACAAGGGTCTACTCAAAAAAGCTGTCTCGCTAAGGCCACGGTCTATTTTCTCTCTCGATTGCGGCCGGTTTTTGGCTCTACACCCTGGTTTCTGCTACTTGTGGTTTCTACTGCTCACGTCTCGTGCATAGCATCTGAGTTCCGGGCTGCAACTACTGCGTCTTGCTAATCAGCTTATCGTCAGCACTATCTAGCATGTCTGATTTAAGACCAATCAACTATGATGAGCCTGTCCGGATAGCGTTTCTAGGGGGCCCTCGCACGGGCAAAACGGCCTTCATTCTGAAAATCGCCGAAGGCACTTATAGAGACACCTACTACCCGCTGCGAAAAACCATACCGGTGCTCTTCACATACACTGCAAACGACAAATACCTGCGATTAATCTTGAACGAAGCCGAGTCTCGCCGCTCCTTGGAGGTCTCCCTATCACGCGAGGACATGATGTTGAGCCCAGTGTTGTCCGAAGCCTTGGTGAAAACATCAGCAAAGAAACCCCACACGCCCCTGTCGGTGCCGGACTCTGGGCCCCACAACAGTGGCAAATACTACGCCAGCTACAGGGATAGCGGCTCCGGCGAGACCAAGATAACCCCTATATTATGTGAGCTTATTGATACGCCGGCTTTCAACGCCAACCAATTCGTGCCTTTTCTTGAGGCTTCATTATACGCCAAGCTCAGCAAGGATGTCTTGAGAAACTTGGCCGATGAGCCTCGCCAGCCCGTCAATACCGAGGCACTCATAGTTGCCAGCGGCGCCGGCGAGTTGAATGGCGCTATCGACGGCTACTTTTTTCTTTACAGTGCCATTCCTTCCTCGGAGCCTCCCAAGTACGATGAGGCAATGTCGGGACTGCTGGCACCAGGGGGTAACACGTCGCTTGCCTCTCTACCCATTATGAAAGCCGGGCTCAATGAGGCCTGGAGCGAGTACTACACCTACAAGACGCGATGGGAGCAGGGGAAGGAGAAGGACATGTTCTCGCTCAAATCGGCGTTTCTCAACATGTTCGAGCGCCCTGGGGACCTCAGAAAGGACATTCCCGCAGGCAAGCTTCTAGATCCATCGTTGGACCCTGCCAGCTTGCTGTGCCCACCGCCCGTTTGGATTGTGTGCACCCACATCAACCTGCCTCTAGCTTCGCCCAATCTAGTTGCCGACGGAAGAAACCTCGCCAAACAGTGGCGCTGTGGCTTTTTGGCCCTTGATGTGACTGACGACATTGATCTCATGATCTCCTTGATGGTCCGAGAGATTTCTGAGCGCAAGAGCCTTCAAAGGAACAGAAAGGGAAGAGCAGATCGGGTCTAGGCTATTTTTTTGTTCATGAAACCCAATGCTCTAGAGTACATGGAGCTCGCTCCACAGCATATGAGCCTCGCTCTATAGCATGTGAGCTCCTGATTGAACTTACTGGGCATTAATGGCACGGGCCCTCACGGCTGCGGTATGGAATAAGACATTCTTGATCTGATGCTCGTGTCACGGCGTACTGGCTTAGGAGAACCGACTTGAGGTATCTCCTGACATCTAGCCTTCCTTAAGTATTTCATCTAGCCTTTCTTAAGTATTTCGCTCTTCACGCCATTTCATCATACAATTTTAGACAACAAAAGGCTTGTAGGCTCATAAGACATTGTTGCAACAATCGCTGTGGATGAACGCGCTTTATCTAATCGCTGCGCGCAGGACATCCATTGCCATGAGAGTCACACATTGTCTGAACGAAACCACACCACACGAAATCCCATTGGAGAGAGCAAGGAGTTTCAAAACTTGGGCCCCATGTCTCAGAATGCCGCAAAGTCGGCAAGATTCACGTGCCCTATCTGTGCGATGAGAAAGCAAGCGGGGGTGGTATGTGAGAGCTGCTTAGCAGAAAAACTTGAGCTTGTAAGAAACTCTGTCATCGAAACCGAGGAGCAGGCCTCAGAAATGCGGCTGGAAATCAATCGAATATTTGACTACGTGGCAAAAAATGACTCCGGGCCCCCACAACCCAGCGGTGGATCCAACACCAGAGTGAACATCCCCCTACCGAACCCTGCTACGGTTGAAGAGTTGAGGCTTCTGATCCGCAAATTGGAACTTCACAACCTCAAGCTCAAGATGAACACAATCCAAAGATCCCAAGATGTGCTCCGCGAAAAGAACAGAGACGTGAGACTCCTAGTTGATCGGCAGAGAGTCAAGTGTGCTGAGATGCGGCACCTCTTGGACTCAAAACGCCAGGATTTGCAGGTATCTGCCGACACACACCTGCAGAACTTGGCCAAAGGGGTGGATTCTGTGGAATTTGCCACGAATAATCACATTGCCCGTCAGGTGGCTTCCATGACCCTCTTCCGGTTTCGCGTTCTACGGCAAGCATGGCTCCTGTCCTCCCCGACAGAAGGCTTGATGCTTCGTGATAAGCCCATCCTTGAACTCCCACTTTTCGTGATGTGCAGAGACCAGCTCAATGTCGTGAACACGTTTCTCGAAGACTGTATCCGATTCCAGGTACTCCTTTGTGAAACACTTTGCCTGGACAACTCGCCGGTCGAAATGCCATACTTACCTCACCTCCGCAAGCTTTTGCTTGACTCCGATTTCTACCAATCAATGCAAACGAAGATCAACTCCTATGACCCAAATGCTGACGCCGAGGCCAAAACTGAGTTCCTGCCAGATGAGCCCGCCACAGTTCCCCTCATTGAGCAGCACCTTGACAAAATCTTCATCATGGATAAAAAGCTACAGGTACCTCGGTCGTCCAGAACAATGAACACACATCGGAGGTCTGTTGCTTCGGGAAGCAGCCGTCCACGTGACGAAGATGAACCTGGCTCTGAAATGCTTCCAGGGGAGCTGATGCATCCTGGTCCATTGCAGAAGAGAGCTGCCAGCGTTGAAGACGTGCCACCCCTGGAGAAGCAAAAGAAAATAGTGATTGTGCCTCACAAGATCCTCAAGAAACCGTTTGCGAAGTTGGGGCCACAAGAATTCCTCAAGTTCGTGCTGATTGTCGTGAAGATCCTCGTCAACTTCAATTCCTTTCTACAAAGCATGAAAACGTACTCTGGAGCGTTGCCGCCTCTGCCCCAAAGCCATCGAAAGGAGAATGTCAATTTGGCGGCCACATTCATTTATGACTTTAGAGAGGTTTTGCAGAAAATCTACGATTTCGAGAAACATCTCCAGTTAGTGGCGACAACCACCCCCAAGCATGCGCAGGCCGCCAGCAATAGATCGGTAAGGTCGTCAGCAAACAGTCTAAACTTATCAACAAGTGATCTGGGCTACACTAGTCAGGAGACCATTGCTTTCAAACAGGGCAAAAACGCAGAGGCCGAGTCTCGTCATCCTTCCAAAATGCTGCAATTGTATCAGAAGTACGTGCTTCGGAGGCCTGTACAAGAACATGTTGAGCCAGCAGGCAACAAAAGTGAACTGAAAATGGACGACATCATTTACGGGCTAGTTAGTGAGACTACGGACGGTGAGGATTCGAAAAGCAAAAGGAGGGCCAATTCGAAACCACCAAAAGAAGACCTCGACTTGAAGCAAATCGCCGCAAGAGTTCACGACATGATTCTGCTCGCGGGCGGAGCAGGCCGAGCGCCTAATCGAAATGCGCACCCAGCGGAACTCGACCTGACTATTTCCATGATGGAGCGCTCAAGGGCCCACCTTAAGGACTGGGCCGTGGTGAGTCGCATGTATTGATGTGCCTTAGGCAGACGCCCGTCTCGAAGATTCTCGGGTCGCAATCCCCCAGGCGTCGTCTTGGCGAGAAGCCAGCCAGCTAGGGTGGCGCGCGTATATCTGGAACCGCAAGGGTAATCAACCGCCCTCGACTGTGAGGCCCAATCGTAAATTATCGACGACGCTCCTGATAACACCCTCCCTCTCCACGCATTCACGAACTAGGGTTCATTTTCACCAAAAACCACACTCACCAATTGCCCTTAGGAAATGTTGTCTGACAAGGAGTTGTATGACTTAAACAAAAAAGCCGTCACCGAGGGCTTCAAAATCAAACCCAGAATCAATTACAATACTGTGGGTGGTGTGAACGGTCCCTTGGTTATCTTGGACAATGTGAAGTTCCCCCGTTTCAACGAGATTGTCAACTTGACTTTGCCTGATGGAACTGTCAGAGCTGGACAAGTTTTGGAAGTCAGAGGCTCCAAGGCCATTGTTCAGGTTTTCGAGGGTACCTCTGGTATCGATATCAAAAAGACCAAAGTCGAGTTCACCGGTGAAAACTTGAAGATCTCTGTGTCTGAAGACATGTTGGGCCGTGTCTTTGACGGTTCAGGTCGTCCTATCGACAAAGGTCCTAAGATTTTTGCTGAGGACTACTTGGACATCAACGGTTCTCCAATCAACCCTTACGCTCGTATCTATCCCGAGGAAATGATTTCCACCGGTATTTCTGCGATCGACACCATGAACTCCATTGCAAGAGGCCAAAAAATCCCAATCTTCTCTGCTTCCGGTTTGCCTCACAATGAAATCGCTGCCCAGATCTGTAGACAGGCTGGTTTGGTGAGACCAACTAAAGATGTCCATGATGGTCACGAGGAGAATTTCTCCATTGTCTTTGCTGCAATGGGTGTGAACTTGGAGACTTCCAGATTTTTCAAGCAAGATTTCGAGGAGAATGGCTCTTTGGACAGAACCTCCTTGTTCTTGAACTTGGCAAACGACCCAACCATTGAAAGAATTATTACACCTAGATTGGCTTTGACCACTGCCGAGTACTTGGCTTATCAAACTGAGAGACACGTTTTGACTATTCTCACAGACATGTCTTCCTACGCAGATGCTTTGAGAGAGGTTTCTGCTGCTAGAGAAGAGGTTCCAGGAAGAAGAGGTTACCCAGGTTACATGTACACTGATTTGTCTACCATCTACGAGAGAGCCGGTAGAGTCGAGGGCAGAAACGGTTCTATCACTCAGGTCCCAATCTTGACCATGCCTAATGACGATATTACCCATCCTATTCCTGATTTGACTGGTTACATCACTGAGGGTCAAATCTTTATTGACCGTCAATTAGACAACAGAGGTATTTACCCACCCATTAACGTCTTGCCTTCCTTGTCTCGTTTGATGAAGTCCGCTATTGGAGAAGGCATGACCAGAAAGGATCACGGTGATGTTTCCAACCAGTTGTACGCCAAGTATGCTATTGGTAGAGATGCAGCTGCCATGAAATCTGTTGTTGGTGAGGAAGCTTTGTCATCAGAAGATAAGTTAGCCTTGGAGTTCTTGGAAAAATTCGAAAAGAACTTCATTGCCCAGGGCGCTTACGAAGACAGATCTATCTTTGATTCTTTGGATCTCGCCTGGTCGTTGTTGAGAATCTTCCCCAAGGAGATGTTGAACAGAATTAGTCCTAAGATCTTGAACGAGTTCTATGACAGATCTAGTGAGCAGGATGAAGACGATGACAAGGACTTGGACCAAGACAAATCTCATGATTTGATCGATGCTTAGATGAATTGGGCAAGATTCCATTTCTCTCTTTTACTTCTCACATTCGAACAGAAAATACAAAAAATTGAACCCTCGAAATTGTCTTTCGGGCCCACCTCTTCAATAGAAACAAGTTTGTAATTACAAAGTAGGTTCTCTTTACGCTTTTTTCATATTTATTGTATGCTTTAAATGCCGAGGAGGCTTAATGACCTATGACGGGATATTGATTGAGAGAGCGAGGTTAAGCAGATGCTTCTTGCTCTTTCTTTAAGTTACCAATGTAGTTGATAGCAGATCCTGCTTTGAAGAAATCAATCTGATCCTTGGACATAGTATGCTTGCACAAAAATTCGAACTCGGAACCGTCTCTCTTGACGGCCTTCATTCTGATATGACCACCATTGTCCCCATTTTTGGAAATCATGTCAGCCAAGTCAATGGTAGTAAGTTGATCGCCAGCTGAAAGCTTGTCGTAGTCAGCTTCATCGGCGAAGGTCAAAGGCAACATTCCCTGTTTCTTCAAATTAGTCTCATGAATTCTGGCAAATGACTTCACCAAAATAATGGATCCACCGGTGAATCTTGGTGACATGGCGGCATGCTCTCTGGCGGAACCTTCACCGTAGTTGTGTTCGGCCACAACCACCCAAGGGCGTTGGTCTTTCTTCCACTTGAACATTAACTCTGGAATAGTGTACGCATCGCCGTTTAAGTCGTACGCTTTGTTGACTTCGCCTGTCTCCTTGTTCACGGCACCAATAAGTGTGTTGTATGAAATGTTTTCCAAATGTCCCTTATATTTCAACCAAGAGCCAGCAGCAGAGATGTGGTCAGTGGTGCACTTACCCTCGACTTTCAAAAGCACTGTGGTAGACAACTCCTCGCCAGACCAAGGTTCAAATGGCTCTAGGATCTGAAGTCTGTCTGATTCGGGAGAAACGCTGATTTGAACATCAGGTTGTGGTTGAGGGTTAGGGTCGGGATAGAACATTTCACGTCCGCGAATGAAACCGGAACCAGGCAACTCGTCGCCCTCTGGCGATTCGAATTTAAACTCGCCCTTCTCCGTCTTGATGGAATCGGTTACAGGATTAAAGTTCATGTCGGCGGAGTAGATCATGGCTGTGACAATATCCGGGGAAGTGAGGAAATTCATGGTGTTCCTGTTTCCGTCATTTCTGGCACGGAAATTTCTGTTGAACGAGGTGAAAATGGCATTCGAGTCAGTGGAGGTCTTCGACACGTCAGTTCTGTCCCATTGGCCAATACAAGGGCCGCATGCATTAGCCAAGACAATAGCGCCGTTTCTCTCGAACACATCGATCAAACCGTCTCTCTCTATGGTTGCACGAATTTGCTCGGAGCCAGGAGTGACGAAAAACGGGATTTTAGGCTTGATACCAGCCTTCTCTGCTTGTCTGATGATTGAGACGGCTCTGGACATGTCCTGGTATGAGGAGTTTGTACAAGAACCGATCAAGCCAGCGCTCACCTGCGAAGGCCAGCCCTCAGTCTTGGCAGTGTTACCAAACGCAGAGATGGGCGTGGACAAATCGGGAGTGAAGGGGCCGTTGACGTGGGGTTCCAAAGAGGAAAGATCGATTTCGATCACTTCGTCGTACTCGGCGGCGGCATCAGCTCTCAAGAAGTTGTACTTTCCCAAAGCCACGTCCGCAGCATCAGCAATAGGCCCACGGTTGGTCTGTTGCAAGTACCTGCGGTGTGCATCTTGGTAAGGAAAGGTGGAGGTGGTAGCACCGATTTCAGCCCCCATGTTACAGATGGTGGCCATTCCGGTGCACGACAAGGACTCCACACCGTCGCCGAAGTACTCAACAATGTAGCCTGTGCCACCGCGGACAGTCAAAAGCCCGGCCAAGTACGTGATGACGTCTTTGGGCGAAGACCAGCCGCTCAAAGAGCCCGTGAGCTTGACGCCAAGAACCTTGGGGGCCTTCAACTCCCAGGGAGTGCCGGTCAAACCGTCCACAGCGTCAGCACCGCCCACACCAATGGCAATGGCACCCAAGCCGCCTGCATTGGGCGTGTGGGAGTCGGTGCCGAGCATCATCAAGCCGGGCACGGAGAAGTTCTCCAAGACTATCTGGTGAATGATACCCGAGCCCGGGCCCCAGAACTGGATGCCGTACTTTTCGCCACAGCTCTGCAAAAAGTCAAACACCTCCTTGTTAGTAGCGATGGAGCTGGTCAAGTCGGAGTCGGCTCCGTCTTTCCCCACAATCAAGTGATCACAGTGAATTGACGCAGGCACGGCAGTGCTGGCCATGCCGGTGGTCATGAACTGCAAGAGGGCAGTCTGGGCCGACGCGTCTTGCATGGCCACTCGGTCAGGCAGCAACTTCAAGTACTGCTGGCCTCTGAGCTTGGCGGGGTCGCCGTTGACCGAAGCCAACGTCTGCTCAGGATCGACCAAGTGCGAGTACAAGATCTTCTCGGCCAAGGTCAACGGCTTGTTGCCCGTGACGCGGTTGACTGTCTCGAGGTTTTGCACGAGTTTGGCGTACGGTGGGCAGCGGGCCCTGTATTCGGCCGGCACGCTAAACTGTGAGGCATAGTCACTCAGGGTGGCCAAGGTTCTGGCTAGAGTGTGCCTGGAAGTTCGGAGTGAACTTTTGGAAGCCAACATGTTCGGGCAAGAAAAGAGGGTGTCTGGATGGGGCGGAAGGCGTGAAAAGACGGTGGGTGTTTACCACTCGGGACACTCTGCTAGCCTTGCAAAACCTTGTCCAATCGTTTCCCAATCATACCCGCTTATAGTCCTGCTGATAACGGATGCATGCATGCCTAACCGCGAGGGCCGGTGACTCATAGCGATACGCCGCACTCCGCGCATGGGGCCGTTCCATGCGCCGGTTTCGCGCCGGGTTTCGATGCCATCCGACCAGAAATCGATGCTCCATGGGTTGTCATTTTTTGAAAAGCTTTTGAAGTTAGTGAGTTTTGAATTTGTAGAGTCTGAAGTTTGTAAAGTTGTTGTTAGTAGATGTTTTCTGCTACGGTTGGCTTTGATCGGTCATCGAGTGTCCTGGGTCTGACGAGTCTCTGTCATATCTTGGTATACTCAGCGCGACATTCGTTAAGAAAAAGGCCACGCAGTGGAAAGTTGCAAAAAAAAATCGTAAATTGAACGCTAAGTATTTTGGCCTCATAGGTTCTCTATTTTTTGAATCTCCAGATTGGCCCTTTAAGTCTCTGCTGACTAAACCTGTTATCCCAAGCTTGGATGGCCCCTTCTTACGTATGGGAATATGATGCATGTATTTTCGTATTTCTTAGCGCAGAATCTTCAAAACTGCCTCGGCCGCTAAATCACCGTCTGATTTCCACCACTAAATCACCGTCTGTCCGTCTCGGGGCTGCACCGAGCAACTGAGCTTCCATGCCCGGTCCTCCTCTTTTTTATTGATTTGCGTGATCTTCCAGAGCTCGAGAATGATCAACTCCTTCAAAGCAGGTACACTGGCAATGGAGTAGTCTTCGATCTCATTGCTCTGCAAGTGGCCCAGTTTCTTCGATTGCGCCAAAGAGTAGAGCGATCCACTTTTTTTCAATTCCTTATCGTCTTTGTTATATGAGATCTGCAAGCTCTCAATGTCTGCGATCACTCGGGTGATTTTGAGATACTTGTCAATGTTTATCAATTTCTGGTTCAAGAAAGTGTTGGCCTTTCTATAGTTAGGGTTACCATCAGTCACAAACGTCAAATCTTGAAGGAAAAGGGAGAAATAGGGAACAACCGGTATGTTATACTCGTTGGAGAGAAGAAAGCTCCTGAGCTTGTTCCGGTAAACGCTGTAATTCTTCTCAGGGTGTATAATGCCACATAAGTAGTCGTACAACTCAACGTATTTCTCAGAAAGATCGTCCCAGATCTTTTGCAATCTTGTGATCAAATGTGACTGCAAAGATGTAATGATAGCCGCCAATGAATTGAAGTTTCGGAGATACAAACACGAAATTGCGATCTTTAGCCACGTTTTCACTATGTTCACCCGTACCTTGTGGTTCACACTGGGTTGCAAAACCGTCTCAATGACATACTCTGATAGACTATTCGTGAACAACAACGACTTTCTCACATTATTTGCTAACTTGAGATGCGCTTTCTTGGCGGTGTAGTTTCCGTTGATGAGTTCAATGGGCTTTATGGCACGGAATATCTCGGATTCAATGAGTGTGAACTGTTTGGCTATTTCCAAACCATTGAAGTCTAGCAAATTCGGCCTATAGTTTGACAAGACCCACTTTTGGTCATTAAGCTCATACCACTTTGGAAGAAGTTGGTCTGTGTGTAAAATAATAAAATCTGGCGAGGACGTATATGATAGCGGGCACCAATGCTCCCCCAAAATCTTTCTGTAGGTTGACACAAGCATTTCGATAGAATGTAATTGTCCCTTAGTGAGCAACGAGCTGGTTGAAGTTGTGGCGCCACTTACACCTAATGGAAGTGGCAAGGTCATGGATTTGATTGAGCTGGCCACTGAACTGTTGGTGTTAATTTTAGAAAGCTCATATCCGTCCACCATAGAGTACCTTGAATTGAGAGAAGATTCAGAGCTAGTGCTTCTCAAAAATGAGTTCTTCCTTTTCAACTTGGCCAATGATATACTTCTTGAGACCATTTGGTCGCTTGACTTCACGGTAGTATCCAGAAGCCTTGCCGCAAGCTCTATCAATTTCATTGCCTCTGATGGTAGATGTCTGAACACACCCTCGTTGAAAAAATTGATGAACGTATTAAGATAAATATGATCAGCCTCATGATCCCAATAAGACTCTAGCCAAATTTGAAACATCTTGCAGACGAGTTTTCTTCTATTTTTGAGGTTGACCTCGTACATGGCATCTTTTTTCACTTCATTGTGCCCCTTGCATTCAAAACGGCCAATTAATAGCTCTGCCAAGTCCGGTCCACTTGCGAAGTTTCGGAAGCAAATGAAAAACGTGGAAACAAAAAAGTACTCAGGGGCAGATCTTTCGTTTGTGAGTGTGTAGATCAAGCCCTTGAGAGAAGCGCCGAGGAGATTTTTATCTGCGTCAACTAGCAATTCGTCTTTGACTGAAAAGAGGGCAGTGTCATTCCCGTCATCATCATTGACAGGCATGAATTGCTTAAACTCAGAGCTGAACGAAGATGATCCTTCGGTATCAACAAGCATGACGTGATGAAGTGTATCAACACCATTAGGGGTTATCCCAAGCTCTCCAAGCTTGCCTGACCTGAAGGTCGAGTACCTATTGGAGTTTGGTGGATTCTTCTGCTTAAGCACTCTCAAGTCACGAACTTTGAGAGACAGAGCCTTGACAAGACCCACAGAACAGCCTTTGATGAACTCATCTGGTTCGATTTTCAATTTCGAGAAATCGGGGTATGTCCTCTCCGAGCCAAGCCTGAAATCTCCGATTTGTTCTAGAATATTTTTGATAGAGCTTATGGTGGCTCCAACGGACGTAATCATCCGCGCAGCTATCAGAATGAGCCTTTTTCCTTCTTGGGTATATGAGTATTCTTCTGAGCTAAAATCTTCTATCAGAACGTTTCGATATGTTTCGCTTTCACTCAACGTGATTGCAACTAAACTCTTCACAACACCAACGATCTGGCTAACGAGAGACAAAAGGGTATCCAAGGAATTGTCTAGCTCAGGTGGCTTATCGTATAGATAGTCAGAGCCTGTTCTTGAAATGTAAAGTAACTCTCTCAAAAGTAAGATGACGTGATGAACGACAGTTTCAAGAATATCGCAACCATCAGGATTGTGCTCGATCAAGTCTAGTCTTCCGATGATCAAAGACAAATAGGAGAACAAGACGCCGTGAATCTCGCCCACTCTTTGTTTGGCGTATGGAGGATATGGTAGCGAAGGAACCTTTTGAGAATTGTCATTTAGGGATTGTTCAGCTTTCTTCTTCAAGATCTCGTCGTTTTCTTTAGACCACACATCAAAGAAAGTAGTAGCTCGCCTAATTACCTGGAGGACTAGAAGGGTCAATATCTCGATTTTCTCGAAGTTTGAGGTACCTTTGTACTCGACGGCTTTCATCATGAGATTGTACCAATCAGAGAGTAAAGTCTTTCGGCATTTTCTGACCACAGGTTTCTTTATGACGATTTCATTTGAGCGGGATAAACAATCGGTCTCTTGCAAAAGAAGACGAACGCCGTCCCTGATGCTGTTGACGACTTTGATGGAAAACGTCTTGTTGCCGGATCTCGTTGTGTGCGCGATAGGGTTTTGAAGATACTTTCCACAGGAATCTAGAAGCAGCTTCATGTAACGAGAGTATTGAGCAGCCTTGATGCCGTCTTCAGTATCCAAATCTGCCGCTTCGTTGACGGCGACGGCAAAGAAATTCATGGGGATCCAGCCTCGGTCGAGGGTTTCCAAGAGAGTGACTTCACCCCAACCGGACTCGTCTATTGTATGGGTGAATGCAAGGTCCCCCCTTTGGAAAGAGAGGCAGACGGAACTGCTGGCGTCGTTCTCTTGCTCGGAGGAGTCGTAGGAGTGGAGAGCCCTGACAAAGAGACAAGACAAGTCCGTGTCGGCGTTATCAGCATCCTGGCCCATGGAGGTATCGGAGATTTTTGTGTGGTCGTTGTCGGAGCGAGACATCAGGGAGTCGTTGGCATCGTGGGCAAAAGACATGGACTCGAAGTCGCTGGTGGGCACGGGGGCCTCGGAGCCGCTGATGGCGCTCTGGGAGGAGGTTTTGGAGGAGACGCGGTCCTTGGGCTTGGAGTGGATTTTCTCGTAGTAGGTGCTCATGCGGGTGCTTCTGTTCGAATGCGAGCTGTTGGCCTGGTAGACGTTCAGCGAGAAGGTGAGCTGGAACTGCTGGGACTCGCGGGAGACGTTCAGCACGCTGTTGGCCAACGCGTTAGAGAGCCTGGAGAACTTGCTGGTGACCTCGGTCGGGTAGGCGGCCTCGCTGGGCGTGGAGGACTCCTTGTAGCCCGTGGTGATGCTGGGGTCGGAGTCCTGGACAAAGTCGTCGAGGGTCGTTTTGATGAGGCTCGACTGCGCCGAGAGGGTGTCGTCGACCTGGGTGTTGTGGAGCTGGTGGACCAAGGGAGGCTCGGGCCAGGCGCCGACGATCGGGGTCTTGTCGAGGTCTTCGTTGAAGCGCAGGCTCGGGTCTATGCGGGGGGTGGCGTCGGGAATGCTGGCGTCGGAGGAGCTGGCGCTGTGGGAGCGTAGCAAGGAGCTGTTGGCGGTGGCGGTCTCGAACGAGTCGAACGTCTGGCTGGAGATGTCCTTTTGGATCCGGGGCGCCAGCAGCGACGCCACGTGCGCCGCGGTGTGGAACGTGTGGATGGACGGGGCCAGCGGGCTGCGGGACGGCCCGCCCGCGTCCTCGTCGGCGGCGTCGCTCGTGTAGTCGGAGCCGTAGTAGTCGGGGTGCTCGTGGTCGGACTCGTAGTCCACTATCGGCGGCTGCAGCGACGACACTCGGAAGCGGTAGTCCCCGTCCACCGGAGAGTACGTGCTGGAAGAAACACTCATTTTGTTGTTCATCACGAGAGCGTCGGGGGTAGGCCGGGGTTGAGTGTGGAGGGTGGAACGAGATGCAAGTTGGGCGGCAATCGAGGCTCTGGTGGTGGGTGGAGAAGGAGTAGTTACGCGTTCGCTGCGTGCAGAGTAGTGTCTGGTGCGCCGCGGCCGCAGATTAGAAAAGCGGCTGCTGGGGGCCTGGCCCGGGCCGCCACATGCGGGAGCGGGGCCCGGGCGGGACCGGCTTCTGGGGCACGGAGTCCCGCCATCTGGCCCTCTTTGCGGTCCCTCCTGGTCCCGGCCCGCCGCGTGTGCTTGCGCCTGGCCCGCTGCCTGAAATTCCCAAGTGACACGTTCTGTCCACTCCCACGCACGGCCGCGTGCGGTCTGCGTGGCCTTAAATGGCTGGCCGCCCACTGCCCGCCTGGGCCTGGACGGGCCGGGACCAAAAGCCGGTGCCCGCTGCTGGAAATGACCCTCTTTTTGGTCCCGGCCGCCCCACCTCCCGCCGAAGCCGGTGCACCGCCGGGCCCGGCCCTTCTCTCATGGCCCTGGCCCGCGCTGACGCTCACCTGACGCTCACCTGAGCCCACACAGCCGCCACACAGCACCGGGCGTGGAACCGGCTGCAACTCATAAATCCGGGCACCCTTGGCCTTGCTGGCGTTTGCTTCTGCGCCCACGCCGCGGCCCGCCCTTTCGGTGCTGGCCACGAGGAACGGGCTGCCTGCTGGACCCGCTGGTCACGTGCGCGCCGCTGCCGCGGTTTTCGGCGGGCTCTAGGCTTGTCGTGGCCGACCATGCTGTTGTTCTCCTGCTTGACGTGTCTGAACTCGCTGGCGCTAAGAAGCGACCAGCAGACCCTGGCGATAGGAGACACGTTTCTTTCGGCCGCCGAGTTGGGCAAGCATCTCTCGCAAACTCGCCACAAAAGCGTCAGCGTCTGGTTCGATGAGGTGGCTCAAACCGTGCAGTGTGAGGCCTGCGGCGACTCCAACATCCACGTGTTGCTGTTGCTCGATGCTGCTCCCTTGCGTCTACTTTGCAAGCCCTGCCACGCAAAGCGCAAGCTTGACGCCAATGCTGAGCACCTGATGTCTAACGGCTCGCTTTTGGCCATGTTGCCCAGCTACTACGGAAGTTGTGCCTCCTGCCACGCCAGCAGGGTCCAGTTGCACGAGCAAGTCTTGAAAGGGCATGGCAAGGGTCTTTACTGCTCTTCTTGCGGCGGCGGTCTGAGCGTCAGAAGAACGCCTGCGGCCACGGGCAAGAAGTCGGGACGGAAGCCGGAAAAGTCCACCAAGAAACCAACCAGGGAACCGAAGAGCCTTAGTGAAGATGCTCAGAGACGCAAGGCTCACTATGAGGCCATGAAGGCCACCGAGATTGCTCTCAAGTCCAAAAAAACTATGAAGGCAGTGGGGTCTGGCTCCTCGTCCTTGGCGGCCTCCAGGTCTTCCACGCCGCAGCCTGAAGCCAAGGCTAAAGCTTCTGCGGCCAAAAAGGTAGCTGATAAAGGCAAAAAGAATCCAACCCAGCCGGCCAGCAAGGAAAGTAAGCATTCAGGTCAGCCGGTCAGCAAGGAAAAAAAGAGTTCAATTCAGCCGGCCAGCAAGGAAAAAAAGAATCCAAATCAGCCGGCCAGCAAGGAAAATAAACATTCAGGTCAGCCTGGGTCCAGCAAGGGGAAGAAGAACTCAAGTCCGTCTGATGCCAGCAGAAAAACAAGTAATCCAACTACGCCTGGTGCCGGCAAAGCGAAAAGCAGCCCAAGCCAGCTGAGTATCCATCCTACCAAGCTGTCTGCAGAGAGTGTAAAAGACTCAAAGTCTCGTCTCCAAACACTGGGGCCAAAGCCAACCATTGATGGTAAAAGCCAGCTGGAGGAGCCTGTTTTACCCCGTGGAGTCTCAAAATATGTCCCCGCCTCCAGCCCCAAACTTACCTATGACTCAATGCAAGAATACTACAACGAGATTTGTTATAATCTCTTCCTCGAGGAGAAAATCAACGCCAAATCATCCAAGACTATCCTCTCTTGCGATGTCTTTGATTTGCAATGGTTTGTCGGCTCTCGCAAGGAATACAAGCTCACCTTCCCTACAGATGCAGAATTTCTAGATCGCTTCCAGCTGAAAGCCCTGCAGAAAATGAAAAGGAAGCTATTTGCGACCAATCAATCAATGATCTTAATGCTAGGTGATGACATTCCATGGTACGGAAACATCATCCACTCTCAGTGGACTGACCAGGCTACTGGGAAGGGCCGTGGAGGAAAACAGAAACGAGGCAAGGCGCCAAAGGGAAAGTTTGCATCACGAAGCAATCTGCCCTCAGAGCTCGAGGTCGTCGTTGAACTCTACGATTGGAATACAATGCCTTTGCCAACTACTTGCGATGTTAAGTTTCTCAAAGTTCTTCCTGTATCAGTGCCTGTCAGCAGAGTCTTCACAGCTATGTCAAGAATACTGAATCCTAAATTCATTGACATGCTTTTGGGAAAGAAACCTATTAGGCAAATCTTTTTCAAAAACTTCTTAAAGTTTTCGAAAGACACCTTCAACGACTCCCAAAAAGTCGCAGTGCAGTCCGTGTTGAATAACTCTATCACTGTTTTGCAAGGTCCGCCTGGAACAGGTAAAACCTCGACTATCCATGAAATCATTTTGCAGCTCTTAGACAATCTTAATACGTACCCTATATTGGTTGTGGCTGCATCGAATATAGCCATCGATAATATCGCAGAAAAGCTTCTTCCGAAACATGGTAAGTCCATCTTGAGAATTTTATCTGCGGAAAAAGAGGCTGAGTATGACAGACAACACCCATTGTCTTCAATTTGCTTGCATCATGTGGTTTACGATGGGTTGCCTAACGTCTTTAAAGATACCATCCGTGAGATGAGGAGACCCAACTCTACAGTCACTGCTAATCAATTCAAGAAGCTCATGGCTGCGCAAATTGAATACTCGAATATGATTATAGCACTGAAAAGGGTGATTTTAACGACGACGGTTGTGGCTGGCGGCAACCAGCTAAAGTCAATTCCTAAGATGCCTGTTATTATAATGGATGAAGCAACCCAATCTTCAGAGCCCACGACTCTTATTCCCTTATCGATGAATGGGGTCGAAAAATTTGTTTTTGTCGGAGACCACAAGCAATTAAGCAGCTTTTCTCAGGTTCCAAATCTCTCCCTATCATTATTTGAGAGAATCCTTTTGAATGGAACCTACAAAACCCCGCATATGCTCGACACACAATACCGTATGCATCCAGCAATCAGTGAATTTTCGAGACATAAATTTTACGATGACCTATTAAAGGATGGAATAACTGCCGAAGCTCGTAAAATGGAAGGCATTCCAAGCAACCCGCTTCTCTTTTGGGACACAATGGGTACTGCTGCGGAAGGATCCGTGTTCTCTAGATTCAGAGAGGATAGCGGATTGACCTACAAGAACGATGGAGAGGTTGATTATGTTCAAAGAGTCTTGACCTATTTGATATACGAAAAAGGTATCAAGAGATCAACTATTGGTGTCATAACCCCTTATAGGGGCCAGAGGGATCTTCTTTCATCAACATTAGTCAAAAACGAAGTGATCAACCCAGAGAAGGACGAGATCAAGATTGATATAGACAGAGAGGACTTTTACAATGACTCCAAGCCAGTGACAATTCATAGTGTGGCCGACATTATGATAGCATCTATTGATGCCTTCCAGGGGAGAGAGAAAGACTTTCTTATTATGTCGTGCGTTCGGTCTAACAAGGAAAAGAAGATTGGGTTTTTAAGCGATGCTCGCAGAATGAATGTTGCACTTACAAGAGCCCGGTACGGTATGATCTTGATCGGAGACAAAACATGTCTAATGGGTGACAACGGTATATGGAAAGAGTACCTTCTGGGACTCGAAGCAAAAGGCTCTATATTTCAAGGCCCAACATTTAGTTACACATCTTAATCTTTAGAATATAAATTTCTTCTCATTGACTAGCTATTCTTCTTTTTTCTCTTTCTCTTCTTCGCTTCTAGATTCTCTGTTCTTCCAATCCCGGAAGAGCTTGATGAGTCCGAAAAGCACGATGGAGCTTAGAGGTCCTAGAAGAGGCAGGAACACGGCTAGTTTGTGCTCATTGGGAAAATAGGCTTGTTGAACCATTTCCTTCTCGAAAAAGGCTTTATCTGAGTTTTCCACACTCTTTGAGGCTTGAGAAGCGGCACTGGCAAACATGTAATTCAGCATAAAGGAGACTGCAGCATCGTAACACGTCAAAGCTTCAAGTACGCTTGCTTTCGTAGCCTCAGGAATAGAAATACTGTTGAAAGAGCTTGACAACTTCATCAAAGCAGAGAGATTGTTCAAGCAAATCTTGAGGTTTTTGTAAGTCGATATCCTGTGAAAAGAGTCTATTCTTAGAGCAGTTGATTTGGGTTGTTTGGGAACGCCTAACAATTCAAAAAGTTGTGAGGCGAAAACCTCAAAAATCGGATCCAAAGCCTTTTGAGAGATCTTCATCCGGGATCCTTTCAATATTGGCAATGATGGGTTGAAAACGCTCACACCACCCCATTGCGAGATCATAAAGGAGTTCGTCTTGGAATTCTCCACCAATAAAGGCACGCCCTCATAGTTGCTTTTGGAGAAGTAGATAATAAAGTTGATGGAAGGAGCTATGTCGTGGGTGTTGAGGTTCCACTCGCCAAAATTGATGAATGTGGACAAATCATTTTGGGATATGATGTTCGCACCCAAAGTGTCGTTGTATACGGGCGCATTGTGTAATTTCGAGTAGTATTGGACTTGAGAACTGATCTTGAAAGAGCAATAGTCCTTGAAAACGGAGAATATGGGCTGCATAGCCGTCACGGCATTTTCGACTTCCCAATCAACAGGTCTTCCATCCTCGACAAAAAGATTGAATACCACATTGTATGAGGGGGAGTAGGGAATGGCGGATCCTAGACCCGGCTCATCCCGGCTTAGAGCAGAGATTGTAAGGATCTCTTCGTGGAAAACATGGTCGAGGAGCAACAGCACGATGTAATGCTCCAAGTATTTGTGGTGTTGGTCCAGTGCCTTGGAATATAGAGTGATCTTGCGAGAGCTCGTCGAGAAAGCATGCGAGTAGGGCCCGTCGGCCGGGTTTTCGTGGGACGAGCTATTGACGACCGAGATCAAAAGGTCTGCGGGCGGCTGGGACAGTTCGTGGTGGGGTTTCAAGGAAATGGACCACAAAGAGCCAAGGTGGTAGCGTTCGGCCAAGGCCAAGTCAAGTGCAGCCTGGGCCTGCTCAAGCAAGCCGTTGGGAGCGTTTTCTATGTACACAGGCACTTCGATTCGGAGAGACTCGGCCGAGTGCAAGTGCTGCTGGACCAGGGAGATCGGGAGATCGGCCCGGTGGATGCGGGTGGTGTAGAAAAACAAGGGCACGCCCAAGAACAACACAAAGAGGAACACATTGATGATGATCAAGCCTCTGGTTTGTCTTGTTCTCCGCGACTCTTTTGACGGGGCCATTTGAGGGGTCAGACTGGAGTCAGGTGGAAGGTTGTGGAGTCTTGAAGCAGTTAGTCGCGGTAGGAATGCGAGGTGTTGATGATAGTCGGGGTACGTGTGTATAGGAGGGCGAGTGCGCGGCCACCTCAAGGCGACAGCAGTTCACGATTCCGGTTTCACCTAAAAGTTCATGAGGTCACAGCTCGGCGATTCGTATTTGCGGGACCTAGTGATAATATCTGGATATATTGGTTGTGAATTCATAGTGGCCGTGAATTCATAGCAGTTGTGAATTCATAGCAGTTGTGAATTCATAGCTCTTTGATGTCAGAGTTCCTGCTTGTAGGCAGTCGAGCCTGGTCTACTATAACACACAGGTTATCTGTAGACATTTACAGCTACGAAAAAGGCTGAAACTTCTGAGAGCTGTGCAACTTCAATTCCAATGAGATGGGTTCATGTTCCGGTGCGGCTGCATTATGGTCGAACAGGACATTTGGGCTGACTTGATGCACTAGTGTATCAGTGCTTAGACTTAGTTCAGGCTTCCATTCTATTTGCTGTATTCTCTTTGTTGTATTCTATTTAATGTATTCTATTTGTTGTATTCTATTTGTTGTATTCTATTTGTTGTATTCTACTTGTTGTATTCTACTTGCTCTATTCTATTATTCCATTCTATTTAATGTATTCTATTTGTTGTATTCTATTTGTTGTATTCTATTTGTTGTATTCTACTTGTTGTATTCTACTTGCTCTATTCTATTATTCCATTCTACTTGCTCTATTCTACTTGTTCGATTCTATTTTTTCCATTTGATTCTATTACATTTGTTCCATTCTAACTGTTCCAATTTATTTGCTCCTTCTATTGGTCCCATTCTATTCGTTCACTTGAAAGGTATTTCGGAGTGCTTAGACCCTTCATTTAAGTGGTTGCCAGTGCATGATTCTGACTCGACCATTGTTGTGCGATGCTCATTACATTTCCCAGAGCTTCTGATCTCTGCCTCCTCGGTAAGTTATCACAACGTTTGTGCTGAAACCTTGCAGCTGGCGGCTACTACGAAGGCAACCAAAATGTACTAGAGCAGTGGGTTTAAAAGTTCCTGCCCTGGCTTTTGCTGGATCTTTCCAAATTCGCAGCCCAATTGCAACACCGGTCCACACACCTTGAACTTCGAACCAAACGCGGATGTTGGAATCAGAAACTCAAATTTCTCGTCCTGCCAAATCACACTAATCGTTTCATTTTGCGTCAACTATTCGCCTGCCTTAACCTGAACTCGAGCAAAGACCACTCCATCGTCTTGCACATAGGCGCACTGGACCCTACACTGCCCACAGTGACCCAAATGTGCCGGGGGCCATAAAGTACACAATGTCCCAGAGCGAATATAGCAGTCCAACCCACAAGACCCAAAGTCACATAGTAGCAAAGAGATGATATGTGGGAACGAGCCCACGAGAAATAAAGCGTATCGATATTTTGGCACCCGACCCGTACACCCGCACTGCGTCAGTGTGCAGCCTTTGCTCCGTCATTTTGCATCTTGCATCTTGCGACGGCTCAGCTTAAGGCGACCCGCGGCCACACCTCGTCTTTTTGTCATGTTCCGCAAAACACCCCAGGTCAAGTCCTCGTCAAACATCAAGTCCTCAGAACGCAGGCACTTGCTTGCGGAGATTTGCCTGCACTACGGCATCAGCAAGGAAGCCCTCACCAAGGAGCAGGAGTTGGACTTGCTTCCTGCCACCACCAAGCAAGCCACCTACCACAGCATACAGGAGCACAAGGGTGTCATCTACTACAGCCCCGAAGAGCAGCCGCTTTGGTTCCGGATCCGGGACTCCCAGTTGTACCCCACCATTTACACTTTGTGGAGAGCGGCCTATTTGTTGCCCATTATCTTGACCAATGACCACGTTGTGGAGCGCATCGTGGGCAATGCGAACTTGATGTTGCCTGGTTGCATCCCTCCTCTAGACAACCGTGCCATCAGAGGTGCTTTGGTTGCCGTGGCGAGCTACCGGACTCCTTCTGTGATCAAGGCCATCGGCACGTGCTCCTTGAATCTTTCTCAGTTCGACGATGTTCAAGGAAGGCTGGGGACCGCCGTGACTATTTTGCACCGAATCGAGGACGAGTTGTTCAACTTGTACGACGGCGACGTCTCTGTTCCCGAGGAGGTCTGCACGGAAATGCCCCAGCTTGCGCCAGCAACCGAAGAAGCCGATCCTTCTGAAGAGGCCGAAGAAGAACTGGAAGATCCCGTCCCAGTGGACAATAGCGATACTGGTCAGGACGCTCTAGATATAGCAGAGGTTGTGGAAGAGCTCTCGCTTGAAGACGTGGACAATTTTTTTATTCGGGCGTTTCTCCAAGCCGTCAAAAACTGCAAGATCGAATTGCCCATCAATGCCTCCACGTTCATGTCCGAATATATCCTCAAGCAGTTTCCTAGAATGGACCCAAAGTTCTGCAACATCAAGAAGTCATCCTGGAAGAAAAGTGCCAAGTTCCTTAAAGCACTAGAGAAAATGAACTACGTCACTCTCAAGGGAAAGGGTGATGACGTGACGGTTGTGGCAATCACCGTTCCATCAAAAACTATAGAGGAGTTCATTCCACATAAAACAATGGAACCCTCGTCCAAAGGCTCTTCTGCAAATCAAAAGGACCTACTGAACAAGTTGTCCGTCTTGAACCTCTACAAACCCACCAACAAGCACAAATTGTTGTTCAGCAAGGCCGGGATAGATATGCAGAGGCTTTACACTTCAGCGGAGTTGAAAAGCATTCTCAACGACTACATCAAGGCCGCCAGTCTCGCAAAGAAACAAAATCCCAAATTTATAGAGTTGGACTCTGCATTATCGCTGGCAATTTCCGTAGCAGACGATCCCCTTACTAGAGACAAAGCTATTGCGGCCTTCATCAAGGGCTTTTCGCCCAACTACACGGTCTTGAACCCGGGCGAAGTTTTTTCATCCAAGTGCGTGGTCAAGAAAGGCGAGCCCAAGAAGATACAGGTGCTCACTCAGACTGTTCTTGGAAGAAAGAAAACAACAACTGTTGTTGAATTTGAGCAATTCAACATTAAGCCTCAGGTGCTAGCCGAAGAGCTTAAGTTGAAGTGCTCTGGCTCGACGCTGATTGGGCCAAGCAAACACAACCCGGCCGTTACTGAAGTTATGGTGCAGGGTCCCCATGGGCCCACAATAGTAGAGTACCTAAAAGACAAGGGTGTACCAATTTCTTTTATTGATTTCGAAGATAAGAGCAAGAAGAAGAAAAAAAAGCAGTGACTCAATATAAATGAAATGAGAAAATAATTGTTCAGTTTTATCGAATACTCATGTTGAAGAGTGTTTCCAGGGATGCTGTAGACTCGTAATCAACCATGATTAATGTGTAGCAAAGTCTCTCGATTCTTCGAAGCAAAATCGGGTTGGCGTGGCTGAACCCTCGAGATATGAAATGGAGTGTTAAGATAATGAACTTCAATACAAGTGGACATTCACAAACAGAATACATGCATCTAAGAGATGTGTTGCAAACATCCATTGTTTTCGTCAGAGAGCAATTTCAATGATCTTTTGCCCCGTTCCTGCCGTAATGAATGCCGTTTTTGTATCTGGATTTGTCTCTAGAGCTTGAGCAGCGATTCCTCCCGGATACACATGCGCGTTACGACACTGGCTTATGTCCATAAACTTCAATGGTGAATAGGCACTTAGAAGAGTGTCGATTCCCGCCCGTGTAACGCGCACGCAACCCTTGATGATGAGCTTCTCGAGCTTGAAGAGATTAAGAGACATCGCCACGAGTGTCGAATCGCTGACTGCGGACCCACAAAATGAGAGGTCCAATTCCCGAAGATTGCGGCACCCCAAACATAGCACTTCAACTGCCACATCCAGTAGAGCACAGCAGAAATTGAGATTCAAGATCTCAAGGTTTGGTGCTGCGTTTGCGAGTGATATCATGGCCTTGTCCGAGAGGAAGGTGCAGTCCTTTAAAGTCAATTTCTTCAAATTGTTGAATGATTTGTAGGTCCAATATTGAAACCCAAGATCGGTAATAGTGGTACACCGAGTCAAGTCCAAACTTTCCAAAGTCTCGAATGCATTGAACGCAATGTGGTACATGATGCTATCCGTCAAATGTTTACAGTAGCCCAAATTTAGCACCTTGAGATTTCGAGATCCAGCCTCTAGATTGTAGATTCCTTCCGAGCCGGGAAGATGGGGGAGTGCTGCCCCCGACTGGGATCTCCATCCTATCAAGCGCTCAACCACATTGTCGGTAACTTTTCGGCAATTTGTAAGATTGACCTCTTCCAAATGCTGTCCGACAGAGCGGGAGGTGAGATCCATAATTGCCATTGCACTCACTTCCCAGAGTGAGCCCATTCTAAAGCAGTTAATCTTTCCAGACATTCCGATTTCGTTGACTAGGTAACTGAAACCCTTGTCTGTTACATGGAAGCAATTTGAAATATCAATGATCTCTGGCCGTGAACCAACAAAATCAGTGATGTGAACTAGCGCAATGTCTGTGATTTTCGTATTCCAGGGAGTAAGGTCTAAGAATTTGAACAAGTTTGGTGCAGCATACAAAAGTTGCCTCCAACGACGGCAGACTATTCTGAGTTTCATAAGTTCGGGGAGTGTGAGATATTCGAAACTTCGTAGTAATATCGTAGCCGGGATAGAGCCAGTTGGCACCAAGACTGAGGACCTTCTTCTCCCAGCTAAACTAGACAACTTTATTCGCTTGTTGACAGGCATGTACTGAAAGGAGTTTTTTCTGGACAAAGTGGGCTGGAACTGGCTTATAGATGACATGGGGTTCATGGGAGGAACATCGAGATCGAGAGGTCCACGAGGTAATTGCTGTTGATTGACTTCTGACATGGATCTTTTCTTTCGCCTGATGTTGAAGTCATCGGCACCCGGAAGTGTGGTCTTTGATGTAGAGAAAGAGGGAGTCTGGGATTGGAGCGAGTCGTTACTGGCGCCAGAAACGGGGGATACCAGTCTTGATAGGCTAGAGCTATACTTGGTAGTGGGATCTGCTTCGAAATTCCAGTTGGAGTTGAAGAGACCGGCTGAGTGTTTCTCTGGTGATGCTGAGTTGATGTAAGGGCTCTCGTTGGCCTGTAAGTTTGCGCCCGAAAAAGCAGGTATCGCCGGGATTGCCAGCAAACTGTTACGGTGGCTCAATGGGGGAAGGGGGTAGCTAGAGATAGGAGGCAAGTCCAAGGAAGAGCCGTTGTTGAAGCCCTGTCTTTCGCTGGCGGTTCTGCGCATTTCATCGAGAACCTTTGGGTACTGACGACACACGGCCTCCAACAGATCGGAGCGAATAACAATGAGTTCAACGGTAGTGACGGAGCGAACCGCCGCACTTCGGGTCAGGTCGTTGATGCCTTGCAACAATTGGAGAAAGGACATTTCACCAAAGTACGAGCCATCGCGCAAACGAGCCAAGACCACGTCCTTGTGATCGACGTGATCCACAACCTCGACTTTGCCATGGGTGATGATGTAAATGTCCAGGCCTTTGTGGCCCTTTCGGAGAATGTACTCAAAGGGGTTGAAGTTCATGGGCTCGACGCCAAGAGCAAGACTGTGGATGATTTGCGGCGGGAGATTGGCGAATATCGGAACGGACTTGATGAACTCTTGGATGGAGACCGTCAGATCAACATTGTCGGCCAGGGTGGTGGAGCCGCAGGCGTGAGTGGAGGGATCTAGTTGGGAGAGGGGCAGGGGGTCGGTGGAGCTGGAGATGATGGAAGAAACAAGCGGACGCATGGAGAGCTCGCGGGCACCGACCACAGGGGTCTTTGCAATCTTGAGAATGGGGATCTCAGCCTTGTTTTTCTTGTCTTGCATGGCCAAGCGCTCTTGGGCCTCGTCACGGATGCGGCGCTCGATGACCGGATAGGAACGAAGCACACTGTTGAGAGCATCTACGGTAAGCACGCCCACAAGAACACGCTGGTTGGCGACGACGGAGGCAGTGCGGGGACGGTTGTACAAGATGCCGATTTCGCCAAAAAACGAGCCAAGGTTGAGCTCAGCATACACGCACTCGCCGTCGGTGGAGGTGACGCTGACACTACCCTTGAGGATCCAGAACATGGAGAGCGCGGGGTCGCCTTCTTTGATGATGTAGGCGCGCGGATGGTACTGGAAGAGCTTGAGCTTGGAGGCGACTTTGGAGTGGAAGGATTTCGGGGCGTCCTTGAACAAGGGAAACGTCTGGAGGCGGGTCATAAGCGTGGACGGCACGTACTTGTTTTCCCAGGACTCGTCGTCGCTCTCGACGCTGTGGGCGGGCGAGGGCATGGGCAGCGAGGAGTCATCCTTGGGAGTCAGGTCGCGGTCGTTTTTGATGAAGGCAGACAACGGCGAGGAGCTGGGGGGCTGGAAGGATTTCATGGGCACTTTCATGATTTCAGGACGCAAAGCAGCAGGTGGGCGGGGCCATGGGAGGCCGCGGGAAAGGCACGTGAGGAAGCCGAGGGGCCGGAAGTGACGGGAGGCGGCAAGAGAGGGGCCGGCAAAAACAACAAGCAACAGGCCAGAGGCAGGAGTTGGTGGAGGAGTAGAGACGAGGCCTGGACTGGGAAAAGACGTCAGTCGCATAAAATTGTCGCATGTCCTGTACCATGCACCCGAAGATTACCCAGGCGACACGAGACCAAGCGCCATGGTCCAAACCAAACAGGCGTTTCCGTGCGGCAGAGGCTATTTTGGCAGGAGGCCGGGACCCGGCGGCCGGGGCCAGGTGGGACGCCCTCGAGGCAGCAGCCAAGAACGGCAGGGCGAGAGGGCGCGGCACGTGATGTTCCAATCAGCCCAGCGCCGGGGCCTGCGGCGAAGGTACTTGCAGAGAAGCGCGGCGAGCCCTGACATGAGCGGACCAAGCATAGGCGCAGGAAAGGTTCGAGGCCGGTTCAGAGGGCAGCAGGCACGTGGTGGGCCGAGTTGGCACGGGACAGGAGGATCCGTAGAACTACGAGTGGCGGGCCCGGTCCCTCGAACCAGGGTGGTCCCAGTGCAGCCGCACGTCCCACAGCTGCAACAGGATCTGCAAGTGCAACAATGGGCAGCATCGAAGAAGCAAAGCACGCAGGCAAGGCGGCCAAGAGAAGCGAGGGGAGCCGGCCGGTCGTTTTCAAGAAGCGAGGCCCGGGAAGCCAGATTCGGTCCGAGGGACGTTTATCCGGTTCGAGTGAGGCTCATTTGTAGGGCAGTGCGTTTAGCGCAGAGGTTAGGTGAAGGAGCACAGCTACGATAGCAAAAAGACCAAGCAACCAGGCAGCGGATTCAGATGGCAAAGAGCATTAACATGAAAAAGAGTCATGAGAAAGAATCCCCCAAATCCAGAAACTGGCTAAGATCATTCAAGAAAACGTGATTTGGAAACGGCAGCCCGGGATAATGAGATATGGTAAGCGAGAAGGGCCAGAACGAGGTTACGATCAGATGCTACGAGCAGCGAAAAAACGGCAGCGCAGCAAAAGCGCAGCTACAGGACAACGCTCACCTCCAACACGCTCAAGAAGCACCACCCAAGGAAAGGCGCCTGCAGCCTGCAGGGGACGGTGCTTGCGGCCACTTCTTGCAACGCCAAAACGCTTCCAGTGACCCCCGGTATTTTTTTGCATTTTAATTCTGGGAATGTGGGGGCAGGCGCAGGCGGTGGAGGCGTCGCAGCAACAAAAACGCGCCGAAGACCAGACCAGCGGTTAGTGAGGCCTCGGGGATGCGCGGCCCGCACCAGGGATCTTGGGCCGGCGACGACTGCACGCCGAGCCGAGCCGAATGCACCGGACTTAGGGCCTTGGCTCCGGGGTTACCATGAGACAACAAAAGTCACGTGGCATATAGTAGAAGCAGCAAGAATAGTAGAAGTAATAATAGGTGTGGCAGGAAAGTTATGAGTGGCGGCAATAATAGAGGTGGCAGGAAGACAAGTAACAAGAATTCCCAACAGCGGCATACAGAAATGAAACGGCCAGGGTCGTGGGGCCCAGTCTGACATTCCGTTGAACGATGCAGATGCGTTCAGATAATGTGATGCGTAGAGTGAGATGTGCTGGCACGTGCCTCAGCGCTTTCAAAAATAAATAATTGGATCATTTGCTATTATTTTTATAATTTACTCAGCCTGGCGGAACTTTAACTTAACGGCTTTCTTAAAAAGCCGTTCAACGGCTTTTCTACTTAAAGCCTTTCGGAGCTTTTCACAGCCGATCCGACTCGACTCGATGTGAGGGGCGGGGTTATTTTGGAACGTGCGGTGTGCATGACAATGACGCCGGCGCATACCAGCTGGTGCTATGTCCGGGCAGGCCGTTTTCCTTTGCCTCTTCTGACATCGTATCTGCAAGGGTGTCCCTGAAACCGGCCGTTGGGGCGTGCTGCCCCTGCTGAGGCGACGGGTGCTTTAAATGCACCAGAAGCTCGGTGCGCCGAAAGACGTTTTCTCTGCGGGCCCACTTGCACGCGGCGGCCACGGCCCGCTTTGGCCCTGGCTGGGTGGCTTAACCCTGGCCTCTTACACTATCAGTTTTTAGGTGGGCCGCTGGCCTAGGGATGCTTTTATGGTTGCCTTTAGTGCTCAAATCAGCGGGTGCTGCAATGCAACGTCGCCTGGGTTCGGCGCGCATGGGCTCAAAACCGGCTCTTCAAGCCACTGAGGTTCACCCATGCCCTGCAAGATTGGCGCTTTCTTTGCCGATCGAAGAAAAAAGCTCTTTGCCGATCGAAGAACAGAATTCTTTGGCGATTCAAAGATATTAATTCTCTCGCGGTTTGAAGAACTAATTCTTTAACGATCAAGGAACATCAGTTTAGCAAAGAGAATAATGAGAAGAAATGCGGCCTAGAAACACCATTGTTGCTCGGTATAAACTCATCGAAGAGCTGCAGCTTATGCAAGTCACCTTAGATTGGTCATCGCCCCGTTGATTGAGTAAGACCGCTACGAGGCTTGATGCCTTCTACAAGAGCACCCGAGGGTCCACGCTCCACAGTCCTAGACTGATTCTATGTACAGAGTTAGAGCTTAAAGTCGATAACTGCAGAAGGCCCGGTGGTGCTGCTCAAAGTGCACTGACCAATCAAGTTGGGGTTCTTGGTGCCTGGCGGCTGGAGCGCGTGCACTGCCTCCGACAAGGCCCGGATGTTTTTGATAATCTCCTCGTCGCTGAAGTCGCAGCGGCCCACAGGCACGTAGAGTTGGTCGCGCTTTTGCTTGAATGCATATGAGTCGGACGACTTCTCCAACATGCCCACCACGTCATCTCCCACGGTGTGCTTCTTGGCCGAAGGCATCAAATTTTTGACACCGAGCTGGCGTGCAATGGGCCGGAGCAACGCAACCATGCCGGGCGTGGCAAAGCACTGCGTGTACTTGTCTAGAGGCAACTCCCCCTTCTGGATGGACTCCACCAACTCCGGGCCACCCACCGTCAATGGCTTTCCAGAAGCCTCCAACTGCTCTTTCTGGGCGCCGTCTTGCGTGAAGATGAGCGGCATGTTGCTTTGCACTGACCTGGGGAAAACCACCTCACCCCGCAAGGGCTTGGACCCTTTCTCAGGCAAGGTCACAATCTGTAGGGAAATCGTGGTCCGCGAGGCCGGCTTGCCCACCTCGGATGCACGCATGTACCTCATGGCCATGGGAACGTCCATGTACAAGGGGTGCTCTTGAGGCGCCGCTCTGTGCTTTGCCTTCTTGTTGGCGGCTCGCTTGGCCAAAATCCGCGGGTCTTTGACGGCATTGTGCTTGGGGGAAGGTCTTGGCGCTGCCGCTTCAAGGCGCAGTACCGACTGCGAGAAGAGCCTGGCCGGGAAGAGGCTGCTGCTGGCACCGAAAGCTCTGGGGAACATCAGTGCTGAACAAGGGGCTGCTGGGTGAGAAAAAATTTGAGGGTGCGCATCACGTGGTCAGGGCACGCGATCGTCTACACGTGCGCAGACGTGCGTCACGGGCCGAGAATCACGTGCGTGAGTCACGAGATGCGCGCACGTGGAGGCAGATCGCGCGTTCCGGGCGCGTCACGCGCTGCAAGCCCAGAACGC
Source organism: Metschnikowia orientalis (assembly GCA_002893665.1). Classification (NCBI taxonomy): domain Eukaryota; kingdom Fungi; phylum Ascomycota; class Pichiomycetes; order Serinales; family Metschnikowiaceae; genus Metschnikowia; species Metschnikowia orientalis. The sequence continues at coordinate 495,320 of NXGZ01000007.1, read as the reverse complement.
GATGTGAGATACAGTTGGCAGCGTGACTGTGCTGTAGTAGTGCATTTGAGGGAAGCACCGAAGTGTGCCGCGGCATGGGCGGTCTGGCCCATGAAAGGCCCTGCATCTACCGTGCGGAAAAAGATGGTTCAGGTGGGCTGAACGGCAGGCCCTTTGGTTGGTTTTGGTCACCCGAGCATCTGAAACAATACTGTTACACGGGCCAGGCCTTGCTGGCTGCGGCAGGTGAGACACGAGGCTTGGGCTGGACAAAGCAGGTGGGGTCGGCGGGATAATCGTGTCAGCGCATGGCAATTACAGTATCGCCTCATGCATATGCATATCGGGTAAACCATGCGACGGGTCCTGCAGAGCCCGGCGGTCTAGAACGGCAGTCAGAGTTGTGCCTACTACTTTGGGCCGCCTGGCCAAGTGCTCAAGACGCAACCGCACCGCAGCTCTAGCAGCCAACGTAACGGTCACTGGCTGTGCAGTGGTTGCAGTGCGTGTGCTGTAACAGGAAAGGCCAGGTGCAACTCCACCGCAGGGGCTGTTGCAACCGGCATAGCCGAGGCTGGGCCACATGAAGAGATGAGAAGTTCGGTGGGGCTGTGTTTGGCGGTGCGTGGAGTTGACATCACGTTGCATTGAGGCGCTGTCGAGTTTAAGGAAAACAGTAGTCGAGTTTATGGAAAACAGTAGTCGAGTTTCTGGAAAATGGCAGTCGAGTTTCTGGAAAATGGCAGTCGAGGTCGATGGGTGTGGCGGGATTGGGTGAATCGGTGGCATTGGGTCAGTTGGTGGCAACTGGTTCTGATTGATTGGATTCGGTGGCTTCAGAGAATCAAGTCAAATGGTGGGAAATGACAGTTGTTTGTTTATGATTGTATGATTACGGTGGTCTGGGTCTAGTGGGAAGGCTATGTCGGTAGGGTGTGGCGGTCGCTTTGATTGGCAGTTTCAATAGTCGCATTAATGGCAGTTACCGAAATTAGCAGTAGTAGTCCGCTCCAATTGACCGTGTCTTTCGCAAAGTGTACGAGCTGGGCTTCCAAGAATTGAGGATTTTGCAACTTTTGCATGGGTTAGGTCATGGCGCTGGAGCAGACCGGCACGTCTTCTGAAGCGAGCCTTGTGCCATGCTACATGGGCCCTCCACCTTGAGGCACTTACCCTGCTGGAACCCAAGTGAGGGTTTCGATAATCGAGTTTATGACCCTCAGGCTCAACACTTTTAATGAGAGTCTCTTCTGGACAAGACACCGCACCAGAGCCAATTATCGCGCACACAGGCCTTTTCACCTTCATTCCCTCTTCCGCCTCCACAACCCTTCCCTTCACAGAACGATGATTCAAGACACCCTTACATTCTGCCACATTCCGCCAAACAGTCACCAAAGTCCTTGCCTCTCCAGAGTCCAAAGTTTGACCATCCAAGAGCCTTGACCCTCCAGAGACCTTGACCTTCCAATCCTTGACCCTCCAGAGACCCTAACCCACCGATCCTTTACTGTCCAAAGTGCTTGACCCTCAATTCTTTACTGTCCAAAGTCTTTTACTGTCCAAAGCCGTGACCCTGCAAAGTCTTTTACTGTCCACTGGACCCAGCCAGCCCCATGGGTCTTGTCCTCGCCGTCTGCTAGACTGACAGTTAAGCGGCGTTGGCAGGCCGTCCAAAGACGCGCTCAAAGTCAAAATCGCACCGGTCCTGGCAGGTGCAGCAGCAGTGCACATTCATGCGCAAAGTGTCGGATCCTGCAAATCTAGCACCGCGCGCGCGCAGCAGCAGCTTCACGCACCGGTTAAAAATAGGCCCGTGCCTCGACCAGAACCTCTGGAGTTGCTTGGGCTCTGCTGGCGCCGCCACCACGGGCCCGGGCCAGGCCCACCTGCCGCGGCGTCCTGCACCCTTCCGCGGCACCTTAAATGCCCGCGGGTTCCCGCCCCGCCGCTCCGCCTCTTCTCTTCCTGGCCCTCCTGCTCCGTCGTGTCCTTTGGTCCAATACTGTACGCAGCGCGCGCTGCCGCTTTTTTTCCCAATCCGTCGCTCAGCCTCTGCATCCCTCGCGTGCCACGCTTAAAAGCCATCTCCACATTCTCAGCGCCTGCTCCTGCGCCTAGCCCTTTTATGTCATCCACGGCCCCGCTGGCCTTCCCTACTTTCTGCCTTCCTCCCCTCCCCGGCCTTTTCTTGTCCTCATCGCTCCCTCCTTGCCTGCCTCTTTGCCTGGCCTTGTTTTCCTGCTGGCCCGCCTTTCTCTTGCCTGTACTGTCTTGCTTGTGGCTCTTGCTGTTTATCCCAAGCAGCAACCTCGGAATCCTGCTCCGCCTCTGTCTTTACGTTGTGTCTCGGCCTGGCTGTCATTTGCGTTGCCACTGAAACCGCCCTTTGCCTCGCCTTCCTTGGCCAGATCCCCTCGCTTACGCTCTGGCCCCTTGCGTGTTGCAACCGCCGCTAATCCCCTGAATTCCCTGATACCCTTTGCGTGAATCCCACGTGCCTCCAGTCGCCCCAATGCAAGCCCGCCCCTCGGCCGACTTGGGCCGAGATTACAAAATCAGAGCCTACAGCAACTCCGAGCCCCTGCCGCAGGACCTTGCCTCTCTCCGCCAGACGCCGACGCTGCCGGTGGCGGTGCACGGCCTCTCTGCTGACGTGCCTGTTTCGCTCCAAAAATGCTTCCAATACCTCCTCACCAGCGGCATGGTCGAGGGCATTTTTCGCGTAAGCGGCTCCGTCCGCAAGATCAAAGAGATCGCCCCCGACTATTCCAACCTACAGAGCTGGCTCCTGGATCCGGATCACAAGCCCTTACCCCGCGATGTTTCGGGCGCTCTCAAGCGTTTTTCTCGTGACTACTTTCGCTCGCTTGGCGGCCTCTTTAGCCCCTTTGTTGTGTCTGCCGTGGCCCGCCTCTGGTTGGCTTACTCGGAAAAGCTGTCGGCCCCTTTGCCTGCTTCCACAGCCTCCCTGCCTTGTCATGCGTCTCGTGGCTCCGGATGTGACGTCCTGGCCGACCCCACGCCTGCGGGCCTCTCGCAGCCCGCCTACGACCTAATCTGCTCCTTTTGCCGCTTGATAGTCACGAAAAACCCGCTGCAAAAAAATAGTTTGTTCTTCTACTACCTCGACGAACTCTCGCAGATGGTTTCCCACGAAGAAACCACCAAAATGACCAGCCTGAATTTCTCCATCTTGTTTCAGCAGCACATTTTCGAGACTTCGAACCTCTCCGAGATGAACGCCTGCCAAGAGTTTCTCCTGTTTGCCATTCTGAACTTCGACGCGTTTATCTCGAGATATACGTTGGAGCTCGACACCTACGGGCCCCTAGACGAACTGGATATTGTCTTGGACTCGGCGTCCGGCGAGTCGAATGACTCTGAGCTCTCGTCTCCCTTGACTGAATGTTTCTCAAATCCCCAGCAGATTCCAGACACGCGCCGCCGCTCCTCTCTATCTAACCGGCTAAGCTCCCTATGGGATAGCTACAACATGCCTGCCCGCAGCTCCAAAAGGTTTTCTTTCTTCTCTAAGAGCTCGGAGCGCTTGGCTGGAGACCCGAGACCCGTGTCGCCACATGAGATGCCGGCCTTCACCTACGAGGAAATGGTGCAGAGATCGTCCCGCAATAATCTGGCAAAAGATATCACCCTGAAGTCGAATCTTGACGAGTATGCTGCCTGTCTTGAAGACCGTGCGGCCAGTCCACATGCCAACGTGGCATCCAGCCCGTCTTTGCAAAGTATCCACGAGGGCAAGCCAGTGACACTCACGCCTAGTCCGGGCGTTCAGACACCAACTGAAGGCTACTTCGACAAAGTGCCCAAGAGAAGCACAAGTGAAGCTAGTGCGTGTGTGGATGCGACCTCGGAGAAGAGAAAGTCCTCGCTTGCTCTGTTCTTCAGGTCGCCAAACAGTCTGACGTCGATTGTTGTCACTGATGCCAATGCCTCGCCCAATATTCAAGCCGTGTCACCGCTCACACCTCCTGCCACAATGATGCTACCGAAGGCCAACAAGTCAAACACCCACCTCGATCTACCGATAAACACGGTTCAGTGTGGGTCCGAGCCCAAGCGCTCGTTCAGCAGAAGGCTATCCTTGCGGCTTAGGAAAAAGTCTGTTGACTAAGGTCCCTACACACTGCCGCTGGCGGACTAAGGTCCAACACGTTGCCGCTAGCAGCCTAAGATCCCACACATTGCCGCTGGCAGCCTAAGGTCCAACACATTGCCGTTATCAGCCTAAGATCCCCCATATTGCCATGCTAGCCATTGGTCAAAAAGTGGGGTGCTCCGTGTCTTGCGTGATACTTTGAGATGTAGCAGACTCGACTGAAGGAATACTGCTTGAAACTTAGGAAGTGCATCTGGGAGAGTGTTCTCAACAGTGCCAGTCGCGCTGTCATCTGGAGATGGGGGTGAGCAAACTGGCCTTTGCACCAATCGGGCCCCCGCTCATTTCGCTACACCAAGCCGATTTTCAACTGAGGTAAAATCAAAGTGTTGACACCGCGTCCCATTATCGTAGTCGATGCTTGTAGTCTGTATGTACCCCGCAATCCAAATTTGATGCTTTTGAAATGCATCTCGATTCTCACGCACTGCCTTTACACCGAACCAAAACACAAGTTGAGACTACGACGTGAGCCCAATTCCCCGGCGAATGGCACATTCTGTGAAAGTAGAAATAAGGCCCTCATATTGACACGATCATGGCGGAGATAAGCGTGCTCTCCGGAAATAAGCTCGTTGGGTTTCCAGACGGCAATGTCTTCAGCTGGTGCCCACAAATGGATCTTTTAGCCGTGCTGATGAACCAAACGTCCATCTGGGTCTTTCGCCTAGACGGAGAGCGGATCTACTCTATTAACAATCGGTCCCGAATCTTGCATCTCCGATGGAGCCACAGCGGCGACTTCTTTGTCGTTTCTGGAGTCGACAGTATCATAAAAGTATACGAGTCCAACACAGGCAAGCTCGTCAACAACTTTTCCACAAACGCAGATCTACCGATCACATTAGTCAGCTGGCAGTCTATTGATTTACAGGCATCCATTGCCAATGACCCAGATTCCAATCCTCAGGGCTCGCTAGATGACTTGTTTCGAGTCGAGCTTATTAATGAGATGCCAAAGCTTTCATGCGAGCTCATTCTGTCCGAGGTTTCCGAAACTCCTAATGCTGCAGTGGCACTGAACAAGTCTGTGTCAGCGACCAATACCAACAAGGACAACTTGTCCATGGACTACCTACTTGTGATGAGTGGCAATTCCAAGATCTCATTCACCTTCGACAACTTGTTCACCGTTTCCGACATCCCCCTACATAGTGAGTACGTGGTTGTCCAACACATCATGGCGCAAGACCTCTTTTCGCAGTTCTTGTTGGTTCGGAACGAGTCCAGTTTGTTTTTGCAAGAAATGAACATCGCAATTGACCATCTGTATCAGCGTCGACACCTCATCGATGCTATCAAGTGGTCCTCTCTGCTCATCTCAATCATGAATCATGTTTCTGACCAATTGGAAGTTGTGAAGACGGAGGCTACGGCCTTCCTAACGCTTTTTGATAGATATCTTTCCAACTATAAGGACTCGTTGTTTGAGTCAAGCGACTCATCGCTAGCCCCATCTCCGCAAGAGGTGGAAGACAGGATCTTCAATGACTTGTCAGAAATCCTTCTTACCGGTCTCATCCGGTCCCAAATGAAGGACTACTGGCTCAACCAGTTTGGCGAAAAGGCCCTCTTGCGGTTATCTGCGGCAGCAAACTCATGCTACGACTCCTTGAGAAAAATCATCCATACCCAGCTCGTGTTGGCGGCAGAAAAAGTGGTTGTACTTCTCAGCTACTTAGAAAGCTTGGCTACTGCTGAAAACTACAAAAGACTGGAGTCGATAGGAATAGACTCCCAATTCGTCAGCGAAGCATTGGAGCACTCCAAAAGTGTCGTCAAATGCTTATATGCGTTCTTGTGGAGAATGAACGAAGAGCAGAATGCAATCAACGCGTTCTTCAACTGGCTCAAGGTTGAGGTGATTGCCAAGTTGACCAAAGAAGACTCAGATCCAGAGGCCTTTTTCCAAGAATACCCAACCATGGCATTCAAAACCTCGCGAGTCATGGAGTACATTGACAAGTATATTTTTGACTCGGTGCTCTGGGACATAATGGACACTGGTCTAGAGTCCAACGAAGTTCTTTTTAAGGAACGCAACGAACCCAGTGCCCTTCTCCATAATTTGTCTGTTATGCAGCGCGACATAAAAGAGGTCTCTAATGGCATCGAGTCATTCTTGACAATGAAAGTCTCCTTGAGTACCCCGCAGCCATTGGACATCTGCGATATTCAGCAGACAGATATCGAGCTCATTGACGGAGTTACCGTTATCGCGGCTTCGGAAGAAAACATGTTGACCTTGGCTCACGTCGAGCAAAAGACTCTCAGCAAGACAACTGTGGGCTTTCTGGCGGAGGTATTAACACATAAAATTGTGAGCAGAACCAGAGTTTTGGTGTTGCACAAAAACGAAAACGGCGACTGTTCACTTGACTTGGTTGAATTCGATATGCTGCAGGGGAAAAAGGAGACTGCAAACACCAAGGTCTTGAGCTGCTTGAACTTCGATCACGAGAGTCAGGTGAGCCAGCCGCGATACATGTCGATCAACAGCATTCAAAACAAAACCCATATAATAGGATTAGTGATGGACGCAACAAAGAAAAACTATGTTGTGTTTGAAATATAATCAGCCATAGAGTTGAGATATAATCAGTCATAGAAGTTGCGCATTGGACTCAAGGCGTAATCGCCGTTGCTGTCCACGGTGAATTGCCGGAGAACATACAGCCTGTAGTAAAATTTGATGTTGCGGTCGTTGGGGACGAGTGTTTTATGATGGACGTATTTCTTGACCAAGTGGGAAAGAGTCTTGTCGGATGTCCGCTTTTGCCTCACGCTGTAGCGATAGAAATTGGGGTTGAACTGACTTTCCGAACTCTGGATGACAGAAATTAAATGCAGAAGGTGTTGTTGTGAGATTGGGACAAAGCTGCGTAAGAGGCCCTTGGCCTGGTTCACTCGTAGTTTGAGTTTTGACTCTCGAATGGGCACGCTCTCAGGGACTCCGTATCTGTTGGGCTCGTAGAAGACCTCAACGGGGGGAATTTTAAGGTCCAGAAGCGTGCTGGCGTTCTTAGACACAAAAGAGTGAAGCTTGACGTACTTCTCGAACAAACGCTTAGTGGACAGGACACCCGGTCGCTCGGCCGTACGTAGAGGAGATAGACTGACATGAACCAGGGGGAGGCCCAATTCCTGATGTAGCGAGAAGTTCAGAGGAGGCAACAGCCGGTCCCACTCCGCATGGTAGCGCTGTATGCTTTCTTTGGTACCGAAGTCTTCAATCAAGTGGATCTGAGGCCACACGGACTTGAAATGGCCGTAGCGAACGGCGTGGAACTCCCGCACCCACGGTTCAGCCGGCAGAGAGGGCTTGAACACAAGATCAAGGAGATCGGAGAAGTCCTTGTATTTGCAGTGCACGAGGATGTCGTCCATAATGCGGATGGTGCGGTCAAAAACCTTCCGGTCCACGACAGAGTAGGAGGGCGCTTTTCTGGCAGAGTGGAAAGCGGCCCGGACCCTAGCCCTCATGATCTCCAAGCTGCCACAGTCCAAGGGCAAGCGGATCACGCGGCGATACAACTGGCGGTAGAATCGGCTGGCCATAGTGGGGTTTTGCAGCAGCGAAATGGTGCCAATGGAGCCGGTAAGAGAAGTGGCCTCAGCCGGAAGCTAGCAATGAGCAGATTGACTGGAAACCAGTAGTGATGAGCAATTCACCAGAGATCAGTACTAATTAACAGATTGACTGGATATCAATAGTAGTGAGCAGATTTACTGGAAATCAGTAGTGATGAGCAAATTGACCAGAGATCAGTACTAATAAACAGATTGACTGGATATCCATAGTAGTGAGCAGATTTACTGGAAATCAGTAGTGATGAGCAAGTTGACCAGAGATCAGTACTAATAAACAGATTGACTGGATATCAATAGTAGTGAGCAGATTGACGGGAAATCCGTAGTGATGAGCAAATTGACCAGAGATCAGTACTAATAAACAGATTGACTGGATATCAATAGTAGTGAGCAGATTTACTGGAAATCAATAGTAATCAGCAAATTGACCAAAATCCTGGAAATCGATTGTAATGAGCAGATTGACTGGAAACCAGTAGTGATGAGCAGATTGACCAGAAATCAATATTAATAAGCAGATTGACCAGAAACCAATATCAACAGATTGACCACAAAACAATACTAATAAACAGATTGACCGGTAACCAATACTAACAAACAGATTGACCGGTAACCAATTAACCCAGCGGACCCAAAACGACACTCAAAGAAAAGCGGCTCGGCTGGAAAGTAGTAGGTGGTCGCGCAGCCGCGCACACTCGCACCACCTCTTGCAACACCAGAAAAGCACCACTCGCAACACCAGCAAAAGCACCACCCAACCGCCACGCAGACACCCCTGGACATCCAGCATGGCATTGGCAGAAAGCGTGCTACGCAAAATCAACAAGTCGGGCCTCTTGCCCCGCATCATCCACAACCTCCCGTTGTTGTCCATGGCGTTGGCAGTGGCCAGTATCGCGTGGATCCTCAACTTGCCCATGGACGGCCAGTTCCGGCACACGTATATCTCGGAAAACGCGTTGATGCCGGGCCAGGTGACGTCGTACTTCCGCGAGAGCGAGTGGAACTACGTGCGGGGCTTCCGGTCCGAGGCCGACAAGTGGGACTTTGCCCAGGCTGCCCAGTCCAACCCGGTGCTTGAGTCGTGGATGCAAGACTTGGAAATGACCACCGCCCACTACCTCGACCCCGTGCACAACACCTCCACGATGTACTCGGTGATGCACGCGCCCCGCGGCGACGACACCGAGGCGCTTGTTTTGGTGGTGCCCTACTTCACGTCCGACGGCAAGAACAACATCGGCGGCTTTGCCTTGGCCCCGGCCTTGGCCCGCTACTTTGCCCGCATGTCCATATGGTCCAAGAACATCATCATGGTGTTTCCCCACGACTCGCACTCCGTGCTCCGGTCCTGGGTCGAGGCCTACCACACCACCTTGGACGTGACGGCGGGCTCCATCGAGGCTGCCATTGTCATTGAGTACGCGTCCAACGTCGACAGTTTCAGCCACATGCAGATCTTCTACGAGGGGCTCAATGGCCAGTTGCCCAACCTTGATCTCATCAACACCGCCACCACTGTGGCTCGCAACGAGGGCATCAAAATCAGCATCCAGGACGCCGTCGATCTCGACAGAAACGACTACTGGTCCCGCTTGCGCACCCTCACCCGCGGCATTCTCCGCTTGGCGTTTTCCGAGGCCAACCAGAAGCCTTATGGCTGCGAGTCTTTCTCGGGCTGGCAAATCCAGGCCATAACCCTCAAGGCCGTGGGTCTGGACGGGCCCGACATCACTCAGTTTGGAAGAGTTGTGGACTCCACGTTCCGTTCCGTCAACAACTTGCTTGAAAAGTTCCACCAGAGCTTTTTCTTTTACCTTCTATTGTCGCCTGTCCACTTTGTTTCCATCGGAACATACTTGCCATCTGCCATCCTCGTGGCTGCTTCTTTCTTGGTCAGCTCGCTCTACTCGCTTGCCACGGGAGTCTCTCTCTCGGACTTCGTCACCAACATCAAGAACATTCTCTTGTTTTTCACCCTCGTCGAAGCTGCCTCCTTGACCAGCGCCCTTGTTTTGCAAAATCTTGCTTTGGGGGCCTCTGCTGACGGAGCAAAAATCGGTGTTATTACCGCTGGCTTCATCGCTCTCGACATTTTTGTCATTTTGGCTACTTCATTAGGGGGATCCTACCGCTTTGCCTTTTCCAAAGCCTCGTCTTACATGCTCCTTTCGTTCGCGCTCTACTTCATTGCCATGCTCATAGTCAGTCTTTTGATTGTGCATTTCTCATTGGCCTTATTTATCGGCGTATTTGCATTTCCCTTGACGCTCATTCAACCTTTGATCAATCAAGCAATCAGCGGGAAGTTGTCGGACACAAGGTGTAAGGTGAGAATCATGATCTGTCTCACTGCCTCCTGTCCCATGACCGTCATACTCGGTCTAGGCTACATCCTTGATGGAGGCAAGCTTCCAGGAACACTTTCTTTGGTTCGAGGACTTCTTTGTTCTTGGCTGGAAATGCAAAGCTGGACCTGGTTCGTGATTGCCTTAGGCTGGTTTCCTGCTTGGTTCACCATTGCGGTAGCTTGTGCTTTCGGCGATTTCCGGGGTGTACAGAAAACCAAGCGAGACTAAAGCCATGCCTTTATTTTCATAGCGTTTATTGGATGCTCTTACGGACTTATTTTTTGTACTCAGAGACGAAGTTTTCGTGAAACTTTGCCCACCGCTCTATCCACTCGGTTCCTGGGGCAAGGAAAGTGGTTCTCAAATGGTATGTTCCGGGGTACTGACCAAATCCACTTCCTGGAACACAGCAAATGCCAGTTGCCTCCAACAAATGCTCACAGTAAACTTCATCGACCACAGACTTGGCGCTCTTGGCCTCTTCAAACAATTTGGGGTAGTCCTGCTCAGTGAAATTTAACTTAGGAAAAAGATACATGGCGCCCTCTGGTTTATTGCATGTAACATCTGTCATTTTGGAAAACGCCTCAAACAAGAGCGTGGCTCTAGAGCTCAAGGCCTCGTGGATATCCAGGACCTCCTTGTTGTAAAGATCATAAGAAGGAGAACCCGGGGCAGGCGGATTGACCATTAGTTCTACCAAAGCTTGACCCGTCACAACAGAACAAAGATTGATGCATGCCAACTTGAAAATAAGAGCCCTCACGTCTTTCGAAAAGCCCACAAGCTCCATATAGCCACCTCTCTGGCCACACTCGCCAGTAAAACCCTTGGAAGTTGAGTGCAACGAAGCGAGTTGCACGTTTTCATACGCCGCGCGGTCTTCTTGCAACATCTGGGCCAAAACTCGCTTCGTCGAGATGAAGTGGCCACGAAAGACATTTTCTTGGTAGACCTCGTCGGCGATGATAACCAAGCCTTCGTCAGCGGCAATCTGCACGATCTCACGAAGATCGTTTTCCCGAAGAATAGACCCCGTTGGATTGCCCGGGTTTATCAAGACCAAGCATCTGGGCACAATGCCTTTCGCTTTACTTTCCAGAATCAAGGTCCGAATCTGCTTCGGATCAATCGACCAAGCCTTGGACTCGTCCAAATAGTAGGGTATAGGAACGGCATTGTTCATCGCAATTGAGGCAGTGTAGAGCGGGTACTGTGGGATGGGAATCAAAAAGCCTGTGTTGTCGCCCGATGATAGGACTTGAATGAGATACGACACCGCGGCAGAGGCACCGCCAGTCAAGAAGATATCGTCTGCAGAAGCTGGAAATTTGTCACGCTTGGAGATGAAATCAGCCACCGACTTGCGAACTAGTATGTCTCCCTGGGAGTTCAGGTAAGCGCCCACGGACTTGACGCTGTTCAATATCGAGGAAGCCCGGTCCCTTACATCGGAAGGAAAAAGAAAGTTTCTGGTGTCAGCGTCCAAGGCTTCGACTTTTGTCATGAGCTCGGGATCTTGCAATAAGGCCAACGTCTGGCGGTACCACGACAACGGTTTTTGGTCCAACTGCTGGGGATTGCCGATATTTGCGCTGATGATCTCATCAAAATTCTCGACCTTGCCTTCTTCGAGCTCCGTCCTCAATTCATCGGCCCGGATGGGGATTTTACCTCTGACGGCATATTTTGCGTCCACGGCTGCCTGGTTCAAGTCCGAAACTTTCAATTTGGGTGCCACGCTATAGAGACGTCGAGACATTCTCAAGCTCTTGTGCAATGTGGGAGCGGTACTCCAGAGGGGAAGTTTTGGCATTGTTTGCTGGGAAGGGGGAGAGGAGAAGGAATTGAAAGAATGGGGTGCAGTGACTGATTTCACCGTCCATCTATACATGTAGGTGCACGGTTCCTGCGCACTGAAACGTGCCGAATGGGGAAGATAAGAGGCATACACGCCGGGTTTCCCCAGCAGCCCCACCCGACCTGCTGAGCGGCTAAGTGCTACCGTCTGAGTTCCCAACTTTCAACGTACAATCCGGCTTCAATGGGCACGCATTCTCCCCTTTAGCACCTTCGGTGCCAGGCTTTGGCGGATGCCTTCTCTGCTTTAACCGCACAATGCAATGGCGGTGCAGGCCACACATACTGAGAATGCTGAAGAAGTAACAAAGCCCAACAATCAGCGCTACCCCACTTATGGATTTGGACACTCTTAGTGCTTCTGTTGATGAAGGATCGAATTCCCAGACCCTTAATGGTCTCTTCTGTAAAAATAAAAATAGAAAGCCCGATGGCTTCTGGCAGTAGGTTCGCAGATAAGCCGCTGTTCGCAGGTGTACCTCCGAAATGCAAAGCCTGGCTAGCAACAGGTTGCAGCCAGCGTGAAATTCACCTTTGCCAATCGAACACTCAGCTGATGTTTGAATTTTGGCTTCCGGTTTGTTTAAGCCGAGATTCCGCCGGTTGTTTCACAGATTCGGCCGGTTGTTTCACAGATTCTGCCGGTTGTTTCACAGATTCTGCAAGAGTCGACCCACAGCTACAAAGCCTACATTGAGGAATGCTGCCACAGCTACAAGCCTTGAATTTTAAGAATGCACTTGATTGTATTTGAAGGTTGATTGTATTTGAAAGGTTTCGGCGTAAGCCAGGTCAGCCGGTGCCAAAGTAAAGAGACTCGATGAACCTGTTGCGGAACACCCAGTCCGTGTCTTTGAAGCCCTCGGGATTGTACAGACTGCCGCAGTGGTCAATGTTGCTTAATTTGCCGACCACAAGCGTCACGTCCGGAAAGACATTCATGATTCGCTTGACGGCAATCTCTGTCAGAAGGTAGCAGATCACGACAATGTCTTGGGCCTTGATCTTGTGATCAAGGAGAACCTGGATGGCCATGATGGCACCGCACCCACTAATCATCTGCGCATCAAGCAAGAAAAAGGTGGAGTTTGCGGTTTCTCGCGGCAAAGACTCGGTATGCAATTGCGGCTCGCCCGTGCGCGAGTCACTCTGGATCAAGAGCTTGCCGATGGGAATGGCAGGGAAGGTCTTTTTGATGGAGTTCATGAAGCAGTCGCCGGACCGCACTATGCTCACGGCGATGATGTCCTGGCTCTGCACGAGACCCCGGTACTGGTTGCCGTGGGCACAAAGCACCTTGCGGGGCGTGTACGACCTCAAGGTCTCCAAGGCGGTTTCGATGAGAAGATGCGCGATTCGGTCAAAGTAGAAGATGAAGTCCGACCGCTCGGTGTCCACGTTGAAGAGGATGGAGTGGATGCCTGCGGTGTGGTTGTTGGTTGCGAGGAGCTTGAGATTGGCAAGCTGCGACACGTCGTGGGTGAACCCTTGGCCCAACTGCTTGAGGCGCTCAAGGTGCAAGCTGCTCTTGATGGCGAGCTGCTTCTTGATGTGCTTGATCATCAAGTCGATGGCGGTGGTGTTGTCAAGCCCGCGGGGCAAGACCAAGTCGGCATTGCGGACGGTGGGGTACACGGAGGTCGTGGCGTTGGGCTTGACAAAGCGCTCCCATTGGCGGAGACACCCCTCCAAGTCTCTGCCACGGTACAAGATGTCTCTGGTGAGCCTGCGAGCCAAGCAGGTGTCGAGGTCGGTGTCCACGAAGACCTTGATGTCCATGAGGTCCAAGAGGCGCTGGTCGTACAAGGCGTAGATGCCCTCGATGATGATGACGTTGGCGCCGTAGATGGTGAAGGACTTGCCCAGGCGGTTGTGCTTGCTGAAGGAGTAGACCGGGATCTCGGTCTTCTTGCCCTTCTTGAGCGACCGGATCTTCTCGTACACCAAGTCCATGTCGATGGCCTCGGGTTTGTCGAAATCGTAGTTGCAGGCAAAGGCGAGTTGGGACTCGTCCGGTGTGAGCGGCTTGTAGAAGTTGTCAAATGATAGTAGCACCGTCCAGGGCTGGTTCAACTCCTGGATGATCTTCTGGGAGACGGACGTCTTGCCGGACCCCGAGAAGCCAGCCACGCCGATCACGTACGGCTCGGTCCAAGGGGGGATGTATGTTTTGGCTGCGGATGGTTTTTTGGGGTTTTTGTCAGCGGCGGGACTGGGACTGGCTGAGCCTTCTCGAGACCCTGTGACTGAGGGAAAAAACGAGCCGGACTGGTCTTCGTCTGGCGCAATCCGGGACGACGACCGCGTAGCCGGCAAAGACATCGAGTTCAAAATCTGCTTCTTAGAAATCTATAGCGTTGGCTACAGTCAACGAAAAGTCAGACCGCTGCAATATAAGTTCACTTAGATGCGGATTCCCGCTAGAGAGTGAAGCCGAGGAAGGCACTTGAAAAAACACGTTCTAGGATATGATCAAGGAAGATCACGTGGATGTCCAGCAGAAAAAGCTCCAGCAGGCCAGCAAAATCCAATCCTGCCCAGGAATGTAGTAGTGTGGAGTCAGAAACTGGCAGGATGTTGAGATGAGCAGGCGCGCCCGCGGCAATGCCGTATGGCGGGGGCCGCGCCTGCACCGCCGCACCGGCCTTTGAAACCACTACTCTTTCCACCTTTTGGCCCAACCCCGGCCTATTTACAAAGGGCCCTGCTTAAACCGGCCTGCCGTTATCGTCTTCATCATGGACTCCGGCCGAGGCCACCGCCGCCGCGTGCTATTTGACGACGGCCTTGATGTTCTGCCTGAGCGCTCTGGTCCTGATCCAGCTCCTGACTCCCTGGCTGCCTTCCAGTCTAGTGCAGACCTGGAAACTGCCGGCCAAGGATCACAAACTGCCAGTCAAGAATCGGAGAATGTCGGTCAAGAATCGCAAACTGCCGCTGGCCAGAATTCACAAACTGCCGCCAGCACACAGCTGAAATCCACGGCAGAACCAGAACCCAATGGTGCAGAGTTTCAAGCACCCAGCACGGGCAGAAAGGACCAGCTCTCGGCGGCCACCCACCACAAGCAGAGCCAAACCAGGCGCAACTTCGACCACAAGGTGCGTCGTCTCAAAAACGACGTGAGGCGGCTCGAGGCATCTGCTGGGCTTTCGCCCAAAGAGGCACACGAGCTCCGTGAAAAGCAGGAGCTTCTCCAAACAATCGCCTCCGCCGAAGCACAGAACGCCTTTGAGCTTCCACCGGAGTACTCCGAGAACGGGGCTGTGGATCGCAAGCGCAAACGGCAGCTCCTCAAGCCGGACCACACTGCGCCAGCCCACGAAGACTTTGCGGCCAAAAAAAACCGCTTCGATGGCCTGTGGGAAAAGGACCAGCTCAAGAAAGCACAAGAGATCATCTCGGCAAACCCCGACGAAATCAGCTTGCCCGGCCAGCCCCAATATGACTTTGTGTTTGACGAGTCCCAGTTCGTGGATTTTCTGGACGAGGACGAGATCCCGGGCGAGGATGGCGACACCGCTCTGAACAGCCGCTACAGTGACATCCAGGCCGTTCGAAAATCGCTTCCGGCCTACAAACACAGAGAGGACTTCTTGCAAGCCATGGCCCAGAACCAGGTCATCATAGTGGTGGGTGAAACTGGCTCCGGTAAGACCACGCAGATCCCACAGTACCTCTACGAGTCAGGCTATACGCGGCAGAAAAACCTGGCAGGCAAAATCATGAAGGTGGGATGTACGCAGCCCCGGCGAGTGGCTGCAACTTCGGTGGCTCGAAGAGTTGCCGAGGAAGTTGGTTGCTCTGTCGGGCAGGAGGTAGGATACAGCATAAGGTTTGAGGACAAGAGCTCGGAATCCACTGCCATCAAGTATTTGACGGATGGTATGTTGCTTCGTGAGTTTTTGACTGACCCCTCATTGTCGGCTTACAGTGTCTTGATGGTGGATGAGGCCCACGAGCGGACTGTGTCGACCGAGATCATCTTGACCTTGGTGAAAGACATCATCAAAGAAAGAAAAGATCTCAAGCTTATAGTGGCCTCGGCCACCATCAATGCCAGCAAATTTTCCGAATACTTTGACAGGGCGCCTATCTTCAAAATCCCTGGACGCCGATTCCCTGTCGACGTGTGCTATACCAAAAGTCCCGAGGCTAACTACATTCAGGCTGCCATCACTACCATTTTCCAAATACACACCAAGCAGGACGGTCACGGCGACATTCTCGTCTTTTTGACGGGTCAGGAGGAGATAGAAACAATGGAGGAGATACTCAAGGATACTTGTGAGAAGCTAGGGGATCTGATCAGAAACCTCATCGTGGCGCCAATCTACGCCAACCTTCCGCCGGCCATGCAGGCGAAAATCTTCCAGCCCACGCCTCCGGACTCCAGAAAGGTTGTTTTGGCCACCAACATTGCAGAAACCTCCATCACAATCGACGGCATCAAATACGTCATTGACCCTGGCTATGTGAAGGAAAACGTGTTTAATCCAGCAACAGGAATGGAGACCTTGGTCGTGGTGCCGTGTTCTCGGGCTTCCGCTGACCAAAGGGCCGGAAGAGCTGGAAGAGTCGGGCCTGGAAAATGCTACCGCCTTTTTACCAAGTGGTCGTATTTGAATGAGTTGCAGGCCAATCCCACTCCAGAGATTCTTCGAGTGAACCTTAGTTCTGTGGTTCTTTTGTTGCTTTCCATGGGCATAAATGATCTTGTTAACTTTGATTTCATGGACCCCCCTAGCAAGCAAACATTGATCAAGTCCTTGGAGCTTCTTTACGCACTTGGTGCACTCAATGCAAAGGGTCAACTTACAGAAACAGGGCAGAAAATGGCCCAGTTTCCCATGGACCCGATGTTTTGTAAGGCTCTTCTCACGAGTCAGACATATTCCGTGGAATCAGAGGTGCTTTCAGTCCTCGCCTTGTTGTCCGAGTCTTCCAGCTTGTTCTTCCGACCCAAAGACCGCCGAGAGCAAGCTGACAAACGCAAGGAGCAATTCAAACACGAATCAGGAGACCAGCTCACGCTTCTTAACATATGGAAGCAGTGGAGCGACTCCGGCTTCTCCAACATCTGGTGCGAGGACAACTTCTTACAATACCGCACCTTGAAGAGGGCCAAAGACATAAAGGAGCAGTTGACTCGACTTTGCCGAAAAATCGGAATTGAGGCCGACGTCTCGAAGCCGACCGAGCTTAACGTTGAGCACGTGCAGAAGTCTTTGCTCAGTGGGTTCTTCCCCAATGTCGCCCGACTCTCGAAGATGGGCTCCAACTACGTGCTCCTCAAGAAAAACCAGCCAACCTACATTCACCCTTCTTCTGCTTTGTTTAAGGCAGCCCCGCCGGCTAAATTTGTGTTATATCACGAGTTGGTGTTGACCAGTAAGGAGTTCATGAGAAATTGCATGGCGATCGAAGAGAAATGGGTGGCTGAGATTGCCCCACATTATTATCGTGAAGAAGAGCTCAAAAAAATCAGAGGTTAAGTTCGCTCAAGATAAAGCTGAGCTTAGCCCTGCTTCAAGCTCGCGCCGGCTCTCTCCACAACAGAAAATGATCGAGACCATCTTGTCCTCGGTCCATATGAGTGAAGATCATGCTAAGACCTCGACCAAAGACGCCGTGGAAGATATTATAAAGTACGGCAAAATCATCTTGGGAGATGAGTTTCTTGAGAACAAAGTATTCAAACTTGATTTGATGTTTTAACGGAAGAGGGATGCCGGGCTGAAAATTCGAATCAACTGATCGAATTCTCTGATTTCTTTGACCCCTCTTTCGATTCAATGCTTGTGTGGCTTGGCATTCAAGAGAGCTTCATATCCACTACTCGCGATCAAACGTCGTATTACTCGCCTTTTGCTTTAATGAGTACTGTGCCTATGTCTGCCACGCAATGAAGAACACCTTACTGCTCAACTTACGTTGCATACACTTTATCTGTGCGCAAAATTGATCACCACTGGCGCGATAATAAGAAAAGCTTACAATGTGACTACATATCTCGAAGCATTAGTTAAACTCACCATTGTACCCGTGATTCTTGGAGTGGGTCGCTTTGCTTTGTTCTACTTGATCAATGATATTCCAAATGCATTTCCAAGAAAACAGGATAAAAAGTTGAAGGCCAAAACTGGATTATGCTCATCTCAATGCTGAACGTATCTCTAGGAATGCAGGCAAGTATTAAATTTCCCAACAAGACAAGTCATGACCAGCCTCCAAAGCAGTATCGATAGAAGAAATGGTGAACGGGAAGAATTGGAGATTAAAATAAGAGATTCTGAATCGAGCTCTCAATACTTCAAAGGTCTTTTGACAAAGTCAACCATCAAATCAAAATGTTCAGGAAATTGACTAAGAGTCCATTTACTTCGTTGATTGAAAAAGATTTCTTGATGAACACTCCCCTTTTTTACGTGAACTTACTTGTCTATAGCGAAATATGAAAAATGAATTGATATGATTTAATAGTTTCAGGAAAGAGTACTTACTGTTTTCGCTTGACAAACATCAAGATGCTCGTAATCAAAGCGGCAAGAATACATATTGCAGTGCCAACTTTGAATGCATCACCATAGCAGAGGTTGCCAACGCGACACACTCCGTTTTCGTCGCTTTTCTTGTCATACAAGCGTCCAAAATACGACTCCAAAGTGAATAGTATGACAAGAGGTCCTGAGCACGTAAGGCCCCAGGCCGTTGTGAAAATGTCTGTTCCAAACTCATCAGCAATGATCGCCGGATACGTCCCATTTAAGAGACCATAGCCACTGCCTATTAGAATTGATATCATGGTAATAGCCCGAATATCGTTGGCCATCACAAGAAGCAACTGGCTGAAAAAAGCAAGTAAAATTGTACCTATTATAACCCACTGTCTTTGGCTCTTCAAATTTTTGTGTATGTGGTCCGACAAAAGTCCTGCAGTGACTCTACCGCCAAAGGAAGCTAGTGAAATTGACGAGACCTGAAGTGCCTGGAAAGATGCCGGCGACAACAATGAGTGTATTTCTTGAGAGCTGAACTGAGCTCTAACAATAAATCCCACTGTATAGATATAAGTCTGACATACCCCACTGCACAAAGAAATGATGACGAAGTGGGTTAAATACGATTTGTTTGTCAACAAGTAGACAATCGCGTCAAGGGGACTCCCATGGAAAAAATGGGCTGGCTTGCTCAGATAGCTGTTTTCAGTTTGGGGCGAGTTGAGCGGAGAAATCTCATTGACACTCGACACCTCACTAGAGACCGCGTTCTGGCTCATGAAGGAGAAAAGTGGTTCGTTGTGCCCTGCTTTAGCCTTCAGAATTCTGATATCATCGACAACAGTTTGAAGCTCAGGAGACAAAGCGTTTTGGGAGGACCTGGGAGTTCTCTTACCGATTCCCCAGAAAGAAAACGATCCTCTGAGATGCTTTGATTGATTTGAGCTGACAAGAGGAGCGATTGTAATCTGGGTGGGATAGATCTTGATGAAGAAAGAGCCGAGAAAAGCCACTGAGCCGCAACAGAAAGCTAAAAACATCAAAAGCCTTCCAGATTCGCCGTCGAAAAATTTGGCTGCAATGAGCGAAAAAAGTGTCGCCGACAAGCCGTACGATCCCACGGGAATCGCAGCAGCAGAGCCCCTATGGTCTGGAAAATTGGCTTGTGTGGCCTTCAAGCTAGCAAAAAATGAGGTGACGGAGCCAATGCCTACCAACATCATCAGAAGGCAGATCAACAACAAGGAGGAGACCTCATGCACGTAGATTGTGCTCAAGGAGAAGTAACCCACAAATATACACAATGAGCCCAACAAAATGGAGACCAGGGGGCCTATATGATCGATTAATAGCCCGGCGGGCAAACCACCTAGACCCGAGCCGATATTCACGGCAATGGATATTGTGGCAGCATCGGAGGTCAGAAGTCCCACTTTTTGGACCAACTGAGGGGAGTACACCCCGTACAAATATGGGGTGCCGGCAGCCAAAGAGACAAACAACGAGACAATCAAGGCTCCCACCCTTCCGTCTTTATTGCTGGCTGGCATGTTTTAGATGTAGGTGGGATTCAGCTGGCGGGTGGAAGATATGAGGTTTCTCATTTGTTTGCCAGCTTTCGCAAGCACCCTCTTATCTAATCTATGCTGTGTGCAGGACACCACATTTGTAGGTCTTTCGGGTATCGGTATTTGAGCGGCCAATGCTTTTCAGAGAGTTTCGATATTTGTCTTGGTGGATTTCACCGTTTCGAAGCAAAAATGAGAAGCGGCAGTATTCGTGTTTCTGCCCAGTGTTAGATGCTTGGTTGCAAAACGCGGAATCTCAAGTTGAAGATTCAGGCAGGACGGCTTCACAGATTATTTCCGATTACATTGGAGGATTTTTTCCGGTTATCAGTAGAGAAACTCACCAAAGGAAACCATAGCTTCATTGCCACGTCAGACTTGTGACTTATCGCTTTAATTAGATTTCAAGAGTGCATGAGTCGAGAACGTACTTAAGATCTTGCTTTGTTGGAAGGCCATACGATTATTTGTCCACAAGACAATTTTTATGTTTGGAAGAATTCAAAGACTTTAGTCGGCTATGAAACCATATTGGGCTTTTCAACTGACAAACTAAGAGTCGTCACATATTCTTTTCCGTTACCAGCTGCTCAGGGCTGACCTTGGGAATCCTCTAGATTCAGTGCCATGTGCAGGAAGACATCGTGTGCGCCGAGACGCGGCATCCTTTAAACGCGTTGGTGCAGGTACCCCTCTCTTCTGGCCCATACCAAACTCGTTTCGGCAGTAAATCTGCAATTCTCGTGCATTGGCTGGCTGTCCGGGCCATAACTTCTCCAAAGCGGGCTACTTTTATCCGAGTTCGACTGAGCTAATTTGAGGCAATGAACAACAAACCACATCCCACACGGCCACACAAGCCTTCCGATACGGAGAGCCCGGGGAGGCGGTTATCAGCAACCTTATCTCCTCCGGAAAAACAAAGCCCGCTCCTCCCTTTTGCATTCAACACTACGTCATATCACGAGCGAAATGCCTTGAACACAGACCCACGAGAAAGACATGTGATCGATGAAAACGCCGGCAGCAAGTACCATACGCGAGTGTCCCAGCAGACCACGAGCAGGGGGCCCACTTTAAAGGTGGCGCCATCGATCAAACGGAAAATGGGTGAGAGTTTCACCGAAAAGGATGATGTGAAGAGAGTTGACTACGATACCTTTTTCCATGGCGCCCCCTCTGAAGGAGGTGGTAGTAGTCAGGGCCAGCAGAATGCTACACAGATGCGCAGCCTGTTCTCATACGGAAACCGCGGCGCCTCAACAAATCATCCGTCGACCGATGCCACCGATCCGGATTTGCTTGACTCTACACCCTTGTCAGACCTGGCACGATGCGGGCTACCTAGCAGTCCTCCTGTCCTCTCGCATCCCTCGGACTTCGACATTTCGATTGCAGACTACACTGTACCCGACTCTCCTGTCCAAGACTATACCGCTCACACTCTTGTGACGTCACCTATTAGAAGATCTCAAATTCATGCGAACATTAGCTCCGAGCCGGACTTCGGGGTTGACCAGTTCAACCGTTACAAGCTTCCCAGTTATCACAGGGACAATGACGCTGACATGGAGCCAGAGTTTTCAAGCACTCAGTTTAACAAAGCACGGAATATCATTTTCAACAGCTTCGAGGAAATAAGCCCGTCTGTGTCGTTAGAGGGGATGGGTTTACACGACATTCCTGAGGAGATCAAGGATTTGAATGAATTGGTGATTTTCGATAGCGATCGCCCGACCCAAGTGTTGCGTCAGCTCTATCTCAACAACAATAAGCTCAAGATAGTCAACCCTGCGTTGTTTGCCTTCAGCAAGTTGAATGTTTTGAGTTTGAGGCAGAACGAGATCCGGTTTCTCCCAAGTCTCGTCCGTAACCTCATTAGCTTAACCGACCTCAACTTGAGCATCAATCAATTGAGGTATTTGCCTGCGGAGATTCTCGAATTGCCGTCTTTGAAAACCTTCCGTGCCGGGCCCAATCCATTTATTCCCGTCAGCAAAGACGCAATCGCTATATCTTCGAGTGATCTGAGGTTTAGCCGTGGCTTACGACATGTGTCTCCAATGCGCATTCAGAAAAGGAACTGTTTATTGCCATCATTAAAGAGCTATTGCCTCGATGAAATCGCAAAGTACGATGTTACCTATCGAGAAACTAGAGCTTGGAAGAGGGGTATTCCAAAAATGTTTCATTCTTTAATAGCCTTGGCGATATCAAAAGGCAAGTTTTCGGATACTTGCAATGAATGCACCATGGTGGTGGTCGAACCTTACGCATCGATAATCGAATGGTGGGACATTTTGCAAAATGTCAACATTCCTATCAAGCGGAGATTCTGCTGTGGCGGGTGCGTTGAGAAATACGAGTCTCGTCACAATAGCTTAGTGCATGCTGAAGAGGCTGTTGAACAGTCTCAATAATTTATTTGTTCAAAAACTAGGTAGTGTGCTGATTCTTTTGAATACTATTAACAAATATCTTCTTTTGACTTTTGTGTAGCCCCATCCAAATCATTCGGCGTGAAGACATGAAAGACCAGAGATGCCATTCTCGAAGATGGGCACTGCCATGGTTTTTATGACCAAGATCTGACGCCACTTTGATATGAACGCCCATTTTCTTCAATGCAATGAATCTCAAAATCGTCTTTTGGCACATTGAGTGATATTTCAGCCTCAGCTTAAATGAGATCAATCCGAATGCACAGAACGTCGGTTAGGAGATCACGGAAGCATAGGCTTGTATCTTCTCTTTTTTTTGGCTTCAGCTGCGTGATCTAGGATAACTTGCATGTATGATGTCTGTAAAATGATGCCATCAGAATCGAAGTCGCTGTGAATCGACATGAGGTTTGACTTCACTTGGTAGGATACTGTGAGGTGAATATAGAAGCAAAATGTGGCCAACAGGTCAACGAACTGGCTAACAAGGAGGAAGTAGGTCGGAAGGTCTGCTTTAAGAGCGCAGTTGTAGCTATCGAATTTCCGTCTGGAGCTTGTCATTTTTTCCTCGAGCTGCTTGTATTGTTGGACCTCCTTCAGAGACATTTCTTTCGTTGACATAAAAATCGTCATCTGGTCGTATTTTTCGTAAATCTTATCAAAACTTTGCAAAGCTCTATCTCTAGTCAGGATACTCGCGCTGATGGATTTCAGTAATTTGAACAAGCATTCCGCTTTCTCTTCGACAATTGACTTGAAGTTTTTTAGTGGGCTTTCCACTGCAAGCAAGATTTCCGCTAATGTGGCGAGGTAACTTTTGGTTCTGCTCCAAGTAAGCTTACCATCACTGGCGTCTGTAGCGCTTTTCGAATCGACAAAGGTGAGCAAATGCAATGAATTTGCAACCCGTTGTGAGCTCAGAATTATCTCCTGATAATACACGACGAACTCGTCGATGTGATCAGTGAAGCTTCTCATCGAATTTTCGGTGCACTCGAATTCTTCGATTAAATCCTCAAATTCCTCATCAACGGTTTTTGTGCACTTTGACCGCCTCGAATTTAGGCGTTCACTGACTTTTCCATACGGACTCGAGAGTGAGATGGTTGTGACGATCCTGTGGAAGAAGTGATTTGCCCTTGTGCCAGTCATAGCCGGTGCCTTGAACACAAAAGAATCAGAAGGTGCAGTTTTGCAGTAATTGGGTAGCTGGCGTCTGTGCGCGCAACCTACGGATGTCCGTGGTGAGAGCCGGGCCAAGCATAGATTTTTTCGGGCTTTGGAGAGGCTTCTCTGCTGGAGTTTTCCAGAGAGGCAAGACGCGGCTCGGTGAAAAGCGCTCCGCTTTTGACAGTGGAGAGCGCATTTAGGAGGTCGGCCTCTTTGGAAACACCCAAAGATAAGCATCTGATCTCTGAGCCGAGTCTCTCTGAATGTTCAGCCACGAGCAGGCTTAAGTTGTGAAGAAGGCGAGATCCGAAGTCGCGGTCTGTTGGAAGGTTGTTGGAAATTTTGGCTTGAAGAAGCTGCACAGTTTTGAGCATTTCGATTCTCTCATGGATCCGCTTCAGTGCACCATTTTCCTCGTGGCCGCTTGGCAGGTTGATCACCAAAATGGCCGCGTAGAATAGCATGATGTGGATATGCACCGGCACGTACTTGAGGTTATCCAGAATGTCTGAGTCTTTCAAGACGAGGTTGAGCACTGTTTTCGCTGCGCTGACGGCAATATTGAAATTCATTGATTCTTGATCTTGTGCGATTGCACCCTGATTGGCGGCACTTTCCTCGTCGTCGCTATCGTCGCTATCAGCTTCGTGGTCAAGGATCTGCTTGGCTCCTTGTTGGGGAAACTTCTTCTCGACAGTACAGCTTTTCCAGTTAGGGAGGACAAAGCAGTCCCCATCACTGCTGTTCTGGATGTCACGGATGGCCGAGCTGTTAATGTACATTTTGGCAAAATTGTAGTAAATCAAGGTCGATTTCGACAGCCAAACTGAGCCATTGTTGGAGGGCGCGAGGAGCACGGTCCAGGAGACCATCCACTTGTCCAACTCCAAATTTGAACGAGAGGGAATGCCAAACTCGGCAGGTGCAAGAAGCTCCCACGCGTTTCCTTTCAACGATTCGTTAAGCGCCGTATTGTACTCCACTTGCGAGACAAGACGGAGATCCGTGAAGGTGGCTATGCTGCGCGCTGAGCTGCTTGCAGTAGTATTGTTCTCTTCGTCGGCATTGCTGTCGAGTTTCTTTTGCGTTGGCAGCTCCTCTATGAGCAACTTGCGGCTGTTTGACACCGCATAGTCGTTTTCGGACACGAGCGACTGTCTGTTTAGGGTCATGCTCTGTTGCCCGTCAAGAATGTACAACAAGTACCACAACTTCAAGCGGTCCTTATTGCTCAACAGGGCTTCGTTGTTGGAGCCCCGGCTCTCACGGGGATGCGCCAATTTCAAGTCCTTCGCTAGCTGGAGCGCAAGGCCAGTGAACATCTGGGAGTCTGCGAGCCAGAAGCTGCAGAGCACAAGTGCAACGATGGTATTGAAGCCCTCGAGCTCGGTGCGGGGCCGTGAGTGGAACAAGAGGCCACGGCAGAGATCGTGCAAGTGGCGTTGAAGACTCTGCTGTTTCTGGGAGATCAGGGCGTCGGGGTAATGCATCAGGGCAATGGTGCATACTGCGCAGATGAGAATGGGCGACGAGTTCCAGATCACGTCCACGGGAAACTGGCGGATCTCAAACCCGAAAAGCTGCTGCGAGATGTTTGTGTCAAAGAAGTTGAAAAGGAGCTTGGCCTCTTCGAGCGTCAAGACCGTGTCTCGGAAGTCGGGCATGTCCGGGCGGGCGCTTTTGCTGATGCCCGAATCCAAGGCCGCCTCGGACCGGCGCTTGCCGTTTTCAAGAAGCTTCACTGGCAACGGGCTTGGGATTGCGCCCGGGTGCTTTTCGGCGTTTTCCCCGCCCACAATGCCCTGCTGCCGAAGCGTCTTGTAGAGCACCTGGTTCTGGCTGATGTATTTGCGAGTGAGCTCGCGCTCGTCCATGAGCGCCTGCTGGTTTGCCTTGAGGATCATGAGGAGATCGTTGAATTTGCTGTCCATGGAGCTGAGCTTGTCCTCCATGGCGGTCTTCCACTCGGGGCCCGTTTGGGAAGGCACTGCCATGGACACCGGCTCGTTTTGCTTTGGCAATGCCGGCAGTGGGAGCCGTGAGTCGCTAAGGCCCGGAACGGCCCGGGGAGACGAAAAGAGGTTCTTGAGAGAAGCGCTGCTTGTACTGCTGGCAGGCGAGAAGATGGGTTGAATTCGGTGGGGCCTCTGGGGTTGGGGGTCCACAGGCGGTAGGCCAATTGAGGGGAGCTTGACCACAAAATGGCACGACACTGCCTGGCCCATGTTGATGCACCGCGTACAGGGAAGCGACTCGCCATACTCACACTTTGTCTTTGATTTTTTGCAGTTGCCACATGGCTTGGTACGCTTCTCCCGAGCCATGAGTCTGATGTTGTGCTGCAGGACTTGGGCCTCAGCTGGCATCGGGCTGCACACCCGTACCTCTGTGATGCCGTGGAACCGGTTGATTTCCTTTGTTATTTGCTGAATTTTTTGGGTTCGATAGTTTTGTTTTTTTGATTTTGTTGCTACTTGTTGTTGTATTCTTTGCTGCTTGTTGCTGACTGTTCATCTTGGTAGTGGAGAATGCTAGTGTTCTGGAATGACCGTGGCAGTTTCTGGTTGATAAAAATTGCAGCCTTTGACCAAAGTGCGACTTAATGGTCAACCTCAGTTTTTATCGCTACCACACATCTTCAGATGCTCTACATGTTGTCAAGCTAAATCGCTTTGTGTGTTCCATCGTGAGACTATGTAACTAACAATCTATACATCCATTCTCGACTATGCACCGTTTCATATGCCTTGTACCAGCTTTCATCAAATGGCCTGCTAATGAGTGACGATGCAGGATACGAATCGCAGCACGAGGGTCACACTAGGCAAAGTTCTATAAGTCACGACAATTATGTTGTTTTGTCAAATGGACACGCGTGACTGACAGAAATGCACAGATCCCAAAATGGTGGAGCAATGTGGCCAAATGGTGTAGCCATGTGGTTGCCCATAAAGAGATTAGGCTGAATAGGCGCGATTCCTGCTTGTCAGAGCGCAGGCGAGCGGCGTCCTGCACCTCGGGACGCTACCCCAGAAATGTGCCTGTGAAAGGCAAGCATGCATCCGTCGCCTACTAACATCATGTCCATGAAACAAAAAATCAAGTCGTTCTTCTCCTCCTCCCGCCAATATGTGGTGGTGGGTGCATCGAACGACCCCAGCAAGTTTGGCTTCAAAATCTTGTCGTGGTACGTCAGTCACGGGCTCCCTGTGATTCCGGTGAACCCAAAGCAGGTCGAGCTTTTGGGCCAAGTGGTGGTTCCAAAGGTCGCCGACATCTTGGCCGCCATCAAAGACCGCCGGGACTTGCACCACCACAAGCTTTCCAAGGCCGACGGGCTCAGTCTTCTGTTTTTGACTCCTCCCAGCATCACGCTCCAGACCTTGGACCAGATCGCCTCGGTGCCTGGCTACCAGGAGGTCATCAAGGGCTTGTGGTTCCAGCCCGGAAGCTATGACCAAAGCGTGATCGAAAAGGCCCAGCAGCTCGGATTGGAGGACCGCACCGTCCAGGAGGATGAGTGTATTTTGATCCGCGGAGAGGAAGGCATGAACAACGCCAACTTATGAGCCTCTGGGCCCGCCAGGGCAACCGTGCCCGCGTGTATTTTGCTATTTGCGACACCCCGTGGATGTGCAGCTGGCACTGGCACTGGCGCCCAGTCCACTGCATGGTAGTGCCACGGTCAATCCAACAATTTCTTGATTTGACGAGCCCACGTGTCAGCATCGGGGGCCTGGTCTGTAGTATGGGACGGATCGATCTCGATCTCGTAGGCAAACGGCGACACATCGAGGGTCATGATTGGTGGAATGTGATCTTTGTTTTTGTTGGCAAGCAGCATGATCTCGTGGATGGCGCCTTCGAAGCTGAGCGCAGAGAGATGTAGCAATTGCTCCGCCGGGTTCAAGGCCGGCAGGGACGAAAGAGGCCCCGTCGATATACTCGGGCTTGTGGGAAGACATTTGAAGTTGATGATCCAGGACTCCCAGCGCACTGCCGCATTGGAGACGGGCTCCTTGGCCTGGCCGAACCAGCCTGACCTCTTCTTTTTGATCGGATCCTTGTGGAAAAATGCCACCACGAGCTGCCCCACCCGCGACTCCTGTAACGACAAGAAGTCTTTCTTTATTAGCTGGTCGATTTTCTGGTCAATGAGGAGATCGAGGTCCGGTAGATCTGCCGCCATGGGATACGACACGTCCAAAAACTCGCTGGTGCAGGGAACGATCGGCCCGAAGAGACGATTGAAGAAGATCGTCCATACAATGCCTGGAGGTTAGTAGAGCTCAAACGACTCATGTGGTGATACCGCCACGCCGCCCCACGTACCTTTTAGAGATTCCCGGGCCACCGCACGGCCTGCCGTCACGTTGAGGGTGAATTCCATGGATTCTGGCTCTCGGCAATTGGCGCTGGTTAGAAGCGTAAAGCGTAGGATCTGGTGTGTTTTGCCTGCAAGGGATCCAGTATTTAACGCAGTGCAGTGCGCATCCGCGCCTGACAAGAGTAATGCTTGGGTGCAAACGATGTGCTTTCAGGTCCTGCTTCGGTTGCATTTTCGGTGCTTGACGAGGACTACCGCTGTGACTTCTAGTCCAGGCCCTCATTTCTCTAGAGCACCCGAAAAGGAAAGCGCTGGATCGGACGCTATTGAAATTGCAAACGGATGGCACAAGTATTGACTGAATGCTACATACACAGGATTTGAGCAAACTCCCGCTGGATCAAACTCGTCTGCGTTGATAGATCATTATGATTCGGTTGCCGTGTAATCTGGCAAGTTCTCATGGGCAGTGACGTTTCAGGCAACGAAGATTCGGGTAACTGACGTTGCAATGAATCTCTTTGAAAGATATCGCAAGTGTGGCTTAAGAAGAATCACTCAACCCAATTCTTTAGAAATTACTACTATTGATCTTATTTGAAATTCTAGCTTCATCTGACCCCATCCACGCATGCTATACTAATGCAGTGAGATATGATAAGCGGTGAAGGATTTGTCTGAAAACCAAAACTGCTTGAATCAATAAGCAATTTGGTAAACTTAGAACAGGAAGTGTATAGTCAATTCAGAAAGTAACATTTCGCTCTTTGGCATCATTCCATCTCCAAATACAATACATGCTCTAATACAATACATGGTGCGCGTAAGAAAGTTGTTTATCAATAAATGAAACCCGTTGCGTTTTCACAAGATGCAGTGTCGTTTATTGCATCTTCGGAGCTAAAGCAGGTATAATCCAGCAAAATGGGTGAATCTACCTTACAAATTGAACCGCCAGGTAAGAAATGATGGTACAGGAAAGCAAAAATATGGTAGCTGCTGGTATATGTCAGCTATGTTTAGTAGCAAAATTGATGGACAAAAAGGCACCACAGGCACAACTGATTAATTCAGGTTCTGATTTCACCAGAGCAAACCGCTTTCACATTGACGTGGAGCTTATTTGCTTTTCTCGCCCAATTCCACCAAGTCCCGGTGAGACTTGTGCTTTATATGTTGAGACTTGGACACCTTGCGCAACTCGTCTAATCTCTCTCTCATCACAGGAACATCTCTCAAGTTCTTTTCGATCCTAAGCCTTTCCTCCTCGAATTTGAGACGACGCTTAGCATCCAAAGGTCCAAAGAAGTAGCCACCCTTACCGTCCAACTTCAACAAATGGTCATGGAAATGCCATAAGGCCGGTCTGTGTGCCACCGACAAGAGAGAGATGCCAATTTCCTGCGCGTGTTTGTACATGAACTGCTCCATATCTGGAGATACTGCCGAGGTACATTCGTCAAGAACTGCAAACTTTGGTTGGTGGTAGTACAAGCGAGCCATGGCCAACCGTTGCTGCGCTCCAATCGAGAGCTCTTCGTTCCAGTTCTTGATCTCGTCCCATGCGCCGGGAGAACTAAGAAGCTCATCGAGTTTGAGTAACTGCATAATCCCATTCAAGTCTTCGTCGCTCTTTCCTCCCTTCGAGAATTGTTCCAATGAGTGTGGATAGATCACCTGCTCTCTCAAAGAGCCCTTGACAAGATAGGCCCTCTGCGGCAAGTAGAACATGTTCTCGGAGTTGGGAATAGTGATACTGCCGGACCTGCATGGCCACAACCCGCCCAACATTCTGAACAAAGAAGATTTTCCTGCTCCGTTTGGACCGGCAATGAGCAAGTGCTGACCAGGCTTGACGCTGAACGTCAAAGACTCTATCAACGTCACGTCGGCAGGGGTCACCAACCTCACGTGATCGAATGTGATCTCGTCACCATAGTGAACATGTCCCTTGCCTTCATCTGAGCCAGTCGGATTGGCGAGTCTTCTTGACTTGATGTCCTCGAGAGCTCTTTGGAAGAACACCACTCTGGACGCATGGCCCACCACCAGAAGCAAGTATCGGCGGGAATAGATCAACCTGTCGAGCGAGTCCGAAGCGCTTAACAACAATCTTCTGTTTGTGACAAAGTCACCCGCGGCATTCGGATCGGGCTCTTTGCCCAAGTACTTGTTAATGAAAACGGGAGCGGAACACAAGACTAAGCCCGCAGCACCCCAGAAATACTTTACGATGAAGCTCTGGGCGATTTCGTGGACGGCTCTTTTCCAGTACTCCATTTTTAAAAACCGCTCAAGCTGATAGTAGCATAGGTCAATGTAGTCAAGCTCACGGTCATGGCCTCGCAAAAAGGCAATTTCCTCGTTGTTTGACACGATCTTGGAGTGGGCAGAGCGTAGCTGGCCCTCGAGCTTGGCCTTTTCAGATGCGAGCTTGGCAAAAGGAGGCGAAAAGAACCGCAAGATGGTGGTGGAGAAATGCGCCAACATACCCAAGGCCAAAGTGCCTTCGCCGCTGCCGACGCCACTTCTAGAAAGCTCCTTTGCACAGAGCAACAAGTCCAAAGTTGGCTTGAGCAATTGGCCAGGAAGGCTTGCGAGCGCCAGGCAGAGACGGCTCACGTCGGTGGCGATTCTCTGATCCGGGTCCAGTATCTTGCTGTCGGAGAGCTGGATGAGGGCGTAGTAGTTAGGATCCAAGTTATCTGGAAGGTAGTCGTCCATGATGCTGTTGTTCAAGTTGATGCGCAAGCTCTGGCGCAACTTCTCCTTAGTCCAGTTGAGAAGAGCATTGACAAACGAAGCCGGGAAGCCGATCAAGAGCCAAAGCGCCAAGAGCTTGGCAAACTTGCGGAGACGCTTGGAAATGAGCGCCCCCACGAGCATTCCGTCCAAATTGGCCACCTTGATTGTAAGCATGGCACGGCACACCAAGAGGACAATGTGGCCCAATAAATAGAAAACCGCCGAGCTGCGGTAGCTGGGAATAGCCGCCTTTAAGAGCAGGACAAAGTCCTTTCGGGAGAGCTTGGAGGGCGCCTCCTTGTCGTTGACATTTTCCACAAGCCTGGCCTTTTTCTTGCTGGAGCTGGAAGTTGCCGTGGCACCCGAAAACGCTGCTGTGATAAGCACAATGTATGAAGCATTCAAGAACAACGAGCGGTTGGACTTGTATGCGCTCAAAGCCGCGTGGGCGAGCGACGTCTGCTTCTTCGTCATTCGGGGCTCAGGAATGAAGGATTTGCTTGGCGGTGGTCAAAAAGCGGCAGAAGGAGAAGAAGTGAAGGGGTTAAAGAAAGCGTGGGACACCCCGGGCCTTGTAGAGGTGCGGGTGTAGCGCGGCGCGGGTGCCAAATGTGGAGAAGCGTGCTTGAGCCGAGGAAGCGCGGGAGCGGGAGGCACGGGTGTGGCACCGCCTGGCACTACAGACAAGCACCGTGGTTTGAGTTCTGCCGGGCTGGGTGTTCGCATGTGTTGATGGCTAGGGTTGTTTTGGGTGTTCCAGATCGGTTCCGAAAGTGTTTCGAAGGGGTTTGGATGTGTGCTATGGCATGACGATAGAGAATAATGGGGATTTTTCCAGTGCGTGGCAGCAACGATGTAGAAACGGTTTGATTTCGTAGCTACTCAATGTCTATGTTCCAGTGTTGAGTCATGGAAAGACCCTTAGTCTAGACTGCTTGATCTGGGTTGGATAAATAAGTGAGCCCCAGGGTTGGCTAATTAGGCAGACCTGTGGAGTTGCACGTGACCCTACCATCTGTCGGTCATTTGCAGCCGAGGTCACTTATCTGAACAAGACCACTAAGTTGAGACGAACATGTAGCGTGAGCTTGTCGCTGTAGTGTCAGGTTGTCGCTGTAGTGTCAGCTTGGTGCAATGAAGGATACTGATGCGATCAAAAAAGACTTCCATAAAGAAAGAAAAACTCTTGTTGCAATGTCACAAACTTGAATAGGTCGGTTCCTTTTGAATGTGGATGAGTTTTAGGGACCCAGAAAGGGAATGCGAGGGTCGTTGAACAAGGCAAAGTCGACGGATGGGATGTGACAAAATGGAGGTTAACTAATCGCTTGAATGAGAGGCCACACTGATGCGGCCCGATGAAACATACACAAAATCCAAGGAGTCATGGTGGAGTCACCGCCTCTAATTCATGGTGGGGCGAGACCTAAAACAAGAACCAGTCAGATAATCCAATATCCTTCTTTCAGAAGCCTTAGTTTGAGAGCTAGTTTTCTTTCTAGCTCTGAGAAGATCTGTCAGAGCTAGTCAGAGCTAGTCAGAGCTAGTCAGAGCTAGTCAGAGCTAGTTTCATACCTTGGACCTACTCAGACGTAGCTTTCTGCTTTCAAGAATAGTATCCTGGTTTCAGAAGGCTTAACTGCAGAACTAGGTTTAGAGAACATTAGACCTAGTTCCAGACCTGACTCAGACGTTGGACCTAGTAAGACCCAGTCAGGCCTAATTTAAGGCCTTTCTCAGAGGTCAGATCTTTCAGCCCTATTCAAGGCCTTATTCAGAAATCAGATCTTTCAGACCTATTCAAGGCTTTATTCAGAAATCAGGTCTTTCAGACCTATGCAAGGCCTTATTCAGAAATCAGATCTTTCAGACCTATTCAAGGCCTAATTCAGAAATCAGGTTCTTCAGCCCTATTCAAGGCCGTATTAGCAACTCCCTCAACCCAGTACATCCAAAGTAGCACGGAAGTCGGACTGGGCCTGCCGGATGTTCAGCTCAAGCTCAGCCACCCGCGCAAAGTAAAACGTATTGGCCAAGTCCGTCGTGTTGGAACACTTGTCGTAGTCCTGCAACATGTGCTCGTACAACTTGGCAAGCTGGGCGCCCGAAAGCGGCTTGGCCACGGGAAACTGGCCCTGGTTGCGCGAGAGCACCGTGCCCTTGTGGGCATACCATGTCTGGGCCAAGTCCTCGAGCTGCTGGCTGGCGTAAACCGCGTCCGGCTGGATGAGCCCGCTGGTGTGCATGAGCTGCGTCACGAGCAAGAGGTCTCTGTATGTGTAGGAGGCGGGGTCGGTGGCTCTGGGCCGGTTTGAAACAGTCATGCGTGGAGAAAGAGGCCCAGGCCGGTGCGAAGCGTGGTGCGTTTTGTGGGTCCCGTGCGTACCTTGAAAGAAGGGACGCGCGCGGTGCGGCCTACTCGATCGTCCCTGGGTCTGGAGCGGCCTCCTGTGCCGGACCTTTCTCTACTACTTGGACTGATACACTGCAACTGACCCTGCCTGCTCCAGTTCAGTTTCCTGCTTTACATCCGGCCCTTTTGTGGGGGAATCTTTCGACTGCCTTCTCCGGGTCCGACTGCCTTTTCCAGAGGATACCTACTGGTGGATATTTCCTGGTCTGTGTTTCTAGACCGTTTCTAGACCCTGATTTTCTAGACCTTTCCTAGACCCTGTTTTTCAAGACCTTTTCTAGACCCCGATTTTCAAGACCGTCTTAGTTACCAGGCCCTGATTTTCTTGATTGTCTGACTTGCTAGAACCTGATTTTCGTCTAATTACCTAGACCCTGGTTTCCTAGACAGTCTCTGAGGTGATCATTATTTCTTCGGCAAACTACACTTGCCTACAAATCCCACAACAAAAGCCTTGGGCTCTTCGCAAGTATTTCACTGAAAAACCGGGTGCTGTGCTATTTCCTCTTTCGGTTGGTCTTTTGAGCCGGCCGTCTTGACTTACCTGTAATCCGGGTCGTTATTTTTCGTGCTGCTTGTGAGTTGTCGTTCACTTCTCACTGATACTTCATTTGAACAATACCACCGGCTTTTACAGATCCACATCTTCTGTCACATACGATCTGTGGATCTCATTTCACCATTTCTGGATCTGCTCTAACCATTTCTGTGTCTGTTCTACATCTCACTCGCCGTCATGCTGAAACTATCACCCGGCTTCAACTCCCGCTTTGCTAACATCGAACTTGACCAGAATGCCCAACTGACTGCCTCTAATTCCAAGTCGCCCCGAAAGCAGTACCCCGCCAGCTTGTATCCGCAGAATTACCCGGGCTCGCTTCACACAACCCCCTCGAAAGCTCCACGTCTCTCCACAGCAGTTCGGGCAAAGTCCAGGACCCATTCGTCCAAGTCCCGCTTGCCAGAAAATTCACAAACGGTCCTCAAGCGCCAACTACAGCTGTCACGCTCCAAAGACGCAAGCAGCCCGCCCCCATTCGACCGCGAGAAACAGCAAAAGAAACAGCCTGCCCCTCCCCTGCTTTCCTTCATGCGGGAGACCACGTCCTCTCGAAAGAAGCAGTCCACTGCTGGAAACGGCTCTTCGCCCCAGCTCCGGGTCAGTTCACATTCGGAGGTTTACAATCGAAGGGCGCAGCTGCAAGCACTTGCGAAGAAACGCCAGATTTCCAAGTCCTTTGCCCCGAAAGAGGCCTGCCATGCATCACAGAGACCCGCCGCCGAGCTTGATTTCAGCGACCACCCCAATTTGTTCTCCTCAATGTCTCCGCTGCGCCACGCCTCCGCCGGCTCCCTTCAGCACCAACTGTCCCATGAGTATCAAAAGCTCTGCTATACCACAAAACTGCCTGCTTTCAATCTTCCAAAAGAGGCCATTCAGCGCAAGCAAGTCGTCGATCCAGTGCCGCTGCGACCTGACCCTGACTTGCGGCTCTCTCGCACATCTTCGAAACCGTTCTTGCTATCTTCCTCCGCCGTCCCCAAGCAGCCGCCCCCGCTGCTTCCAAAAAGCGGCTCTTTGGGTACCTTAAGCCGCACCAAAGAAGCAAAGGGTAGAACCCTTGTGAAGAGTTCTTCTCGGGGGACTTTGGACGTTCAAAAGACTTCATCAAGGTCTAGGCCATCTACCTCAAGGTCTTCTCTGCACTCGGGGCCTTTTGAGTACGATGACTCCAAAGCCAGCAGCAGATTCACCCAGCCCTCAAAAATCAAGAAGCCCTCTACAGTGGCCGATATATTTCACATCATTTACAGAGCAGACCCTCTCTTCTTCAAAGAGCGCAATTCATTGAGCCCGTCTCTTTTGGCCAAAAGCTCCTATGTATCCAGCGAAGTGCTCCTGAGCCCCGAGGGAAAGGCTCTAAACATGTACGAACGCGGGGAGATCATGAGGAATTCCGAGATTTACTACATTCCAGAACAACGAAATGCCTCAGGCATCAGCCCGGATGTGAACATCAGCAATTTTAAGGACAACTATGGATTTGACGACTCGGATGGCAATTATGTGGTGAAGCCAAGTGGTCACATAGCGTATCGGTACGAAATCACCAAGACGCTCGGAACAGGCTCATTCGGTAACGTCGTCTTGTGTAACGATCACAAATTTTCAAATCAGGGCAAAGATCGATACGTGGCAATCAAAATTATAAAGAACGACCTTGAATGGTCGCTCCAAGCGGTCAGTGAGATCAAGATGCTCAAGCACATGATGTCCTCATCCAAGCCCGACGATTTGCGTCATATAATGAGGTACTGCGATCACTTTCACTTCCGGGGCCATATGTGCATCGTAACGGAGGTGCTTTCGCTAAATCTTTATACGTTTCTCGAACTCAGTCAATTCCGAGGAGTGTCTTTGAGCTTAGTGAAAAATTTCATGGTCCAAATTCTAAAAGGAATTCAGTTTATTCATGATAAAAATGTGATTCACTGTGACATCAAGCCGGAAAATATAATGATCAAGCTTCCGTCTCAATACCTTATCGACCAGCAAGCATCCGAAAATGACTTGGCAGTCAAACTTATAGATTTTGGATCTTCATGTTTTGAAGGCGAAACATCTTTCTCGTACATCCAATCGCGATTTTACAGAGCACCCGAAGTGCTACTTGGGGCTTTGTATGGCAACCAGATAGACATTTGGTCGGCGGGGTGTGTTTGTGCTGAGCTCTTCACAGGAACGCCATTGCTACCGGGAAAAAATGAACTTGAGCAGATTGCATTCATTTTGGAGATATTTGGAGCACCTGCCAGCACGCACATAACCAACGAAAGAAAAAGGCTATTGAAATCCTTGAAGGGCAATATACACAAGTCACTTCGAGATCCAGTGGGAGCCGAGGGAAGCTTAGTCACGAAAGCCTCGACGCAGGTGGACGAGAAGAAGATCAAGAAAACACTTCTTTATTCTCTATTCAACATTGAAGGCAAAGTGAATCTACCTTTTTTGAACTTACAGCTTCAGGGAATTGAATCAAGGGATTCAGAAAGAGGCGGCAGCCCATTCCGAAAAAGCGTTAAGATAGGCTCAAGGAGTTTTGATGTTGCAGTTAGAATTGCCAGTTCGGGAGAGAGCAAGAGAGAAGCATCTGATTTCTCTAAGTTCATGGCCTCAATATTCCAGTGGAACCCACGGGAAAGAGCGAGCGCCCAGGAGCTTTTGAGGTCCAAATTCTTACAAGGCAGTTGATGATGTGGCGCGGCTGGTAACCACGCAACATCCATACTGACCCAGGAGTAGTTCTCTGGGACCTTTCAAAGAAAGGGCTGAGGCTATGGAATTGATTTTATGAGATGCATGCAATATTATCAGGGTGTACGTGAAGATGCATGGATGATGGAGATGATTGTACTACATCATTGAATATATGACCACGATAGGGTCGCCAAGATGAGAGGAGAGCCCTGCCGTACATAGAGGGAGTCCGTGGACCGTAGGTTGAGCAGAGCGAGAAAAGTAATCAGGACTCAGCGATGGAGTGTCAATAAGGGAGCAGTTGATAAGACAAACCGTCAGTCAGCTTAAACAAGGGTTTAAATGAAAAGAGCCTAGAGTACGGCACAGAAAACAAGACAAGAGAGCATAATCGAGAGAGAAAGGAGAAGCTGGCAAGGAAGGTGTTACAGTAAGAGGCAAGCACAAGTCAAAGTCAGGCAGGTTCGAAATGTAGCAAGAAGTCAGCAAGTCTCAAGTCAAATCGGAAGTGAAACAAGTCTAGAGTTAAACAAGTCTATAGTAACAAGTCTATAGTAACAAGTCTATAGTTAAACAAGTCTATAGTAACAAGTCTATAATAAAACAGGTCTATAGTTAAACAAGTCTATAGTGAAACAAGTCTATGGCTTAACAAGTCTATAGTTAAACAAGTCTATGGTTAAACAAGTCTATAGTAACAAGTCTACGGTTTAAAAAGTCTATAGTGAAACAAGTCTATAGTGAAACAAGTCTATAGTTAAACAAGTCTATAGTAACAAGTCTATAGTTAAACAAGTTCCAAGTGGCCTGAGGGCTCACTCGACCCCGGGTTCGCACTGCATGCCCTTCTGGTTTTCGCCATCGCGCAGCCAGATCCACAGCAAGCCGCGAATTTCCCCACTGCCAGCTATCATGTGCAACTCCATGTATGAAGGACATGGCACGCTAGCAACACCACACTAAACAAAACATCCCGTGGCATCACCGCCTTTCCAACAGCACCGCCGCACCTCCAATGGACGACAAACACCACAAGCCACGAGGCTCTGCCCGCGCCCGCATTCTATCGTCACTATACGACTACACCAACAACTACGCGGAAACCCGAAGCTATGACCTGGGCCGAGGCATGGCAGCGTCCACGGCCGCCGCTTTTTTGGGCGTGGGCCTCGACAAACTCGAGAACCAGCACCTTGACCCCCACGACATCGAAATCTCCGAGTCCGAGGCGCAGATGATCGAGAGCATGGCGCTGTCCGCCGAAGAAATGCACATCCAGGGCTCTGGCTCAAGCCAGGGCTCCGGCAGCAGCAGAAGGGACCACCCCCACTTCCTTGACCGGCTCATGGAACGCATGATCAGCACGTCGATGCCGACGGACTCGGCGGAGGCGGCGGAGATCAAGGTGCGCTTGAAAGACCCAGCCCGCAACAAGAAGCCGCCGTTCTCGATCCGCATCTTCGTGGCCAACATGAAGCGGCTCAGCAGCAAGATGAGCACCATTTTCGTGGTTCAGTACGGCTTGATCCACATTGTCACGTGGCGCCGGCCCACCAAGACGCTTCTGGTGCTCGTGGGGTATACGTGCGTGTGCTTGTGGCCGCACTTGGTGCTCGCCTTCCCGCTCTTGTACGTGCTCTTCGGGCTCATTCTCCCGGCGTACCTCCACCGGCACCCCATGGGCACGCCCAAGATCATCCCCGTGCGGCGCCGTGGCCAGTCGCTCTTGCAGTTTCTCAACAGCTCGGACGAGAGCAGCTGGGTCACGGACTACTTGGAGGAGCGCAACGACCTCTGCACAGACTCTGCGCTGAGCCAGTCCAGCGGGCCGTCCGGCAGCGGGCTCGACACGCAGTACGAGAAGCTCAAGCACGAGCAGCCCGACAACAAGGAGCCAGGCGACGACACGGGCCAGACGCAGGGCGTGGGCACGGCGCCCGCGGGCGGCAAGCCGCACCGCAAGAGCAAGTTCATGGCGTCGCAGATGTCGATGGTCATCAACATGCGGGACCTCCAGAACCTCACCACAGACGTGCTCAACTCGTTGGAGCGCAGCGAGACGCTCGTCAACGAGTTGACGTGTTTCAAGGACGAGCGCTTCACCACGTTCTTGTTCTACATCGTGATTGCCGTGACGTGGGTGGTGTTTTTCTTCGGCAAGTTCATTCCCTGGCGGCCGATCTTCATCCAGTCGGGGTGGGCGGCGCTTGCCGTGTGCCACCCCAAGGCGAAGGTGGTGCTAGCGTCGATGCAGGGCAAGGGCTCTGGGCGGAAGAGTGACTCGGAAAAGCCGCCGCCAGAGACCCCCAGCAAGGACGCGGCGCCCGACGCGGCCAGCGCCGCCAAGGCGCTTTTCAAGACGTTCGACCCGGCCGACATTGTGGTGGACGACGAGCCCGAGGTGCGCACCGTGGAGGTGTACGAGCTCGAGTCGAAGGACGTGCTCAAGGACAAGTGGAAGTTCTACGGGTACCTGCAGGGCCTCTTCGGGTACCGGGACGGCACGCGGGCGGCGGGCAAGCTTCCGGCGACGGTGAGCGAGCTCCGGCAGGTGCAGCCGCCGTTTGGGTGGAAGTTCGACGGGGCCGCCGACAACGCGTGGATGGTGGACACGCAGCCGCGCAAGTTCTTCGTGGAGCGCGGCTTGGACCAGGCGCACTACGAGTTCACGCGGCGCAGCGCCGAGGGCTGGATCGTGGACCGGCTTCCGGTCGAGCAGGACACGACCATGGAGTTCCGGCGGCGGCGGCTCCACCGGCGGTGCTTCCGCCACGCGCGGCCCGTGCGGGAGGTGGACTTTATTTAGGCGCTTTTGCGGTGATTTGGATGGCCTCCCACAATGCGGTGGCCTTTATTTAGAGGGCTCACTAGACATGCCGTGGGCCGCGGCGCGCGCGCGTGCAGGACGGCCCATGGCCCATATGCGACACCTCAACAACATCTCTACCGCCGTCTTCTGCACGCTCCACCATGGACAACTTCTCCAAGCAGGTCAAGGTCTTTGACGCGTTCCCCAAGGTGCAGCCCGAGTTCCAGGTGCGCTCGCATCGCGGGCGTCTCTCCACATACCTCACGATTCTCTGCATGCTCATGATCACCTGGTTGCAGATTGGAGGGTTCATCGACGGCCACGTGGACTACGGCTTTTCCGTCGACCGCCGCATCAGCAGCGTCGAGGCCATCAACATGGACATCGTCGTGGCCATGCCCTGCAACGAGCTCACCACCAACGTCATGGACATTGCCAGCGACACGTACATGGCTCTGGAGGTGCTCAACTTCCAGGGCACGGAGTTTGTGATTCCCGAGCCGTTCCTGGTCAACCAGGAGAACCGGGACCACGACACGCCGCAGCTCGCGGAGATTCTCCAGGAGAACTTGGAGGCGCAGTGGGCGGTGTCGGGCCACCGCAGCAACGAGGACGCGCCGGCGTGCCACATTTTCGGGTCCATTCCGGTCAACCGCATCAAGGGCGAGTTCTTCATCGTGGCCCGCAGCCTGCTCTCGCGCTGGAGCCGCCAGACGCCGGACTCGTTCAACTTCACCCACGCCATCTACGAGTTTTCCTTTGGCGACTTCTTCCCGTTTGTCGACAACCCGTTGGACATGTCAGCCAAGCGCACGGACGTGCACAACCAGCAGTACAAGTACTTCTTCAAGGTGGTGCCCACGAAGTACGAGATGTTGGGCATCGTGGTGGATACCAACCAGTGTTCGGTGACGGAGCTTCACCACGAGCTGCAGCCGGCTGACATTCAGCCGGCGGGCATCTACTTTGCCTACTCGTTCGAGCCCATCAAGCTCTCCATCAAGGAGTTCCGGATCTCGTTCTTGGCCTTTGTGGCCCGCCTCGCCACCATTCTCCTGGGGCTCATAATTGTGTGTGGTTATCTCTTCAAGTTGTACGAGAGGGTGTTGTTTGTTCTCTTTGGCAAGAAGTATGTGGACAGAGACACCGAAAAGAAGGACGGTGGCTTGCTCAACCAGTCCATGCTGGACTCCAAGGACTACTAGGTTCTACGAGGATGGATGGGCCTAGAACGGCAGTCTTTCGGAGCCGCCAAAGCAGCTTTAGATAAGCAGCTTTAGATCAACAGCTTTTTGAAGACAACCGGCTTTTTGGATATACACCGGCTGGTGAAGCGACTATCTGAAGATTAACGGCTTTTTGAAAACAACCGCCTTTCTTGAGATAACGGCTTTTTGGAAACCGCCCTTCTTGAAATGACGACTCTCTGAAGATAACCGCCTTTTTAAAAACAGCCGCCTTTCTGAAGATAACGGGCTCTTTGAAGATAACCGGCTGAAGCTTTCTGGTGAGAGTAAGGGTAAGAAGGGCCAGGGCCGGCCCGAAATGCAGACGGTCGCATCGGGTCGCCAGCGCTGCTCGATAAGGTATCCTGCAGGCCGCCGCCGCCGCCGGCGGCAGCCCGCCCGGCCCGCCAGAACCAGAGCCAGATCGCGCCGCCACAGGCCCGCGGCGGCCCATGCACAGCGCACGCTAACGACTCGGCGGCGTTTGGTCGGGCGCACCGGAGCTGCTCCCGCCGGGGCTTCCGCCGGACGACGGATTTTACGAGGGCCGCGCGTGAAACCAAGCAGGAACCCCGAGCCCGGCGGCGCGTTGGTAGACGGCATATAGGCTTATCGAACAAGGCAGTGTGCCGGAGGCGCTTTGTTGGAGCTTGTTCTCCAGCGAGAACAGAAACGGCCCTGGCTCCCTCTTCCCTGGCCATGAGTAGTGGCAAGAAAAAGATCACCCGCTCGCGCCTCGGCTGCCACCGCTGCAAGAGCCTCAAGGTCAAGTGCCCCGAACAGAAGCCCCTGTGTGCCACGTGTGTCAAGGCCGGCATCCAATGCGATTACTCTTTGAAGCTTACCTGGGGCGGGCGCCAGTTCAAGGACCTCCGCCGCAAGAACATGGCCCAAATGACCGTGGAAAGCTTCTCGGCCCACGACCCGCCACGTGCCTTTAAACGCAAGCTGCTGGAGTCTCCTGGTCCCGCCGCTGCCTTCTCCTACCAAGGGCCTGGCACCCCCGTGCCCCACAAACTTGCCCGGCAGCAAGGTCCCGTGGTCAAAACGGAGCCGGACGGTCTTTTCCCGTCAATGGATGACTATGGCGCAGCGTTGTCCGCGGTGGAGCCGCAGCACCTCGAGGAGCCTCTTGTGGATCTGGACTGTCCCAAGGGCTACCCAATGGCCCACTCTCCAGCCATGTCAGCGAAAATTCCGCTCACGCCGCCCCACTTGCCGTCGCTGCCCGCGGTCCCGTGGACGGCGTCCGATTTCGGCTCCGAGCTGTTGAGCTACGACCTCGACAACTTCCTCGTCGACAAGGACAAGGACTTGGCCCCCTCGCCCAAGCTGATGGTGCCCTACTTCATGCAGCGGCACTTGCAGGAGCCGGCGGGCTCGAGGGGCCAGCCCGAAACCGGTTGTTTGCAAGCCTCAGAGGCCGCTGCCCTCTCGGTTCCCTTGCCGCTCCAGCCGCTCCCCGAAATCCTATCGCAGGTTCCGTATTACCGGGACCTCTTTCATTTCTGGATGAACGTGGCAGCGGACAACCTCGTGCCGGCACCGTCGCTCTACAAAGACAACCCGTTCAAGAAGCTCTTGCCGCAGATGGCCATGCATTACCCCGGGCTTCTCACCACGCTTTTGGCCTTTGCAGCGCGGGCCAAGGAGAGCTTGATGAGCCAAGAGGGCCGCCACCAGGCCATCATTGACCACCTTCTCAAGCGCTCGTGCGTCGAGTTGATCGGCATGCTAGAGGACAAGTCCGTGGCCACTTCGGACGGCGCCTTGGCCACCAGCTTGCTACTATCGTGTTACGAGGTGTGTCATTGCAACGACTTTGACGTGCACCGCACGCATACCATAGGCGCCAGCCAGATCTTTGTGGAGCGGGGCAAAAAGTCCATGATGCTTCTTGGAAACCCCACGGCCGCCAAAATGGCGTCGGACTCGGCGAGCGACTCGTCCTCCAATTCCAGCGACGTGAGCCTGCACTCGCGGCGCCGCAAGCGGAGCGAAGACGACGTGACTTTCTTTTTGGCCCGCTGGTTTATCTACGTGGATGTGGTCGGCGCGTTGTCGTCCACCAAGCACCGCACCAACTACCTTCGGTCGTTCCGCAGCCACCAAGGGTACACGCCGATCAAGTCGATTCCCAACCTCGAAATCGACGACGACGACATGAACCGCAACATCGACTTTCTCTTGGGATTCGACGAAAAGCTACTACCGCATTTCATCAACATTTCCCTTTTGGTGGACGAGGTGGAGAAGTACATGGGCCAAAGCGGCAGCGATGCAGGCTGCCTACCGCAGACAATCATAATGGCGGCTTTGGAGTTGAAAGACCGCTTTGAGAAAGACTACGAGGCCGAAGAGGCAAAGAGGGAAGACCGCATTGGCCAGATGATAGAGCAGGGCCAGATCGAGTCTGCACTGCGCCAGGTCAAGACGCGCAAGAGAGACCTCCAGCAGCTTGTGAAGCAGAACAACATTCTCCGCAGCACCAACCGCTTGTTTTTTAACACGGGCCTTCTCAACTTGTACCGGCGGGTGCTTCTTGTGCCGCGCCATTCGCATTTGGTGCAAGAGCTCATCGACGAGATGTGCGAGGTCAGCAGTATGTGCATCGAGCCGGGGCTGCCAGGCGAGATCTGCACCATCTTCTGCTTATTCTGTGCCGGCTGCGATACTTTGGATGCAGACAAAAAGATGTTCCACCGTGGGCGGCTAGAAAACTTGGCTGCAAAAGGCAACATGAGTGCCACACGCAGCATTGCCATCATGCGGCGATGCTGGGATACTGGTGAGGACTGGATCACGGCCGCAAACAGAATGGGTATAGATTTGGTTTTGATGTGAGCATGGCCGCGACGGCATTGATAGAGCTCGCCCGCTACCACTTTCTACGGCTGTCCAAGTCGGCTGTGATCTTGTACCAGTTATTGTGTATCAATTAATAGAGTTGACCCGCGCGGTCAAATATGCACATTTCTTTAAATCTCAACCTGAGTTCATCGCTTGTTCTAGTTCCCAGGAATCCCCTGATGAAACCAACTTCTTAAATCTGCATATTTGCACCAACCGCCGGTTCATGCAGACAAACATATGTTCATATAGTCACACTAAGACTTTTTAAAACGAAGTAATTTCGATGCAATAAGTGATTAAGTCAATCTTGTCCCTGCTATTTCATGGATTGCTACAGCCCTGAGGATGGCTTCAACCTCATGAGGTACCACTTATTATGCGTGTGCTGCAGATAATCGATTATGTGCCTCTAAGCGTATATACGTGCCTCCAGAGATGATACTCTGCTTCGAATGGATGTTGATCTTCATATTTACCCATTTCTTATCAAACAAAGTGAGGCTCGGGGAGAAGAATGCTTTTTCAAATGAGAAATGCCCCTTTGGAGTAATGTCTTAGAAAGATTTCACCTCTATAAAATGAGAAAGGTCCTCTTGGACATAAAGATGGATAGTGTTACCTTCTTTTTTCGGCACGTCTTGTGATCTCATATTGACAACATTTGTAGCTGATGCGTTTGAAGTGTGGGTACCGTTTGACTCTGGCACCAGATAAGACTTGATAATTTATAAGCCCCAAACTCCCTCCGAACTTTAACTTTCACGTCGAGTGCTATCCATCGGCTGAAATTTTCTGGATCTTCTCCCAGCCACTCGAGCTCTGAAGGTAATTTTGCCTCGTGCCATGTAAAGTGTATTGCACTCTTGAACCCAATTTCGAAAAGTGACGCTTGATGAGATACTTTAACTATAGGAGTTTGGAGACATACGCACCACATTAAAACTTTGGACTTCGCTATATCCTTAGGTAAGCCGCTATTGTATGCCGCTACGAAGTACAATATTCAAGTCTGATGTCTCTTGTAACATGACCTGAGAAATAAGGAACTTTGTCAGCCGTGCAGAAAATTATCTATTCTACTCTGATACTATACAGAATAAACTGAAGCCAACAGTCACGAGAATTCACAAGTAAGGCGGTTAAAGACTAGGGTAGGAATATTTGTCAGTTCTGGGAGCGAAAAGCCTCAAGAGAGTATCTGGCATGCACGCTTGCAGACAGACTCAACATGCAAGCACCCAATAAATAATAGCAAGGCATATGAGGTGGGTTTGAAATATCTAAACTGATATTTTGGGTGAAATGAGTATTTTCCCAGACAATTGTCAGTAAATTTAAACAATCTTCGGCAACACGTGCAAGAATTTAGAACCTTAGAAGTGAACATTGTCTGAAGTTTCCTGGTCCGCTTTTGCAGCCACTGCTTTTAGCCAGGTATCTGCCCTTTCTCAAATAGCAGCAGGTTTATCCTGTGGCGTTATAAATAGACTTAAATTGCTTCTTATTATTCTCTCTATCTTGCATTGAAAATTCAGTCCTCAGCTTAAGGCTAATTTTTTCAAAGGGCCAGTTG
Organism: Metschnikowia orientalis; assembly: GCA_002893665.1. NCBI lineage: Eukaryota > Fungi > Ascomycota > Pichiomycetes > Serinales > Metschnikowiaceae > Metschnikowia > Metschnikowia orientalis. The sequence goes on along the minus strand of NXGZ01000007.1, from coordinate 450,472 downwards.
TTTACTTCAATATAGTTAAAGATTTTGTTTCTCATTCGGCATACAATTTATTGAAATGATGTAAACATATATTTAAACTCAGAATATAAATGGCTACATCGGACTTCATAAATTAGTTTAGAATAGTATGAGAGTGATAATGAGAACATGAAGAAGCGATAAAGTGGTTGTATTTAGAATGTGGTGGGTACTCAAGAAAAATCGGGCATTTTTGCTTGTGCCTGCCTGAGGAAATGAAACCGTGGAATCGAGCGATCGTACGTTAAGGCTCCTCGATTTGTGAACAGCCCACATTGGCGCCTCTTGTTTTTTAACTTTAGTGAACGGTGACAAGTTCCTTATTGTCAAATATAAGGCTGGCTGTGCGGGGAAATGGCAGCCATTGAATGCCTTATTTCTTCAAGGTGTTTGCTCATGCAGAACTCTGCTGTTTTTTTTTTTTATTCCGTAAAGACACCAAAAGCGATGGTTACGCCTGGCCTGCGGTACCTACTCTCCCAAGCGAGAAGGAGAATCCGCAGTGAATAAAACCTCGGCTTTACATAAGAAAAACAGCGGTTTAACCAGGCGTCTTCACTAAAAGTCTAGATCATACCCCCTTCAGTTGTTCCTAAACCATTCTGATACTATCTTTCTCAAAATTCTGACTGTACTTAATTTCGACTAACTACTTTGTAATCCATATCCATCCTTTCTACTCCAGAGTCTCATAATCTTAGAAGAGTCAGCTCAGACTTGAAGATTATAATCTCTTTACACGTCTTCCATCTGTGGAGACAGTCACGAACGTATCATAATGATTGAGTTAAACATACAATTAATGCATTCTTCAGTCCTTCCTGGAAATAAGTATTATTTTTCTAACGAAGTATGTATTTGTAGTCGTCCAAACTTGTGGGCAATATTCACATCTATGACTTGATGGGGAGCAGACTTCCCGAATCGAATGTGAGCCACACTGACAAATTGTCCAATGTAGAGTTGCTTCTAGATCGACCGCTGAAGATTAGCTTCTAGACCGCGAATATTAGCTTCTAGACCGCTGGACATTAGCTTCTAGATAGACCGATGATTATTGGCTTTCAAGGTGGCTGCTGATTTGCGGCTCACTTTGACTTGGTCACTGGATTCTCAAATTGACAAAATTTGTAAATATTAGCAATGAGAACAACCGTTGTTTCTTGTTTTTTTTAGTCTGGTTTGAACAAGAGCGAATCGCCGGCCTGCCACGAATCTATGGTCATTCCAGGCATCAGCGCTGACATATTTGGTCCTTCAGAGACAACGCAACTTAGGCACTTCCCCAAAAGACTAAAATCACAGCAATTCAGGCCATTAAACCAGGACAAACCCCACTTTTGTCCGGGCAAATTGCTGTCTTGCAGTGTCGTGATTCTTCCCCAAATCGCGTTCTTGTAGTGTTGTGATTTTACCCAAGTCGCTTTCTTGTAGTCGTGATTTGGCCAAATCTCTCTGAATCGTCGTGGTTCTACCCAATTCTCCGCCCACAGCCAAAACTTTGAACGATCAAAAAGAACCTTGACTAAACACGATTCGTCCTTTGACTGCGAAACTGGTTGCACAGGCCTGCAGCTCTCCACCGCAGCGCAGCGCGTCCTGCCCACCACGTCTTTTTTTCCCATCATTTGTACTACCATCGCCTACCACTTCCTTTCCCCCTCCCGTTCTCGTGCCCCGCCAGGACCCCGACCGCTTAGCAGGTACCATTGCCTCCTGCACCGCACCGTCCTCCCCCGCTTCTTGCCGCCGGTAGCCCCCGGCGCTCCACGTGATGTCTCTTTCCTCAGACCCGGCGTCAGCCATGCCCTCCTTGGATCCTGCCCTTGTGCTGCAAACAGATGCTCTTGCCACAGAGATTTCCCGCAGCCATAGCGAGCCGGGCAACTCCCAGATCCAGACCCAGATCTTCATGAAATGCATGCTGTTGGTGCTGCTGCGCCAGCTTGCCCAGGAGCTCCATCTTTTCTGCAACCCTCATTTGCAGCCTGTGCTGGCCCACACTCTCATCATGTTCTCCTTTCCCGGCGCCACCAGTCCCGAGCGCCTTGAGGTCGAGCGCCGCATGACCCGCAGTCTCAACGGCTGCGCCCGTTGCGTGGACGTGTTTCACAAGAGCTTGGCCCTGATGAGGTCGCGTTTCATCTTGATCCGCAAGATCCCCGTGCCCCAGGTCTTGCAGTTTCTCCAGATTGTTTCCGACTGGCTCGAGGCCCGCCTTGCTGAACAATTGCCCTCGTATCTTGCCGGTGCCCTGCTGCTCGCCGTGCCTGGCCTTGACACTCCTCGCCCACTTTCCCTCTTTGCCTACGAGTGTTTGAGCTGCGCTTCCTTGCTCAGATCCAACGCGTCGTTCAGGCTGCTGTTCGCCGGCCTCTTGAGCCGCCCCGACGTGCTTTTGCCCGAGATCGGTCCTGCAATCCCCCCTGGCCTCGTGCTATACTTGGTCGACGGCAATACTGAAGAACGTGCGTTTGCTCTCGACACCCTCACGTCTCGCGTGTCGCGGCCAACGACTCTTTCTCAGCCGCTCATTGACGAGTTAAATCACCATCTCTACAGGCTCCAGGATGCCAAATACTTTACTCCGGACTTAAGCGTGCGCTTTTGGTCCATGGTCGATGTCATTTTGCGCTGCACCTCTTCCTCAGAATTCTCCAAGTTGCTCAAGCCGCCCGAGCTTGAGGCCATGAGCTCCTACACCCAAATCAGATTGTACCCTCTCATTCGTGTCTTCTTCAACAATATCATGGCTCATTTGGACGCCCCGCTCCCGGCCCTTTTGAGAGCTTTCGACGGATTTCTTTTGCTCTATGGCGTGAACTTTTGGAAATTGGCTGAAAACTTCCACCCTTTGAACGTTATCGATTCCATTTTGTCGAACAGCTTCTTCGTCCGTCGCTTGCTGCAAGCTACTGCCGCAGAGAATCTGTCTGATCTACGCGATCTTACCCTGTGGATTCCTGCATTGCTCGAATCTTTGACAGTTCAAAACACAACTCTGGCAATCAAATTTGCTGAATTCTTTTTGCATCAGGAGCGCCTGGGACACGCTATCAAGGACTTTGAGCCCTCTTCTTTCTTATTGGATCTCTTCGATATATCTGCCGATAAAGATCATGTTTCGCTTCTAAAGCATCGCGACATTCGGTCTGCTGTCACGAAGTACTCCTCAGCTATTGTCAAATCCGCATCATTGGGTTCTAAATCCTCCATCAATCTACTCGGCGCTTGCATAAGATATGATGTTCTTGTGGCTGCCCATAACTCCACTGTTATTGCTCAGAAAGAAGTTCCTCATTTCTACGACTATGATTTCACTCTTTGGAACCAAATAAGAAGCCTCCCGCTCTCCAGCATGGCATTTGCGGCAACAATTTTGAAATCTCTCGCAGAGGCAAATGCTATCATTGTCTTTGAGCCGAAGAAAAGCCTTCAGGTAAGCAAAGAAGCACAGGCAGCACTTCAAATACACAACAGAGAGGTCAATTCGCTTTGTCAAAACATCGCCGCTTTACTCGAAAAACTCACAGTACTTGATCCTGACAAGATTAAGGTTGCCCTTCAATCAACAGATTGTTTAAAAGGTTTGTGGAGCTGCATATTCAATCCACAAACTAGTCAGTCTGCGCTCAATGTCATTTATCAGGTTTTCGACTCCGAAGGTCGTTATGAGGCTATCTCGAGCTCTCTCAACATAGCTTTGAAAAGCAACTTAATTGCAATCAACTGTTCCCTTACCTCAATCGGGGATTTGAAATATTTCGAGCCATGTCCAAAAGGACTTCGAATCTTGATGGATGTCATAAACACCCTTACTGATCCGCTCAAGGGTATTCTCAACACACAGACGGATAAACACAAAGACTGCTTCGATGACATTGAAAAGTTTTGGGAGAAGTCATGGCAATTCTTGGTGATGATCTATCAACAGACATTAGTGTGGGCTGGAATGTACCACCTTAGAGACCTTATAGAATTCACTCGCGACACACTTGATACAAGTCACTTGCTTTTGGATTCTTTTCGGCCACTCATTCAATTTTTTGGTGATCACAAAATTGATAACAAGTTGTTCTGTACCGTGATGTCAGCCTTCACACATGTGATTGTCTGGTTACGGTTGGGGGATCTTTCTCTCTTAAATTCATGTGTTCAATTGGTCTTCAAAGGCTTTGACCTTGCAAAAGAGCTAAATTTCAATGTGGACAAAGGTTTTTTAATCAACTTCGCCAAATATGGTGCCAAAGCCAAAAAGTTCAACAATAAGCTTAGCGAACAGCAAAGAAGTTTGATTCTAGCCAAGGCTGCTGAATTTGATCAAAAGCTCGTTCAGTATGTCATAGATGAAACGGCAAAAGAACGTGCTACTTCCTCTGCACCACGTGCTAGTGAAGAATTGAGGGAGATTTCAGGTGCGACATATGCCTATCAAAATAAGGTAAAGGAACAAAAGCAGCTGACCCTCTCTAGATTCGGAGTGGTCTCTAAAGAGCCACCTGTTGCACCACCCCCGCCTGTCACTAAGACCTTCAAGTCAAACAGCTTGGAGGCCATTAGGAATGAACTCAAGTCGAACAGAAACACACCTAGCAATGTGGCGCCGGCACCTCCTAGACCAGCTGGCTTTAATCACAAGCAGGGTGCAGTGGGACGATCCTTAAATGCCCTTAAGCAAAGGAAACCAGACGCGGCGTCATCCTCTGAGGATGAGACTGAAGATGTGGATGTTTCAGATCTATTCCTCGAATCTAAAAAGAGACCTAAGATTATTGAGCTTGATATCCACGGCCAACCTGTGACAAAGCTAGCTGCTGCAAAGAAGGTTGATAACCTGCGGAAAGAGGAGGAGCGCATGCGTTTGCGCTTGAATGTCAATCTCAAGCCGCTTTATACAACTGTTCTTAAATGGGACTACAACTTGAACAGCGAATTCCCTACTGAGGATAAGAGTCTTTATAGACCCATCAGAGAATCATATGCGAGTGCAAAAGAATACGTCGCGGAAATGGAACCCTTACTTATGTTGGAATGCTGGCAAGGTATTCAGTCATCTAGAACAACCGGACAAGAAAACCCCTTCGAGTTGCTTGTCGGAAGCAGGACTACCTGCGATGGCTTCTTCGATGTCTATGTCTCAATCAAGAAAATGGAGCTAGCCAACAGAAAGATTGGAGAAACAGATCTTTTGGTCTTAGGCTACGTCGCGGACAAAAACCTTAGTTCAAATAACGATATCGCAGACTACCTCAAAGATTCAGACTCACAAACTTGCTTGGCCAAGGTCAGAGAGATAAAATATGTGAATGCGGATTATTGTGATCTTACGGTGAGAGTATTTCCTCTGGGTTCTATGATGGGAATATTGACCCCAAAATCGATCATTGTTGCGATGAAAGTGATGCAAATGATCACAATTGAAAGAGAATACTCCTCTTTGAAGGGTTTACAGTATTATGACTTGTGTGATGAGATTCTCTCTGGAAAGCCCACTACTGCTGCACCAATATCTGATACAGAAGCACAAAAAATGTGCAAAAAACTCAATGTTAACAGTTCCCAAGCCAAAGCCATCATTGGCACAAATAGAGAGAATGGGTTTTCCCTCATCCAGGGTCCCCCCGGTACCGGTAAAACAAAGACTATTCTAGGTATCGTGGGACATTTCTTATCAGAGAAGCCATCTGCAAACACCATAGTTGTGCCTGAGTCTACAAAGGAAGACTCTAAACCTGCCAAAAAAGTTCTTATCTGTGCTCCGAGTAATGCTGCTGTTGATGAGTTAGTTCTCCGTTTGAAACATGGAGTGTCTCAGGAAAACGGACAAGCTATAGTGCCTAAAATTGTAAGATTGGGCCGTTCGGATGCCATGAATGCTGCGGTGCGTGATGTTGGCTTGGAGGAACTCATCGAGAAGCACCTCCAAAGTAAGAACGCAAACGCAACAGTGGATCCTAACATCAGACAAGAACACACAAAATGCATTGGAGAACGAGATGAGATCAGACAGAAACTCAGAAATGGTGACTTGTCTGATACTGCAACTATGGAGTTGGAAGCCAAACTCAGAGACATAAACAAAAGACGCTCGGAACTTGGAAGAAAATTAGACGAACAAAGGGAAAACGTTTCCATAGCCATGCGTACTCGTGAGATCGAAAAAAGGCAGGTCCAGGCTAAAATCATCAATGAGGCCCAGGTTATTTGCGCAACATTGTCAGGATCGGCTCATGACTTCTTGGCCAGTATGTCTATTAAATTCGACCAGGTCATAATTGATGAAGCATGTCAGTGTGTTGAGCTCTCTGCAATGATACCTTTAAGATATGGCTGCAAAAAATGTGTCATGGTCGGAGATCCTAATCAATTGCCGCCCACCGTTTTATCACAGAAGGCAACATCTTATGGATACGATCAGAGTTTATTTGTCAGAATGCAGAAGAAGAATCCTGAATCAATTTACCTATTGGATGTCCAATACAGAATGCACCCAGACATATCCAAATTTCCTAGTGCCCAGTTTTATAACTCGAGACTTTCGGATGGTGAAGGAATGCGTCAAAAAACAGCTCGACCATGGCATGCACATGCCCCCTTGTCTCCTTATCAGTTTTTTGATATTACAAGTAGACACCAACAAAACTCGAGGTCCAAATCTTTCTTCAATATGGCTGAGGCAAAAGTCACACTAGAGCTTGTGGAACAGGTGATGGCTATGTTGCCTCAAAATAAGTTTAAAGGCAGGGTTGGTATCATTTCCCCGTACAAAGAACAAATTCGAACGTTGAGAGATGTCTTCCAGAGAAAGTATGGAGCGACTATTCTTAACGAGATCGATTTCAACACTGTTGATGGTTTCCAGGGTCAAGAGAAGGAGATAATTATCATGTCTTGTGTACGTGCAAGCGATACTGGAAGTGTTGGATTCTTAAGTGATGTGAGGCGTATGAACGTTGCATTGACACGTGCGCGTACAACCTTGTGGATTTTGGGAAACAAGAATTCTTTGAAGAGAGATAAAGTGTGGTGCAAGCTCATTGATGACGCAGAGGCTAGATCTTGTGTTGTTCTGGCTGAGCCTAGTTTCCTCAAGAGATACAAGGATTTGCGAAACTTGAGATTTGAGGAGGCGAAAACCTCCGATGAATCGCCCCAAATAGAGAAGGAACCTGAGAAGAAGCCTGAATCCAAAAACAGCGTTGCTGACATCTCCGAATCCGAGAAATCGAAAAATGAGAATTCGAACAACGAAAAGCCAAACCCTAAACCCAACGGTGGTTCAGAAACAAGCAAAGCCAATGTTTCAGAAACGAGCAAAGGCGATAGTCTTGACAAGAAAAGAAAACGCAGTGTTTCTGGGACCAGCAAGCCTAGTAAAAAATTTTACGTTCATAACTCCAATGGGAATGCTCTGAACATACCAAAGAATGATGAACTGGGCAGCTCAAAACACTCAAGCTCAAACAATTCTAATAATGGATCATCGAATCCTGGTTTACCCAGCCGACCAAGTGCTGGAACCACTCCACCTGCTGATAAGAGTGGAGTTTACAGACCTCAAAACAGACCACCGTACCAGAAGAAACCTTCCAACTCGAGTATTTTTATTCAAAGAAAGCGGCCGCCTCCTCGACCATGAGGATCGCGGTTGTTGTGCATTATATAGACGTCGGTACAAATAGCTGTCAACCCAGCTGGCATTGGCTATTCGCCCTTCTTTTTATCGTAGAAAATCGGAGTTTGACCAGAGCTCCCAACAGTGGGTGCAGATGTTCCCGGATGTAGATCGAGCGTGTTGCGGAAATTTTCCTGAACCAGAGTTGACATTCCATCTACGGAAGACGGCAGTAGACCAGCAAGAGCTGTTTTCAAAGCAGTAAGCTCCTGATTTAGAAGGGTCTGGGAATAATTTTGGTCCGTAACCGAGCGAGATTTCTGTAATTTAGCCAAATAGTCAATCATGGTCTGTAGTAACTCCTTCATCAGATTTATATTTCTGTCCTCATCGCCAGCAGTGGAAAGTAAGTCATACAAATTGTCCTCATGCTTGTCGAGAAAGTTGCAAATATCACGCCAGTTCTCAGAGCAGCTGCGAAATTGCTGGGAGAGCTTCGAAGCCTCAATTTCGAACAGCTTGAAAGAGCCCACTTTCGAACGAAGAAGCTGGAGAATTGGCAAGTAATCAACCTTTTCTGTGATTGTATTCAGTGCGTCGTCCAAGTTTCGGAATCGACCAGGTGCTGGCACCACAGAATCCAGATTCACCGCAAGTCCCTGCATAAGTTTATGAAGGCCACTTTTGATTGTAAGTATTTGCTTGTGGGCAGTTTCAAACCCCTTGTCAAAAGGAGAATTAGCAGGTGGAGCTTGAGATTCTTCACTCTCAGGCACTTCGAAAGGCTGCATTCCTAAATGGTGTGGGTTTATTTGGGGCTGCTCAGGCTGTGTGGAAGCGGGTTCGTTTGAAACGGCACTTTGGACGTTTTGCGCACCACTCGAGGAGTTGAAACCCAAGTAGACCTTCTCAGTTTTCAAAAAAGTGTCGACGTTGTTGCCCTCGATTAAGTTGGCACTTAAGTAGTTTGCGATAGCCAGCCTGCCAATGAGGTCAAGGTGTTTGAAATAGCTGACGTATTTTGCAGATTTGCTCTCCAAAACCGACACCGTTGTATCGATCTCTTCGTCCATGGTTTTTTTCTTAGCCTCAAGAGCATTTATTTTAGCTTGCAAAGACATGATTTCGGCATCGACGTCCTTCCGCTCGGCAAGAAGACCGTCTAGCTTTGCGCCGAACTCGTTATTTTTGCTCTTGATTCTTTGAATCCGCCGGAAGACCCGCAGTCTTTGGTCATCCAAGGTCTCGAAGTACCGGAGAGTTTGCGAGGAGTAGCTTGCTTCTCTTGCGTAAATCTCACACTGCTCAAAACAGTTTTCGGAGAGCTGGGAGAAAACGCTCGTGGCGTGGTTTCTTGAGGAGGAAGAGTCGTTTCCAGAGAGAAGATCCTCCTGGTGCTTTAGGGCAGTGGTCTCCAATTGGGATAGAAGCAGCTCGTGGCGGCCCCGTAAATAACTGATGGTGGAGTTTGTCTGGGCGGCGTGCACGGGATCCTGGGGCGGAGCCACGAGACTCTCGGAATCGAGGTTGTAGACGCTATGCAAGGATTCACTCAACATGGAGGACTTGAGTGGAGGCAGACGGGGCGGCGATATAGCCAGGGCCGGGTTGTTTCTAGGGTCGTGGTTGGCGGGGTAGGATTCGGAAACATGCCTGGAATCTCCGGAGAGGAAGTCATTGGGATCTAGGCCGTCATCGGAGGAAAGGTCTGATTCCTGCGAGGGTGCTGAAGGAATCACCGTTTGGTCGAGGCTGATTGACTCGAAAGGATTCAGCATGGCCAGTGTGACCCTGGACCTCCATACCGATAAGAGTCGCAGTAGTGCACAAACGGCACCAGAAAGACGAACAGAGGCCGGAGACCCGCTGGGCTAGCTACCGGGGGCATCCTTTACTATACGCAGGGTGACAGGGTGGGGTGGCTTGCATTCGGATATTACTAAAAGGGCAGGCGACTGGCCTGGAGGCGTGTGGAGGAAGCAGGAGGTAGAAGCCGAGGCAATCGCGGCAGAGGCACATTGCACGGACTAGCGCAGGAAATGAGTCGTGACATTCCATGCAACGGCCTAGAAGGCGTCAAGTGTCTAGAAAGCGTTGAAGTCTCTAGAAAGCGTTCAAGACATTCAAGTATCTAGGTAACTTGCAAGTGCTAGAAAGCTTGTCTCTAGAAAGTCTCTAGAAAGTCTCTATAAACTCTCTGAAAAGTCTCTAGAAACTCTCTAGAAACTCTCAAGAAAACATGTCTGAAAGTCTCCAAAAACATGTCTAGAAGCCTCCAAAAACATGTCTTGAAGTCCCCAAAATCATGTCTCAAAGTCTGTAAAAACACGTCTCGAAGTCTCCAAAAACACGTCTCTAGAATGTGTTCAAGGTGAGCACGGACTCGATCTGGTTCAGGTCCACGGCCAGCTTGAACTCATCGAAACTCAACTTTCCGTCACCATCCTTGTCGGCCTCCATGATGGTCTTGTCAACGATCTGCTGGAGCTCTGAGTCCAGCAAGTTCTTGCCCACCATGGCCTTCATGACAACAAACAACTCGCCGTTACCGATGAAGCCGTCGCGGTCGATGTCGTAGATTTTGAATGCAAACTGGAGCTTATCTGTGCGGGACGACTTGCCGCTGAACGCCGAGAGCCCGGTCAAAAACTCGTGGAAGTCGATGGTGCCGTCCCTGTCCAAGTCAAACACATCCATGAGGCGGGAGGCCAACGGGTTGGACGAGATCCCGGGAATCGAGAGGAACTCGTTTTTTTCGATGGTGCCGCTGCGGTCGGCATCTAGTTTCATGAACCGCTTTCTCAAGCGGTCGATCTCCTCCCGGTCAAAGTTGTTGCCCTCCATTAGGGAGTCTAGTATTTTCGATGACACGAGGCCCATAGTGTGGTGAGGTGGCGGAACGAGAGGGGCTGGAGTAGGGAGCACGTGACTAGGCGTTGGCTTGCTTATGTTTCGGGCTTGGCAGCGGCGCTGTGTTGGTTGGTGCTAGCAAAACGGTTCTAGACTGCTGGTGTTGAGGTGTTGTTCGAGGTGGAATTCGGGCTGCTCGCATCCTGCGACTAAGCCTGTACTGCGGCGGCTTCTGGTGCTGTGGACATGAAGAGCCGGGATTTCCATCAAACTTGGAATCCTTGGATGTGCCCTTTATTTATTTTTGCTGGCTTGTCTACGATTGCTACCTGGCCTCCACTGACATTTTTGGGATTTAACCCAGAAATTCTAGGATGTGAGGGCTGGGGAGTTGGCGAGCCGAGTCTTTGGTTTGGCCGCGAAAACGCAGGATTCATGCGAATCGAGGCCCGGTTGCCGCGCGGTTAATACTTGGATTAACTTCGGGAAAGAGTGGCTGATTCTGTGCATTTCTGTAGTGCCAGGGGTTGAACCGATTCTGCTACGGCGCTTGCTAAGACCTGCCATTTGTGGTTTTACGATTGAAACTACAAGTTTGCTTTTCTGTGAGTTTCCGGTTACCGTGCCTTTTCAGGTTTTTGGGCTGGGCCTAGTCTATTCAAGCACCGACTATTCGCGCTCATCGTCTAGTCCATAAGCCATTAAGGAATTTAAGCCCATTGGGTCTATGAGATGATTCCAGTCCATTAAGTCCATAAGTTCATCAGTAGATTAAGTCTATGAAGTAATTCCAGTCCATAAGTGAATCAAGTCTAGGTTTTTTCAGTCCATAAGTGGATCAAGTCTAGGTAATTTCAGTCCATAAGTGGATCAAGTCTATGTAATTTCAGTCCATAAGTGGATCAAGTCTATGTAATTCCAGTCCATAAGTGGATCAAGTCTATGTAATTTCAGTCCATAAGTGGATCAAGTCTATGTAATTTCAGTCCATAAGTGGATCAAGTCCATGTAATCCCAGTCCATAAGTACATTAAGTCTATGTAATTTCAGTCCATAAGTGGATCAAGTCCATGTAATCCCAGTCCATAAGTACATTAAGTCTATGAAGTAAGTCCCGTCCATAAGTCCATAAGTCCAAACAGCCCTAACCCTGGATACTGCCCATCTAAAATTTTTTTCGATACTTTAGAAACTCTAAATAGGCGTCTCCTCTAGAGCCGCCGTAGCCGCTCTAACGTCATCAATGCTCTTACAACTTGGGCATGAATGCACCGGCAATATGTGCACCGCCATCAATAGGCAAGACAATCCCATTGATGTAGTTGGACTGCTGTGCGCTCAAGAAAAGCACCACGCTCATAAAGTCTTCCTTGACCCCCAAGCGCTTCCGGGGGTTCAGATCGGCCATAACCTCGCCGGCCATGTCCAAAAGGCCCTGCGACATTTTGGTCGGGAAAAAGCCGGGCGCCAAAGAGTTCACGGTGATGTTCCGTGGCCCCAATTGCGTGGCAAGATTCTTACCCATGTGCGACACTCCCGACTTGGATGCCAAGTACCCGTACACTCCAACGGGGTCGCTGGCAACCAAGGATGCCACGGACGACACGATAAGCACCCTCAGCGGGTCCTCGGCCGTGCCGGTTTTCTCAAGGTCGTCGGCAAACAACTGGATACAGTGGTAGACTGAAACAACGTTCAACTCCAAGATCTTGCGCACGGCCAGCGGAGGGTGGCTCTCCAAAGGTGCACCCCAAGTGGCTCCGGCATTTGCCACCAAAATGTCCACTTTGCCCACTGCCGCAATTGTGTCCTTGTGGAATTGGGCACACTGCTTCTCGTCGGCCATGTCCGCGGGAATCGAGTAGATTTTTGTGTTCTGCCCGTTCTTTTTGGCCACTTCTTCCAAGTAGCTTTTGGCCTCCTCACATGCGTCCTTCTTTCTGGAGGTGATAACCACGGCCTTGGCTCCGCCAAGAACGTATGCCTCGGCGGCGTGCAAGCCTAGTCCACGTGACCCTCCGGTCACCACTGCTGTTTTTCCATTTACGTTAAAGTCCACCATGTTTGTTAAATGAGAACTTTCGAGCTCTCTAGCGCTTCTTTATATTTACATTCGCTGCCTGCACATCCGTTGTACCCCACACTGAAGCCGAGGATGTTGTACTGATTTTCCAGCAAGGACTGCATATACAGGTCTGGGGTATAAGCTGACCTGAGTAAGGAGTAGTTCCTCGAAGGTGGAAGCAGGGTCGGTCATTTGTAGTATAACTAGGTATGCTATTTAACGTAATTCTAGTATTGTCAGCAGACCAACTCTCTAGCTTTGCTCTGTAAGAGTTCTCCTGGTCTGGATAGTCTTTCTTGGTTGCTATGATTTCTCTCTCTAAGAGGGAGAAATCCTTCGTATTTATATCTGAGAATATACCCCTATTCTTGTATTACGTGGCCTGATCAGGTTAGACTTGCCTGATCAGAATCAATAATACGTGGCTTGAGCAGGGTAGAACTGCCTGCTCAGTATCAGACAAAGGTGAAATCTGTCGTTGCCTGCAGTGCTTCACACACTTCTGGTGTCCTTCGCACTGTGCGGCTCAACAGAGGATCTCGTATCACCTGCGCCTGCACACGCCGCCAGCCAGCTGGGGATCTACTGTAAATTTCATATCCTGATGATTCTCTCCAGTCTTCCGGAATATTTCTGCTGAGTGCATCTGATCTAGATCCCTACTGGGTGCCTTTGACTTGCGTAGACTCCATGTCATCCCTCCTTATCTCCATCCCGACTATTCTAAGTAGCTCTTCTTGAAGTTAGTTGCTTTGTACTTCAAATATTTCGTATGTGCTTACTTACCTCCAGCGAGGTCTGTATCAACTCTCTGCCTTCTTGTAAAATATATGTGCCATAGTCTCTTCAACATCGACACTCTAATTATCTATTTCTTATATCATGGCTTGCGGAGCACCTCATGTTCATGCCTCTTTTGTCTATGCCATGACAAAATACGTTGCTGGAATTCGAACAGGAAGCTTGTTTTTTAGCTATCCATCGCTTGGGCGTTTAGCTACCGCCAGATTTCTTGGTCATCCTAAAGATAAGCTGCATGTCTGTTTTCTTGGGGTTTAAGACACGGAAGTAGAGGGAGTTTGAGTTCAACAAGTGGAAATCCTTGTTAGCAATAACCTGGACTAGTTTATTGGTTCCATTGGCCAGATCGCTGATTGACCACACCTCCACGACTTCTTCACAAATCAAAAACAAATTATTATCGGCAAAAGCAATATCCTTGGGTCTGTAATCGAATCGTATCATGGAAGTCCGCGAAAGCTTTCCTGACTTGTTGACAAAAACTGCACATTCACTGTAAACCAACAAAAACTCCTTATTGTTTGACAACTTGAACATCCCCATCGGCGTAGTGTGAGAAATTGCTTTTCGGATACCGTCTGGAGCCTGCGACACCTTTTTGCGGCTGTATCCATCAAGCTTCTTTGTGTTATTTTCTGTATTTGGGATCTCGGGAACGGTCCGAGGGGATAGCTTTTGCAAATCTAGGATCTCAAATCCCCTTTGGGTGTGCACGGCTATCGATGTGTTAAACACAGAAATACCGTAACATTCAGCTTGGATGTAGAATCTTTTTATCACTTCAAAGGTGCTTAAAATACCATTGTTGTCTTCTTGCAAAACAAAGACCTTGAAGGTCGTGGATCCGGCATTCTTTCTCTTAGCCACAAATAAGGTTGGAAGTCCCAAGTGGCGCCCAAACTCGTAAAATAAAATGGATTCGTTGGAAATCTGGTATGATGTAACTTTCTCCTTTCTTTCGTAGTAAAGATTTATCAACAGCTGTAGCGGGTAGTAGCGAAGCATCTTATTAGCCAAAATCAATACAACGTTCAGCTCTGGTATCACTGTGATGCGTGTCACGTTATTCATATTGATGATTTTCTTCCACACGTTTCGCTCATCAGAGCAGTAAACACCTGCGGTAGTTCCTAAAAAGTGGAATTGGCCGTTCATAAAATTGAACATCTCCGAACACTGGACTTGCCTGTTGAGGAAAGTGCCGTTTTTCTTGCAATTTTCAACTTTGGTGTTGGCGAGTTCGTAAATTGGGTCATTGTAAGAGAGTATGGGGAACTTACCTAGTCTCATCGCTTGTTCGTATGCAAAAAAGGAATTGTCTATGAGCTTGAAATTGTATGGCGCATTTGTCATACCCCGCTTGATAGAGTTCATTTTGCTTTGCTGCAAGATAGATATCCATTTGTTTCTTTCTTGCTCACTGCTAGCAATCAATGTGTGGGATTCAGATTTCCCTCGACCAGCGTATCGAATCTTGAAGGGGTAAGATGACGTTTCATCGCTATTGGTCTCTTGTGCGTTCACTAGGGAGGGCTGGGAGGAAGCCGGCTTAGCGCCAGCAAAATTAGGCTCTTTTTCCCTATTTTCGACGATGAGGTAGTCAACCGGTATTGGCGTTTCTGTCACTTTAATTGACGTCATCTTTTGACTTTTGTGCCTTTCAGTAAGAAGAAGGTAATTATCCAAAGCTATCACATGCACGTTACTCGAATTGATCTTCAATTCACCTTTTCGAACTAAGTCACCTCTGTAAAATAGCTTGCGATTTTTGGAATTTAAGTTAAGGTTTGGATGGAAGACATTCGACTTCCAACCGAGTTGCTTTTGAACTGATTGAAGCGAGTGAATGTTATCGGCATACACCTTCATTTCGTTAACCTTGTTACCCAAATTTCGTATCGCATCAACTGCTCTAGTAAGTGCCGCAAACTCTTCGTCGTCTTCATCAAAAAACTTTCTCACATCCAATAATTGAAGCGGTAGTTGTTGATATCTAGAATTGAATGTGCTCATTAGAAGGAGATTTCCATTGACCTGTAACTCTTTCATCTTCGGATTTGTTTTTAATGTAAGGTCCCAAGATTTGAGACTTGACATGCTCAAGAAGTCTTGAATCATGGGCATAGAGCTCATGTATGCCAAGAGTGGCTTTTTAGCATCTTTTGTCCACTGCGTGTATAAATCTGCAAGCTGCAGAATACTCTTGATAAATTTACCATCATTTACCAAAATTCGAAGTAAGGGTTCAAAGAGGGTTTTCTGATGTATTTCGCAAAGTTTTTTTGAAGAGTTAAAGATTGTTTCCTCGAATTCCTTGACCGACGACGAATTCTGGGTGGCCAGAACAAGCTTTACTTGACGAATAAACTCAGGCCCGGCAATTTCAATGAAGCATTTTGCCCTTTGAATAAAATTTTGCTCGAATTTGATGAGGTCAAACAAAAATGACTGCCTTTTTGACTCAGAGAGGTCAACTGTCATGTCTTGAGCAGTCAATTTCCAGTGGCTTGCCCAATCATTACCCAAATGCAAATCATGGATGTTTGTGTTTTTCATTAGCACCTCATGCTCGATCAATTTGTTCATCTGACACTGAGATGAGTAGCACTTATTTGATAGATCCGAGAGGTTCTTGTGACTTTGATCATATGAGTAACAATCTGTGAGATCCACCAACACACCACCGACGCTTTGCAAGGCTTTGAAAGCATATGTGATGTCCTTGCAAGAGGGATCGTCATTGGGAAGAGGTTCGAGCACACCAGATAGACGAAAAGAGTCGATGATCTCACTTGCATTCCTACTGATGAGATCCACGGGAATATCTTGCTTGTGATAGGCTAGAAGCTTGATGAGAGTCTTCTTCAATTCTTTTTGAGATAGAGTTGAGCTGTTCGTCCATCCAGTGAGTTTCAAGCACCACTCATTCAAGTTTTTGAGGGACCATACCGGACCACAAGCAGCGAAATGACTATTTGACAAATTGGCCGAGGAGAAGGGAAGCAGGGGCAAAGAGAGGGGTATTGGAGGGAGTTCGTCGTTCTTTTTTCTGAAGGTGGAAGATTTTTGAAGCCTTGGCTCGCCCAGCTTGTCGCCTGAGGATTCCAAGCTCTTTTGCGGAGATTCGCTTCGTTGGGGAAGGTCAGGAAGGATAGAGTAGTCGAATTGGTCGTCGACTGTGGGTCTCAAGAATGAGTCGTCATAGAAATCGAAACCTTCATGGTCGATGAGACTCCAGCGAGGCATACGCTCCTCTTCATAGTACGAGTTGAGCACCTCCGAGTAGTCTTCGCCGGCGGGATATAGAGGGGCTGATCTGCGCACGGGAGACTTGCCCATGGGGGTGGAGAAGGAGGGCTTTTTGGGAGACGGGGATCTGCTGCTGCGGCTGCCGGAGATTTGGGAGGAGTAGGTGTAGCGCAGCACACGGCTTAGGGACAGCTTTGTAGGGGAGCACAGCAAGCTGCGAGGCTGCAAAGGCAGGTCCGGAGAGGAGGGGTACAGGGCGTAGCTGCTCTGGACGGGAGACGAGTTCAAGAAGTGGTTGTCCGGGGAATGTAGGGCCGTGGGCGAGGACGAATGGGTTTTCATGGGCGAGCGCGGGGCCAAAGAGGGAATGCGCAAAGGGGTGGAGGCGGCGTCTTCGGCATCGAAGCCAATGGAGTCCGGTTCCTCGAGCGGATACGGTAGGCTGGACACGGAGGATTTCTTTGTGGGCGCCGGCTGCTTGGCAAAGAAGTAGTCTGGGGAACCGATGTGGGTGGGGGATCTCTGGAAGGAGTTGTCTGGGGTCAGGACCCCGTCCGGGTTCTTGAAGTCGACCGAGTCGCCGTCGGAATCCAGCATCAAGAACGGCGACGCCCCGCCCAACAGAAGGTTGTGGTACTTGCGGGTGGAGGACTCGCGCGTCACCACCGGCGGCTTGTCCAGGTCCATGGAGCGCCGGTGAGCGGCGGGCCGCGGGGCCCGTGGCAGCAGATTGCAGGCCGTGGGGGCCGCACAAGGCAGGGTGCCTGCCAAAGGCACATAAAGGTCGCTGGAGGAGGCGGCGGCCGGAGAGTAGACTTCATCGGGCAGCAAAACGTCATCCATTGGGAGGTTCTGCGGGCCGCGCGGGCGGGCGCTGTCGTAGCTCATGAGCAGGTCGTTGATGGTGGGATCGGACACGTCGTCGGGATAGAACAGGAGACTGAAGGAGGAATGGGCGAGGGCGTCGGGGGAGGCGTCCAGCAGGGCCGGGAGCGGGCGGGGCGGGAGCGAGAGCGGGGCCGGGTGGGCGGCGCCAAAGTGGGGGGCGTGTGGCGGCGAGGGCGGCTCGGCAGGCACGGCAAAAGGAGCAGTGGCCGCTGGTCTGGGGGGCGGGCCCAGGGGGTAAGGGCGGGTAGCATAGGCCGAGTTGGTGGGGGCGTAGAGGGGGTGGGCGGGTGCAGGAAGCGAGGGGCTGATTGGCGTGGACTCGCCGCTCAGGAAAACCACGGGGTCGTGGGCCGGCGGCGGCTGGTCGTCAAGGGGCGGGGGCGGTTTGCGCCTTAGGGTGTTGCGGCTCATCAACAATCAGGGGAAGGGCAGCAAGGGCCGGAAAAAGGCGGGCCAGGAGGCAGGGGGCGGGCGGGCCGGAGACACGTGACAGGATAGCAGGGCCCGACACACGGTTAAGGGGGCGGGTGGGCGCAGGGCGGCGGGAGAGTCAATTGTGGAGGGGTATGAAGGACAATGGCCGGGCCGAGCGAGACGATCGATAGCGACGGGCGGTCACGTGCGGCGAGGGTGTGCGGCGGAGGGGCCGTGGGCGGGGCGGCGGGCGGAGAGCGTGGCGGGCGCGGGCGCGGGGGTGGGGCCTGTGCCGAATATATACGGCGCGGCCTGCAACAAGTCCGGCCTAGCCGCCAATACCAAGGGAAGTTCGGGGTCCGGCGGTATCACGGGTTACTGCAAGTGCGCAGCGACCTGCAGCCGGCACGAGCGGTAGCTGGAGCAAGCGCGCGGTGGGTGCGGAATGTACGGGCGTGAGCGGTGCGTGGTGTACGGGTGCAGGTGCGCGGTGGAATGTACGGGTGCCCAGTCGCGGACCCACCCAAGCCCACGCGTCCTGGGTGCCCTCCACCTCATGTACTCTGAAGCGGTCCAGACACTCAAGGACGAAGGCACCAAGGCGTATGCCTTGAAGGACTACGAGGCGGCAGCCACGTGCTATGCTGACGCGTGCGGGCTCTACAACGAGGAGAGCGGTGGCGACGACGCGCAGCTTCTTCTTTTGTATGGCAAGGCGTTATTCCAGAACGGGGTGGCGCAGTCGGGCGTGTTGGGGGCGGTCGGTGAGCGGCCCCAGCCGGGTCTGGCGGCCGGAGAAGGCGTCGACTCCGAGGACGAGTTTTTTGAGGAGGGCATGGCCCAGGAAGACGGGGCCAACGACGAGCAAGACAAGGAAGACAAGGAAGACGGAAACGACGAAGACAGTGACGGAGACAATGGCGACAATGGCGACAATGACGACAATGACGAAGATAATGGAGACGGAAACAAAGAAAACGACGAGGCCCCAGGCGAGGACCAGACCGATTTCGAGGCCGCTTGGGAGATCTTGGACCTTGCACGTGCCATGTTCCAGCAGCAGCAGGAGAAGTTGCAGGCCGAGGTCGGACCCGTACAGCCGCCTCTAGTCGAGGCCAAGGGCTCCGCCGCTCTTGCGCAGTACGTGGACACGCTCCAGAACTTGCAAGAAACATACGACTTGCTTGGCGAGGTGTCGTTGGAGTCGGAGAACTTCACGCAGGCCGCGCGGGACTTGGCGTCGTGCCTCGAGCTCCGCAAGCAGCTCTACCGCGCCGAGACGTCGTCGTTGGTGTCGGAATCCCACTACAAGCTCTCGCTTGCCCTTGAGTTTTGTGTGGAAGACGAAGGCCTGAGGAGCCGGGCCGCTGCGCACATGCAGGCGGCCATCCAGATCGTGGAGGCCCGGGCGCTGCAGGAGCAGGACGCCGCCAAACAGAAGGACGACGCAGACCTTCTTGTGGAGCTCCGGGAGCGGCACGACGAGTTGCAAAAACTGCCGGACTCGGCGCTCGAGTCCCTGCAGGTGGAGCTCATCAAGGGCCTTCTTGGCGATGCGGTGGGCGGCGCTGCGGCGGGCCCGGCCGCCGGCGAAAAACGCCACTTGCCCGTCAACGACCTCTCGTCCATGGTGGTCAAGAAGAAGCGGCCGGGCAAAAAATAGGTGGTTGGGCCGTTGGTGGGGCCCACGCTGCCGCTGCCGCTCTGTGTGCAGGCCGCCGCGCCGCACTGTTTAGGTCATCACTGAGAATCGCAAAAATTCACGTACTACACCATTATGGCTCCTGCCAGCACCGCCAAACCCGCCAAAAACAGGAGGAGAAGAAAGAGAAGAACCGAGGACTTCTCGTCGGACCTGGACTCGTCGGACTCGTCCGATTCCGGCGCCGCCACGCCGCCAGTCCGCGATTCTGCCCCACTCTCCTCGAATCCTGTCCTGGTTGACATCAATGACATTGACATTGAGCTGGACGAGGAGCCCGATTTGCCTGCGGCCGAAGAAAACACGCTCTCGGCGGCCGCTTCGCAAAAACTCGCCGCCATCAAGTTCACCAGCACCGAAAACCAGGCGTTGGCAGATGCCAAGGAAACAGTGAAGAAGGACCGGCAACAGTTGGAGTCGGAGTTCTTGGCGTATATGGCCAACACGTTTTCCGAAGACCTTGACGAGCTCCGCAAAAAGCCCGACTTTTCCGACCGCTCGCTTGTGCTTTTGGCGAAGACCCTTCAGTCTGGAAGCAACATGTTCGATAGTGAGACCCTTGCTGCTCTCATGCAGAACTAGATCCATTTTAACTTTGCTTTGGCCCGACCGTCTATCTTTCGGGGACCCAGTTCTTGACCGATCCACCCCCTTTCCAATTCACTACAGGCTTGTTGATCGATAGACCCCAATTCCCATTCACTATAGGCTTGCTGATCAGAGCCTTCATAATCAATCACTGGGTCTAATCTCTGACGATCCCAGCAGCGCCGTTTCCAACTGGCTCGGCCTTTCTGCATCAAACTGGCTACTATGCAATTGCTCCTATGCTGAGCATGCTAGAATTACATTCCAGACCTCAGCATGGAACCATAATCCAGACGTTAGCAGTGAACTACAATTTCAGACCTCTCTACAGTGGAACTATATTTCCAAATTATAGCAGTGGAACTATATTTCCAGCCTTCCAACATGGAACCATAATCCAGACCTTAGTAGTGAAACTACAATTTCAGACCTGTCTACAGTGAACCCATATTTCCAAATTAGAGCAGTGGAACTATATTCCCAGCCTTCCAACATGGAACCATAATCCAGACGTTAGCAGTGAACTACAATTTCAGACCTGTCTACAGTGAAACCATATTTCCAAATTAGAGCAGTGGAACTATATTTCCAGCCTTCCAACATGGAACCATAATCCAGACTTCAGTAGTGGAACTACTACTCCAGGATTTAGCGAAACGTTTGCTGGACGACATTAAAGCATCTTGCGGGTCATGCCCATTGGCTGGATGTGCCCTTGACTTCTGGCCAAGATAAACATATCCTACGGCAGCCTTACATTTTGGTCAACCTTGGATATTTCCAACAGTCCTCTTAACGATACTGTATGTCGCTGCGTTAGGCATGCATTTTGGTGGTGGTCACCTTTCAACAGATCAACCAGTCCTTCATTACATGCATATCTATTCTTTTTTCAGATTCATTCTAAATACAATCGACGCCTGGTTCAACTTATAACTGTTCAATCTTAAACACGCAAACATTTATTACTTCGTCGGCTTTTCCTTTAGTTGGAGAAGAGCTAGCCAGAAAGAGGCAAACTCCACTGTCTGCGTAGTGTAATGAAAAAGCATGTTTCTTTTCAGCCATTATTCCTAATTTTTTACTCTGAAAATTTGAAAATTCAAAAATAGATTGAATGACGCGGTGTTGTGAAATTTGGATTCCGGCTACAACCCCTCCCAATTGACTGTTCATGAAATTGTGCTATTCAATTTCTGGCAACTTGATTTCGCGTGCCGCTTGTCATATGGCTGCAAAATTAGGCATGGCTCACAAACCATTTTTTTTGTAGAAGAGAAGAATTATGGACTAGGAATTTAAAAAAAACCAAATGGGTCCATATTTTTGAAAGATTTTTCATGCCTTTCGATTTAATTTAGATTGGTTCCTGGTTCCTAATCCTTTGCATTTAATTCGTGTATTCTTGTGCATTTTTACGTGCATTATTTTGCACATTTTTCATACATTAATACAGACGACATGTTTAAAAATATTGGCTGTATACTATGCTATTGTGAACAGAAGAAAAGAGCCAGAGTTATATTTGATAAATCAAATGAAAGAGACAGTATGAGGGATCTGATCATGCATCACAAGTTTCCAACACTACACCAATTACTGTGGTGCATATCAACCACCTACCAATTACTGTGGTGCATATCAACCACCTACCAATTACCTTAGTGTATACTCTCAAAATACTAATCAAATCTGAAGGAGGCTCACTAGTCAATGCAGAGCTTCCAAAAAAATAAAGCCTCAATTCTTCAGTATGCATCAAATATCAAGCGCAAAAGTAGCTTCATATGGATCTAATGCTTTCTCGACTATTTGCCTAAATGCTACAATCAAAGACAAATCATCCGTAGAATACTCAAGCAGTCAGTGTATCTGGAAATTAATGACAGCTGAGCTTATACTACTTTCGACTGGAAACGGCAATAAATAACCTCAAACGATGCGTTTCTCCCTTGCGCAAACCAAGAGGCAACTCTGCTCCTTATTCTTCAATTTACCATTTTGGGCTTTCACATACCTGTCACCCTTTAAATATATTTGACTTTGACGTCATAGTTTACCCCAAGGAGCCCTTAGAATTAGCGATAGATGGAGAGCATTAATATTGTAGTCAAGGCCTGGAAACTCTACAACAAAGAAATAAGTAAACACATACAATGTTCTCCTCGGAGTATAGTACCACAGAACCTATTTTAGACTCAATGATGAAACCGGAAATACCACTGTTAAACAAAACCACCTGAAACTTGCAAGAAGATTACAGGAAGGATTTCCAAGGAGGGTTTTTTGAAAAAAGAAGTCTCGATTGCCTCCTTTGAGCTCTAGACACATGTTTCCGTTCAAACAACAAGCTATTTGTTATAAAGATCCGCCATTTCCTAAAATTCAACGAAGCCTGGTTAGCTCAATCGGTAGAGCATTTGACTCTTAAACAACATAAGGTCAATCAAAAGGTTGCGGGTTCGAGCCCCGCATCGGGCTTTCTTTTTGGCATGTGATGGCGCGGTGCATACAGGCCGGGCATCTGACTCATTGGATTCACAGACCGCTCTGATTTACCCATCTTCACACAGACACGCCTCAACATCGATGAGTTCGGCAGAGAAAGCAGGAGGCCCTCCAAAAGTGGAGAAAGGCTCCAGCGACTCAAGCAGCGTCCGCACGTACGGCACGGGCCGGCTTGTGGACGAGAAAGACGAAATCAAGCCGTACCTCCTCATCAAAAAAGTGTCGGACCTTCTAGACTCGGTGGGCGTGGAAGTGACCGGTATCGAGCGGGTGTCGCCGTACAAACGGTCGCAAAATAAGACGCGGCAGCTCATCACCGTGATGGGCCTCTGGCTCTCGGCGTGTGGTGGACTTTCATCCATGTCCAGTTTCTACCTTGGCCCCATGCTTTTTGGCTTGGGCTTGAAGAAAACGTTGATAGTCGGGCTTCTTGGCCAGTTCTTGGGGTGCCTCGTGGCAGCGTACTGCTCGCTCATGGGCCCGCGGTCCGGGTGCCGCCAGATGGTCAGTGCCCGGTTTCTTTTCGGGTGGTGGTTTGTCAAGTTGGTGGGGTTGGTGAGCATTGTGGGCGTCATGGGCTGGTCCGTGGTCAACTGCATTGTGGGAGGCCAGATTCTCAGCGAGGTCAGCAACGGCAAGGTGCCGCTTGTGGTGTCGATTGTGATTATCGCCGTGTGCTCGCTCTTTATCTCCATTGGCGGCATCCGCTTTGTGCTCAAGGTGGAGGCGTACTTGTCGATCCCCGTCAATCTCGCCTTCCTCTTGTTGTACGTGGCTGCGTCGCTGAAGTACAAGTACTTGTCGTTTGCGGACTCGCCGGCGGAGGACGCGGCCACCATCACCGGCAACTCCTTCTCGTTCTTTGCCCTCTGCTACTCCATCACGTCCACGTGGGGCTCCATTGCCTCGGACTACTACGTGTTGTTTCCCCAGGACACGCCCGACATCCAGGTGTTCTTCTTGACCTTCCTAGGCGTCTTGATTCCCACCACGTTTGTGGGCGTGGTGGCCATTCTTATTGGCAATGTTGCGCTCAACTATGCGCCCTGGGCCCTGGCCTACGAGTCCATGGGCATGGGCGGGCTTCTTCATGCGGCGTTTGCCGGCTGGGGCGCCGGCGGCAAGTTTCTCTTGATCTTGATCTTCTTGTCCTTGATCTCCAACAACATCTTGAACACCTACTCCGCGGTGTTTGGCATCCAGTTGCTCGGCATCCCGCTTGCCAAGGTGCCCCGCTGGTTGTGGGCCGTTGTGTTGACTGCCATCTACTTGGTCTTGGCCATCTTCGGCCGCTACAAGTTTGCCACCATCTTGGGTAACTTCTTGCCCATGGTCGGGTACTGGATCTCCATGTACTTCACCATCTTGTTGGAGGAGAACACCATTTTCCGCACCAAGCGCCTCAGGCACTTGTACGTCAAGGAGTTCCTGGACGTGGACTGCGATACCGACTACTTGCGTGCCGACGAGAACTGCAACTACAACTTCATCATCTGGAACAACCAGGCAAAGCTCACCCAGGGCATTGCTGCCACCGTGTCCTTCCTTTGCGGCGCTGCGGGTGCTGCTGTTGGAATGTCCCAGACTTACTGGATTGGGCCTTTGGCTCGCAAAGTCGGCGGTGACTACGGTGGCGACATTGCCATGTGGCTCTGCGTTGCCTTCAGTGCGGTCTCCTACCCTGCCTTGCGGTACTGGGAGTTGAAGCGCTTTGGCCGCTAGTGCAGCTGCTCCAGTTGCCTGTCTTTGTTCAATGCCTGTCTTGTTCAATACTGTCTTCTCGTGTAAGCTGCTATTTCGATATTTAGCTAAGTAATAGAATCACAAAACACTGCAGTCTCCCTAGCCAGATGTAGCCGGAAGGGTGGGGCCCTTACTTGATGTGCGTGCTTGCCAAGGCATCCACCACGGAGTCCACAGCAGAATCCTGCTTCTCGGGCGACTCGCCGGCCAACTCCAGTTCCAATTGATCGAGCTCGGCGTCCGCATCTTCAAACGAGTCGTCCTCGTCGTCGTCATCATCCTCCTCGTCACTGTCCAACTCTTCGAGCTCGTCTAGCTCATCCAACTCGCCATGGCCCCTTTCGCCAAACACCGCAGCGATTGCCTCGATGTGAGCCGAGTCTTCCTCGAAGCGGTTTCCGTTCAATTCCAAAATCTTCAAGTGGGGCGCCTTTTCAGAGACAAACTTGACCAACCGAGGCAATGAGTCCGCCTCCAACTCGTTGTACTGCAACTTCAAGGTGGAGAACTGGGGCTTGGCACCACCGTTGGCAAGGTGGTCTGCCAAGATCAAAGAACCTTTGGGCTTCAACAAGCAGTCATTCAAGTTCAACTCGACCAAATCGGGCCACACTTTCAAAGAAGAGGCCAAGGCCGCAGCCGCACGCGTCGTCAAGGTGTTGTCCTGCAAGTCCAACACCTGCAACTTCTTGTTCTTGGATAATCCTTGCAGAATCAACTTCTCCACTCCTGCAGGGCGGATCCCGTTCTGGTACAAGCGAACAACCTCCAAGTCGACGTGGTTGCGCAACCCGATCGACAAGTAGTTGACAGAGCCGTTTTCCAAGCGGTTGCGCCCGCAGATGAAGGTCTTCAACGACGGGTAGTTTGTGTGCTTTTTGGCAAGTGCCAACTGAAACAACGCCTTTCCAATGCGAGTGCCCGCAAACGGGCCCATTCCGTTGTTCGACAAAATCAAGTGCTCGACCGACACCGCCTTGGCAATGTACCTTTCGATCGGCTCGATGGTCTGCAATCCAAAAGCATTGTCACACAAATTCACCACTTGAAGGTAAGGGCACTGCAAAAGCGCCGGCAAAAGATGGTCTAACGACTGGGGAATCTCCGTGTTCAACCGGCCCGTGTAGATGTCCGAGAAGTTGACCTCCACCAAGGAGTCCTTGTGTTTGAGCAATGCTTCCGCAAAGACACGGGACGCCTCGATTCCGATGGTGTTGCCGCTGATGTCAATCTTGAGCACGTGGGCCTTTTTCGCCAACTCGCCTGCATACTCGGTGATGTCGGCTTCGGTGTTGAACTTGAGTTGTTTTCCGGCAATCGAGTACGTGTTTTCCGGGGTCACCCCGATCTCAACTTTGACCTGGGCCATTTTGGTGTTGGTGTAGATGCCAGGAGAGGACGCTAAAACGCGAATCCGCTTAGCCCAAGCGCACGTGACCACAGCCTCGCTGCACTCAGAACACTTCCACTTCCGCTGGTTTAGTGTTTGCTTAGTGATGTGGCCCTAAGATTGGCCAGGACGGATCCGGCCTACTAAGATAAATAACGGTACCTCGGGCGGGGATGCAGGTGTTTTGTTTCGGACAGATCAACAAAAGTGCACTGCATCCGACCGCCAGTCCGTCTTCCAGGGTTTCTGTTCTGACAGCCTCGCCGGTGGTCGCCCCGGCTGCCGGTGCTCATTACAGTAGCCCGAAAGACAGCTGTAGCAGTCGGCCGCCCCGGTGAAAAAGCACGGGGTCACGTGGCCACAAGCACGTGCAATGCGAGGGAAAACGCACGGGCTTGTTTGTACTGGCCCACGTGGTTTTCGCCCCAGGCGCCGGAAGAGCCAGACCTAGAGCAGCCTCACTTGGCGCAACTAGCGGCCCCACAATGCCGGTCGTACCAGCGGCCTTGGCCGTGAATTTCGCCACAAGATGTCTGGGTGCCTGCAGACAGTGCGCGGCGAAGATTTTCTCGCACTCGAGCAACCCACTATCAACTTGTCTACCACTATACAACCCACAATGGCCCCAAAAACCAACGAACTCGCCGCCTCGATCGAACAAATCAGAAACTCCCCAGCTTTCACTGCTGCTGTGCAGGTTGGCATTTTTGCCGCAGGCGTTGCTTTCATCCAATCGTCTCTCATGGACTTTTTGGTTCCTCAGTTGTAAGCAACTGACGCTTCCATATAGCACACCTCTGTACATACAATAAAAGCCATTACTGAACCCGGGGATAGCCTTGCTCGTAGCTGAGATGTCTGCTGGCATTAAGCTTGTGTCATTTTGAATTCAAAGGTTGACATATGAATGGAGTGAGTTATGACAATTCATTTTCAAAAAACAGCCCAAACCCATGCAATCCACAGGCCATGAGAAGAGAAATGAGGTGTACGAGCAGAGCCAAACTTCCGCTAATTTTTGCCGATGCAGATCCGGGGCGTTGCAGAATTCCGGGGCGTTGTAGCGTATCTATAGTCTTGGTTGTTTCAATGTCGTTTCAGTAAAGTGATCAGGTTACAGGATCCACAAGTGATGATGCCATTGCCCGAATTAAAAGTATCGCCAAGAATCTTTTCCAATAAAAACCAAAAAAACTGAATGGGCCAAAGCTGTTCTGAAGGGAAAGCTGTTCTGAAGGGAAAGCTGTTCTGAAAAGATCAAGAAGCTTCTGCTCAAACAAACAAAAATCTGTTCCATATAGCCAAACACCTGCTCCGTAAAAGACTGAAACCTGCCTGCAACTCCCAGCTTCTGCAACCGTCTTCAATAATCAGACCCATGCCAACCGTAGGTCACGTGCGCCGGCAGCGCTTTCCCTCGGTGAGCCGTGCGCCTGCGGACAGCACTTGTGGTACGATTCCCCACACTTGTTTAAGCAACGTGACTGATTCCGCCCGTATCATATGCATCCCGAACCAAGGTTATGGTGGTAGGCGTTGCTGGTCCAAAACCCCGCCAAAGTGGCCTGACTTTCGGCACGAGGTTGAAAGCGAGGGTTAGTAGCAGCCTGCATACAGGCGGGCGGTCCGGGGGTCGCGCCAAGTCAGCTGGACCCTTTCCACATGGTGCCGCGCCGAGCGTGCCTGCGCGATGGCCACGGGTCAACGTCGCCGATAGTCCAAAACGCTACCGACTGCTGAAACGCCTCGAGACGTTTGAAACGCATCTGAAACACCGCTGAAACGCATCTGAAACGCATCTGAAACACCGCTGAAACACGTTGAAACACCGCTGAAACACGTTGAAACACTCTGAAACACCCATCCACACCCCGCCGCATCTGAACCGCCCGAGCCCAATGGCTCCGAGCGCGCACCCGTACATCCGCGCCGCGGCCCGCTTGTCCTCGGCCCCTACCCCAGGCCGGCGGCCCTCGGCACCCGCGCTCTTCTCCACACTTCTGTCCTATATAAGTCAGCGTTTCTGTCCGCATTCCATCAACCCCATCTTTTCTTGCCTGAGCAACGCCACCCCACAAATCCGGCCTGCTCTCCCCTAATCCGCTTTCTTTAACACCAACACCCACCCTGATCGTTGTTAGCCGGCCTCAACAATAGCCTCCAAAATGATCACTGCTACAGGAACCATTAACACGGCGGCCTCGCCCGACCCACAATCCCTGATCCGTCAGGAAAGGGCACAAAACAAGTTCAGCGCCGACGCCATGCACAACTTCTTGGAGAACTCTGCGGAAAACTCGACCCTTTTCAAGTCGATTCTCCAGCAAATGGAAAGAGACCCCATTTTGTTCAACGACGGCAGCTACTATGAACAGACCAAGGCCCAGCAAAGAGAGTTGACCGCCCGCAAAATCGCACGCGTGGCGCAGTACCTCGAGAAGGGCGAGTCGCCCAAGCACGAGACCATGTTCAACTCCTTGTTGAACCTCGTGGACCCGCAAGTGGGCACCCGTATTGGAGTCAACCTCGGCCTTTTCCTCGGATGTATCAGAGGTAACGGAACCGAGTCCCAGCGCAACTACTGGTCCGTCACCAAGGAAACCAAGCACTTGAAGAACCTCTACGGCTGTTTCGGAATGACCGAGTTGGCCCACGGCTCCAACGTTGCTGGTTTGGAAACCACCGCCACCTTCGACAAGGAAACCGACGAGTTTGTGATCAACACCCCACACATCGGCGCCACCAAGTGGTGGATTGGAGGTGCAGCCCACTCCGCTACCCACTGTTCCGTCTATGCCCGTTTGATTGTCGACGGCGAGGACTACGGAGTCAAGACTTTTGTTGTGCCTTTGAGAGACAACAGACATGTTTTGATGCCTGGTGTCACCGTGGGAGACATCGGAGCCAAGATGGGAAGAGACGGTATCGACAACGGCTGGATCCAGTTCTCCAGCGTGCGTATTCCTAGATTCTTCATGTTGCAGAAGTTCTGTACCGTGTCCAGAGATGGTGAGGTTGCCTTGCCCCCATTGGAGCAGTTGTCCTACACTGCCTTGTTGGGCGGAAGAGTGTCCATGGTCATGGACTCTTACAGAACCACTGCCCGTTTCGCCACCATTGCTATCAGATACGCCATTGGCAGAAGACAATTCAAGTCGGCCTCGCAGGGCGACAGCACCGAGACCCAGTTGCTCAACTACCCCTTGCACCAGAAGAGATTGCTTCCATACTTGGCCCAGGCATACGTCTTCAGTGCCGGAGCTTGGAAAATGGACAGAAGCCTCTCTGAGGTCTTGGACGCTTTGGACAAGGGTGTTGCCGAGAACGACATGAAGTCCATCGGCCAGTCGGTGGAGAAGTTGAAGTCGGTTTTCCTCGACTCGGCTGCCTCAAAGTCCACCGGTACCTGGTTGACTGCCGACTGTATTGACCAATGCAGACAAGCCTGCGGTGGCCACGGCTACTCCTCCTACAACGCCTTCGGAAAGGCTTACAACGACTGGGTCGTGCAGTGCACCTGGGAGGGAGACAACTCCGTGTTGGCTATGTCCGTTGGAAAGCCAGTGATCAAGTCGGTTCTTTCCGTCTTGGAAGATGGCAAGAAGCAAAAAGGATCTTTTGCCTTCTTGAACGGCGCCAAAGAGTACAACACCAAGGACTACATTCTCAAGTCCACCAGCGATGTTTTGGACATCAAGAAGGTGTTGCATGCCGTTGAAGTGTTGATGACCCGTATAGCCATTGAGGGCTCGAAGGTCGTGGCAGAGAACAACGGCAACTACGACTCAGTAGGAGCCGCCAGCTTGTCCATCGCCAGATTGAAGGCCCACCACTACATGTTCGGTGAGTTCGTGCAGAATTTGGAGGAGTGCAACCAAAAGGAAATCGTTCCTTACTTGCAGAAGATTGCCCAATTGTACGCTGTTGCCAACATTGTGGACAAGTCCGGAGCCGACTTCTTGGCCCACAGCGTGATCTCACCTGAGCTTCTCAGCGAGGTGACCAACAAGGTTGTGCCACAGGTGTGCAAGGAAATCAGACCCGACGTGATTGCATACACCGACTCGTTCCAGCTCACTGACTTTGCCCTCAATTCCGCTATCGGAAAGTTCGACGGTAACATCTACGAGAACTACTTCGGCACGGTCAAGGCTTTGAACCCACCAGCATTGACTAAGGCACCATACAGCATGGAGTTCGAGGCTGCCTTGAACAGAACCCTGCTTGACGAAAGAAGCAGATTCGAGCAGTCGAATGACGCAAGCGACATTTTGTCTAAGTAAATGAGTTAACGATTGATTATGCAACAACATGCACAACATGTAGATGAAAGAGGAACAAGCGAGTCTACGGCGGAAGGCGCTGTGAACGGAAATACCCAAAATCAATAGTCCTAAGTCACGAGAAAAAGCTTAAATCGAGGCAAGGCAGGCAATATCGCGAGTAAAGGTAACAAGGACTAAGGAAAAGGAGAAGGACTTCAAGAAAGGAAAAAGACTAAAAGAAAGAAGGAAGTTAAAAAAAAAACTAAAAGAAAGGGGAAAGACTAAAATGAAGGAAAAAGATTTAAAGAAAGGAAAAAGACTAAAAGCAATAATCAAGTGAACCATTTGTCAATTGCAAATACAGCTGAGAGAAAGCCCCGTGTGAACCGAGTGGTCTGCAGGACAACTGAAGGCCGTGCCGAGAATCTCACATTCACCAAACAAGATCACCAAACAAGATCACGAGTTAGCGGGAATTTGGACCGGCATCTCTGAGCCGAACTTGAAACAGGCACATGGTTCAAGGAAGTCACATGACACCCGAAAGACAGGCCGCGGAAGTGGCGCCATGTGGCCTGTGATATTGAAGGCCGCATTACCCCACACAGCGAGTGCATACAAGCCAAGGATATATACCCCGGACGCTGCCCCAAGTCTAGGGCCAGCACAGTCCACACGGCAAGACGCTGAAACGCACCTGAAACACAGCGACCCGAAATAGGAACCACTCGCGCTGGAGCATACGCCACTGCAGCACAAACACAAGCTGAAACACAATCTGAAACACCAGCCCAGCGGTATATAAAGAGCCGCGGTCCCCGTTTCCTAGCATTTGCCCTCGGAAACACCAATCCCTAAAACACCAATCCCCAAAACACCAACCCCTGAGAACTCCAGATGCCCCACACAGGCAAGTCGCTAGTAAGCAGCTCGCCCGGCCCCACGCCCGCCGTGCTGATGGCAGAAGAGCGGGCCCGTGCCACGTTCGACCCGCTGGATATGCACAACGTGGTGGAAGGCACGCCCGAAAAGGCGCAGAAAATCATGGAGCTCTACCAGTCGTTGGAGCGGGACCCGATTTTGGCGCCCGGGTTTGGCGACTACGAGTTGTCACGTGACCAGAACCGGGAGCAGACCACCACGCGCATTGCGCGCATGACGCAGTATGTGGAGGTGGAGTCGTACGCGGACTTCTGGCGGCGGTTGAACCTCATCACGGCGTACGACCCCTCCATGGGCATCCGGATCTCCGTGAACTTGGGGCTCTTCATTAACTGTATCAAGGGAAACGGCACGGATGCCCAGTACCGTTACTGGTGCTTGGAGAAGGAGGCCAAGTTCATGAAGCAATTGTGGGGCTGTTTTGGCATGACCGAGCTTGGCCACGGCTCCAACGCCGCCGGCGTGGAAACCACCGCCACCTTTGACGTGGCCACGGACGAGTTTGTCATCAACACCCCGCACATCGGCGCCACCAAGTGGTGGATCGGAGGCGCGGCCCACTCCGCCACGCACTCGTCCATTTACGCCCGGTTGATCATCAAGGGCAAGGACTACGGCGTCAAGACTTTTGTGGTGCCGTTGCGGGACTCCAACCACCAGTTGATGCCGGGCGTGGCGATCGGCGACATTGGGCTGAAGATGGGCCGCGAGGGTGTGGACAACGGGTGGATCCAGTTCTCCAACGTCAGAATCCCCCGCTTCTTCATGTTGCAGAAGTTCTGCAAGGTGGCCAAGGACGGCTCGGTCACGCTTCCCCCACTCGAGCAGTTGAGCTACATCTCGCTCTTGCAGGGCCGTGTGGGCATGGCGTCCGACTCCTACCGCATCTGTGCCCGGTTCATCACGGTGGCCACGCGGTACGCCGTGGGCCGGCGCCAGTTCAAGGGAGACACGATACCCGGCGAGAAGCAGGAGACCCAGTTGATCAACTACCCGTTGCACCAGCGCCGGTTGATGCCGTACTTGGCGTTGTCGTACGCCGCGGGCGTGGGCACCGACCGCTTGGAGCGGCAGCACCAGTCCGTGGTGGACGAGTTGGAGGCGGCCGTGGCCAAGAACGACGAAAAGGCCATCTACAAGGCGTTGGGCGACACCAAGTCGCTTTTCATCGACTCGGCCGCGCTCAAGTCCACCTTGACGTGGCTTGCCGAGCAGTGCATCACCGAGGCCCGCCAGGCCTGCGGCGGCCAGGGCTACTCGGCCTACTCGGGCTTCGGCAAGACCTACGCCGACTGGGTGGTGCAATGCACGTGGGAGGGTGACAACAACGTGTTGGGAATGTCTGCCGGCCGCACGATCATGAAGAACGTCCAGGATGTGCTCCAGAAGGGCGCGTCGATCTCCGGCTCGTTGCTGTTCTTGTCGGAGGCCAAGCAGAGCGTCAGCTCCGGGTCCATTTTGCGGCTGGAGGCCGACTTGCTGCCGGCCACGGTGCTCAAGGCCTTGGAGGCGTTGATTGTGCGGGTGTCTGCGTCGGCATTGAAGAAGGTGGACCAGGCGCACAGCTGGGACTTTGTTTCCTACGAGCGGGTGCTCTTGTCCAAGCTCCGCTGCCACCACTACTTGTTGCAGACTTTCATCGGCACCATTGCGCAGACATCGCAGCCAGACCTCTTGTACGCGTTGGGCAAGGTGATCCGGTTGTACTACTTGACGCATCTTTTGGAGAACTTCGGCAAGGAGTTCATTGCGTTCCAGGTGTTGGATGCGCAGTTGTCCTACGACATTTCCACCAAGCTTGTCGGCGAAAGCTGTTTGGAAGTGCGCCGGCAGTGTGTGCCGTTGACCGACTCGTTCCAGATCCCCGACACCTTGTTGAACTCGGCCATTGGCGTATACGACGGCAACTGGTACGAAACATACTTCAAGGTGGTGAAGACCCACAACGATCCATACAAGACCAAAGCGCCATACTCGGCGGACTTGGAGGCCATGTTGAACCGGCCTTCGGTGGGCGATCGCGGCCGCCAGGAGCGCGGGGAGCAGGCCGCCTGGAAGTTGTCCAACTAGGCGCCGCCTGGAAGTTGTCCAATAAGACGCCGCCTCGAAGTTGTCCAATTAGGCGCCGCCTCGAAGTGGTCCAGTCGGACCTCTGCGTTGTTAGTGCTTTGCAGCCGAGAACGAACGGCTGCTTGAGTGGCAGCAGCTTGCGCGCTGCTCTAGCCGTTCATGCGCATGCGTGCAGCCGCGGCATCCACCCACTGGGGCTCCTGCACGAGACTGCTCTTGTCTCTTGTCTTCTAATGAATATGAATTTGCCGGCATTGCAAAAGCTGAAAAGTGTGGAATGCGGCGTAGGCACCGGCCCATCGAGCCTGCCTGCACCCTATACCCGCTCCGCCACCACTGGACTCGTTCCCAAGCCTCGCTTCGCGTTCTCTCCCGTTCAAACGGCACCAGTAGTACCAACAGAGCGGTGGCTCGTAAATCGACCATTTCAATCCGCCACCAAAGCAGTGAGGCTCGTAAATTGACTGCCAAGCCGTCAACAACTAAAGCCTGCAGCATTGCCGATGCAAGCCCGATTGTTGTGCTGGGGGCTGCCGCCGCGGGCCTTTGTGCAGTACGCGGTGCGGCGTTGTGCGCTGAGGCTGGAGCGGGGGCGGCACCAAACGAACGTGCTGATACACACGTGAAACAAGCGGCGCCGACTTACAAGCAACACGGCGGGAGAAAGTGCCGCCGCGTCCGAGGGACCGAGATCTGGGTCTGCGTGGGCCCGGCCGTGTAGAGTGCTGCATGAGGCCCGCGCGTCTCTGTGCAGGAGCGCTAAGACGACAATAAAAGCAGCCCGATCCCCCGCGCCCTCACTCGCATTTCAAACTATCAATTCCACGCCAAACAATGAACAGTGAAAAAATTGTTGCCGTCATTTTGGGTACGTAACCTTGTTTTTGCCGCCGCCGCGATGTCAGGCCGGCCTTGTGCGTCCGCGGCCGTTTTGCTAACCGCCAGCCATCTTCTTGCCTCCTTTGGCCGTTTTCATGAAAGTCGGCTTCACCACCCAATTCTGGATCAACATCATTTGTTGTCTTTTTGTGTGGTTCCCTGCCATTCTTCACGCCTTGTATGTGGTTCTCAAGGACTAGACGGCTCCGCCCGGAGCCTGGCGGCGCCTAGCGCTGGTATCTCTGAATATACGCTTTTTGTGACCCTGCCACTGACGTGGAGTAGATTGCCCGAGGATTGACTCCGCCACCGTCTTTGCCACTGCTGCCACGCATTGCGATGGAACTCCTACCCCTGATGCTTTCGATGACAGAGCCAGGGGACCGGATGGTGCCGGGACAGTGCGCACGTGCCGCGCGCTCGTGACCGGAATTCGCACAGCGGGCATTGGTATGATGGCAACATTCACTCCTATACACGAGCTGGTTGCGTGCCTGGTCGCGGGAGCGTGCCTGCCCGCTGATGACCATTTGCCAGCATCAGCACGTCTGCGGACCAGGGACTTCTCGGGAACCGCTTCCAAATGCGGAAACGTGGTGTGTTATGGCGCACACGCAGGGCGAGCTGCGGGTGGCGCATTGTCTGCAGGACCGCTTGGTCGGGTTCCCCAGCCCCTCAGCGGGCAGAGTAAGTCGGCAGCCAAAAACGCGCGGCGGCGCCGACTTCGACCCGGCCCCAGCACGGCCCGCCGGCCCGCCCCTGAAAACCGCCCCGGACGGCGGCGGCGCAGCGGCTAGCGAGGACCGTGTCCTGCACACCGCCAGGCCCGGCGCGCGGCCTGCACCCAGCGCTTATCAGCGGCAAGCCTGAGATTGCGGATTCGCCGGATATCTGCCTATCCCACATCTCCTATATAAGCACCACCATCCTTCGTCCCCCGCCGGCCAGCAGACACTTTTGCCACGTGCCTCGACCCCCGATCCTCCCCTCGTTGCCGGAGTCCCTACACGTGCCCGCCGGGCCCCTGCACCACCACCCGCGACTTTTCTAGTGTCCACTTTCCATGGCAGGCAACACCATCAACAACTCGGAGCACGCCATCAACCCGGAGCTTCCGCCGTTTTCGTTCACCAAAAAGCCCATCCGCAGCCATGTGCCGGCATCCACGATCCCGCTGCAGTTGCCGACCGGCCCGGGGTCCAAGGACCCGAAACTGGTGTGTCCGCCCACTTTCAACAACATCAACTACGACGAGCAGATCCGGGCGCCCCGCATGTCCCTGACCGCCAACTACACGTACGAGCCGGAACGGCCGCAGCCGTTCACGGGCAAGAGCTTTGCGCTGGTTTCCGACAGCGGGCTGCTGGTGGCAACCGAGGCCGACGAAAAGAGCGAACCGGGCGAAAAGGGCGCCGTGCAGCCGTCGCCTCAGCGCCGCCCAAGCGTGCGCCCGGAAGAGGCCGGGGCCGCCACCGCCGCTACGTACCACCCGGCCACCGCCGACATCAACCAGCCCACGCGGCGGTTCCTGGGACCCGTACGGCCCAAGTGGACGTTTGCGAACAGCCACATTCTCACGCTCGGGGCTGCGCCGGAGCGGAGAGCGGCGGCCGCTGAGGCCGAGACGGAGCAGCATAACCCCGAGGCGGCCGAGGACGCAGCGGACGCGGCCGCCGTGGAAGCGGGCCGCACGTTGACCGCTTCACAACAGCTCAAGCTCGCGCGGGCCGTGGAGAATCTTGAGTGCAATATGACCAGCAGCGAGCGCAGCGGGCAGCAGACGCCCGAGCGGGCGGGCAGCGGCGAGGAGTGGCGACTGCCAGGGACGGAGCGCAACCGCAAGGGCGAGCCGGCGCGGCGCGAGCCGCTCCAGCAGGTGTACGACATGAAGAAGCCCATGTGCTTGCCGGCGGTGCTCCGGCCGATCGGCGACGAGGACCGGTTGCACGAGGAGGACTTCCACTTCGACCTGAGCCCGGAGCAGGCGCTCGCGGGGCAGAAGCTCGGGCAGTACCCGTTCGACATGGTGGTGAGCCCGACGGCGGAGCAGGCGGAGAAGGAGGAGCCCACGCGGCACCACTGGCGCCCGGACAACTCGTCGGACCATTGCATCAACTGCTTCGAGACCTTCTCGTCGTTCTTCTACCCGCAGCGCAAGCGGCGGCACCACTGCCGCTTCTGCGGGTTGCTTTTCTGCCACAACTGCCTCTACAAGAACCGCGAGGGCACGGTGTTCGAGATCTCCCCGCCGGCGGCGGACCCCCGCGACAAGAGCTACTCGCGGGCCAACAGCGGCTCGTCCAACGGCAGCAGCGCGCGGTCGACCATCTCTGCGTTTTCCGCCGCGGCGGGTGACGACGCCGACAGCGGCATCATGCTTGACGGCAAGGCCCGCTTGGTGGTGCCCATGTACCAGAACCTCGCGGACCGCAGCATTCCCGTGAGCACGCTCCAGGACAAGTTCCACACGTGCAAGATCTGCAAGTTGTGCGGCAACAACTACCAGCGGCTCACGTATCTTTTCAACCACAAGAACCGCACTGAGGGCCACATCGACGCGCCGTACGTGTTTCTCGAGAACCCGTACACCCACGGCGGCGAGGCGGTGTCCTCGGCGTTGATGGAGGTGCGCCCGTCTTTCTGTCCGCTGAAGGACGCGCAGGCGCGTGAGCAGGCTCGCCGCCACTCCTCCTTGGGTAATAGCGTGCCTCTGGACTGGACATGGAGCTCGTTCTAGCCGTTTCCTGGACTGACCCGAGATCGCTTGCCACTGAGCTCTTGAGTCTCTGGCCTGTTTTCATTCCAGCGCCGCGCCTCCGATGCCGTTCTGCGGCCCTGCATCTTTGCGCGCCAGTCCATGTGAACGAAGCCAGCGGTGGCGCCTGCACGGCTGGAACCATTGCCGCGCCACCACTCCACGCAGCAGCCGTCCCTGGAGAAAGCTGGCGGCTATCGTGCCGTTGCAAAATATTGCTTGACCCTCTGAACATACCCCGCCGCTCACCTCCTCGAATTTCCGCTTCTGCGGCCGTGCCGTGGCTGTGGCGGTGGCCGGGGCGCATCGTAAAGTGGCACGTGTCCCTGGCCGGTGCCCTGGGGTATTCGCGCCACGCATTCGGGACCGAAGCCAACGCTGCCACCACCTTGCCTTAACCGAGAACGAGCCCCTCGCTCGGGCCACCAGCGCATACTCGCATAATCAAATCCACATCCGAACCGACCCGCCGTAAACGACCCGCATAATGATTTTTGGGTAATTTTTTCAATCCCCGAACAGCAACAAGAGCAGCGCCAAGATCACATATCAGGGCCAGAGAGCAGGGCCTGCACACGCGGCCGCGATTGCCTAAAGCGCCAAATGGACGTGGGCACGCGCGTCAAGTCGTGCGCGCGCCAAAAAGAGAAGGCGGAGGGCACCTCGCTAATTTTCTGGCCCGCACCGCCAGCTTCGCGCCTCAGCTCCACTAGGCTTCCATCTTTCTTCCCTCCGCCCGCCGCCTGTCTGCTTCCAAGCCGCCCGCTTCCCATGTATCAACAGAACAACATGTCGCACGACTCCGTGGGCCGCCGGCTGTCTTCGAACCCTTTTCGTAAGGAGACGCTGAGGCCCCCGGTGATGGCTATTCACGGCAACCACTCGTCGCTGTCGGTGCATCTGAGCAACTCGGCTTTTGAGGACTGGGTCAACAAAAACAAGTCGCTCATAGATGTGCTGTCGGACGAGGACGAGCCGCTGGGCTTGGCCCGGCCCTCTTTTCCGTCTCTGTCCCGCACGGGTAGCGACAGTAACGTCAACTATGGAAGGTATGTGTGATTTTTTTCTTTTGTTATGACGCTTAGGGTGTCTTGAATTTCTTGAACTCTGCTCTTTGACGCTTTGGGTGTCTTGAACTATATTTTGAATTATCTTCTCTCGATTTTTTGCTTTCTTCTGGGTTGTTCCTATTCTTTTCTCTTGTTCCTATTCTTTTGTTTGGGTTGTTCCTATTCCTTCTTTTGGCTGGTTCCTATTCCTTCTTTTGGCTGGCTCCTATTCCTTTATGGGCTGATCCTATTCCTTTTTTCTGGGTTATTTTATTCCTTCTTTTGGCTGGTTCCTATTCCTTTATGGGTTGATCTTATTCCTGTTTTCTGGGCTGTTCCTATTCCGGTGCTTTCTTTTGGGGTTAATTCTATAGTGCTATTTTGGGTTGTTCCATTTCCGTGCTTCCTTGGTTTGAAGCTTTTCGGGCTTCCCGGACTGTCATTTTTCACTGGATCGATGTCGTGTCCACAATTTCCTCGTGGCTGACCTCCCGGTTCAGGGCCCACTTTTATGCGGCCATTTCCTGGCAGCCTCTCCATTGTTTCAGGCACATGCAGTCTTTGGACGTGCCACCGTTCCTTTCCTCCTGGTGGCTTGCAAACGGAATATTATCTGTGGGCTGCCTGTGGCTGCTATTTCGCGACTTTTATCTCCGATGTCCGCGGCCTGGTGCCAAATCCCGAACAAGGGCAAGCAGTTCGAATCATTTCAACATTCCGACCGTTTCGAAATCCTGACATTTCAATTTAATCCTGATATTTCGATACATCCTGACATTTCAATTAACCCTGACATTTTCAAACATTCCCTTTCCGTGACCTCGCCGTG
Source organism: Metschnikowia orientalis (assembly GCA_002893665.1). Classification (NCBI taxonomy): domain Eukaryota; kingdom Fungi; phylum Ascomycota; class Pichiomycetes; order Serinales; family Metschnikowiaceae; genus Metschnikowia; species Metschnikowia orientalis. The sequence continues at coordinate 411,852 of NXGZ01000007.1, read as the reverse complement.
ACTTCGCCGCCTTATGCTTGACCCCAGGGGGCTGTGGGGCGTCCTTTCGCGCCTCGCGCAAATCCGGCCTGGGCTGACTGCCGCCGCACCACCGCACCTACCCCAGCAGAAGCACGAATTTCTCCGGAAATCCTGAAACACGCCAAATTCCCACCCCGTGCACTGTTGCCGCCGCTCCCCTGCCCCTGGCCCTGCATCCCGACGTCTCCTGCCTTCCCCGGCTTGTCGCATCTTTGTCGCGCCGGGCCCGTCTATCTCGTCTGTGCCGTCGGGGCCGTCTCTGTTCCGAGCTGCCCCTGGTAAGCGTTCCTGCCGGCGTATTCTATGTGCATGCGCCAGCGGCCCGTTTGCTATGGTGCCTGCTTTTCGGTGCGCCCTGCCCGATGCCTGCTTTTCCTCGCGATCGCCGCTGCTTCATCCGTGACTTTGCTGACGCGCGTCTCTCTGCAGGTTTTTCCCAGGCGCCTTCTTCAACCGTCATGGTTATTTTCCTTTGCTCTCTGCGCAGGTTATCTGGCGCGCCTAGGCCCAGATCACTCCTGTCCCACTCCCATTTTTGCCGACTGTTTAAGCCCCCCGCTGCCACTTGCTGCTGTCTCCGCCCGTCCTGCAAACACCTTCTCTTTTGTCCCTCCCTCTTAAACCCCGCGTGCCGCCACGACCGCCTACTAACTGACTTTTAGAAAAATGTCCTCCAACAACCCCTTCGCCTCGGCCATGAACGGCGAATACAAACATCACAGAGACCCGCCTCCTCCTCCCACATCCGCCACCGTGCCCACCCGGGAGCCCAAGGCATCTCCTGCCCCTCCTCCCACCTACGAAGAAGTGGCCAAGACAAAATACCTGGCCACCGAATACCCGCAGGAAAAGCCCTCTTCCTCCGAACACCATCGCACATCTCGCTCTGGAAGCAAACCTCATAGATCTCACAGCGACTCCAACAGGCACCGTGAACATAAATCAGAAAGACGCCACAAATCTTCCCTGAAGAAGTCCTCCTCCAAGAAGAAGTCCGTGGCGCCCCACTTGCCTCAGAACTTGGACACTATCGACAAGTTGGACGTCAGTGCCTTCTTTGGCGGCCGTTTCCACCACGACGGCCCCTTTGATGCCTGCACCCCTCACAGAAACAAGAACAAGAAGGCTGCTCCCGTCGAGGCCTTCCCTGCTGACGGGCCTAATACCTCTATGAAGGCTGCCGCTCCAGGCTCCGGTGAAGACCGCTTGGACCAGGCCTTTGGTAACTACGAGGACCAAAATATGATTCTTGGAAGAACCGCAAGAGAATCCGTTTCCCAATCCAAGCCCGAATCCCAACCTAATGTGCCAAGGTTGAACCCATCCGTTGTTGCCTTCGATGCCAACGAAAAGGCTGCTCCTGTGCATGGCTATTCCACCGCTGGGCTAGGATCCACCACATTCTTGAATGGCGCTCCGGCTCCCAAAGGCGATGACTACTTGGCACCACCTAATGCCCTCGGCGGTGGTGTGGGTAGAAAAAAGTCGCTAGTCCAGAGATTGAGGAAAAACAGCGGGAGTGAGAGCGGCTCGCGCAGGAACTCCAACGACAACAGTGGTGAATATCGTCGCGGTTCCTTTGGCGATGAAGAAGGAAGTGGCTCGTTGTTGAGTCGAGTCAAAAGTTTGAAGGTGGGCAGAAAGTAAATTTGGTGCTAGCTTTCTTCATGAAGGGGCGACTTCAAGCACCCTGTTTACCTGGCCCCATGCTGATTTTCATAACCCCATAATCAACGGCTGCTAATGGCTGACTCGTTTAGCTTGTTCCTGGAACCTCGACACCTACACGATCATTTTTGTCTGATCTGTTACTCGAGCTTGGGAGGTGTTTCATGTGACCAATTTTAACTGGAGCAATCACTGCGATTAATGAACACAAGCCAATTCAACACAAACCAAAGCTCCTCTACTCCTTTCCTTGACCTCAGTGTTCCCAAATGAGGACCCTCCGTTTTAGTTAAGTTGCCATTATGCTATTGTTCCCCACCTTGCATTAGAGCTGCATACATACTAATAAGACATTGAATCATATGAAATTAGAAAAAACACGTTGAGCTTGTTACAATTTGAAGTCTTCTCTTCGGTCTCCCAAGTCCAATTCAACGGCCCTTGTAACTTCGTACCACCAATCATAGGCAATCTCACACCGGTTGAGGTCTAAGTTCTCACTTAAGACTTTCCAGAGCTTTCCAACAAGAAAATCCCTCTCGTTCTGATTGCTCATTCCAATGAGCGCCCAAATTTTATTGAGCCAATGAATGAAGATTGACAATGGAAGATATGGAATAACATTCAAAAATGCCAACAAAAGGCCTTCGCGTGCCGTATCAGGAGTGAGGCGCTCTCTGTTTGACTCACTCAGCGGCTTCTCAGACTCTTTGCTCCGAGAATGGGAAACCAAATTGATGTATGCAAGATCCTTGGGCTTCTTATGCTTATTAGCCTTGACGATGTCCGTGTCATCAGTTTTCTTTTTGAGTTGTGAGAGCGTGGACGATGCCTCGATTTCGGACACCGGCTGAGCCGACGTGAAGGTCAACTTTTTGTGTGGGGCTATGCGCTGCCCAGGAGTTGTGGTGGCACACTTGAAGTAAACAAAGTCCAAAAATTGCTCTGCCGAAGACTTGTGTAGTTTGTTCTGGTATTCAATTGGACTCGACATGATTTTCTTACCCAAAGTCTCGACAGCCACACTTAGTTGATGAGCCGAGAGCCTGTGTGGAAACAGGCTAGCCACCAATTCGAAATACTGCAAAACTTGATGTAAATTGTCAGTGGTATCTTTTTTGCCGGAGAAAAGAGCCAACAACACCGAGTGGCCAGCCTCGATCAATAGAGAGTCGCGTACTAGTGGCGATTGCACCAAATCGAAGGTGATTTCATAGACATGGGACAGGAATCTGGAGTTGCCTTTGACTGACTGCTGGAAATAGTTCTCCCAGAGGCCGAAGACAAACAAAACCTTGCATCTGGACACGTAGTCGCAGTTTAAGGCTTGTGGGTGGAGGTTGACTTCATAGTTTCCTGCGAACATGCGAGAGACTAGCTCGAAACGGCCATCTTTGTTGTTCTGGAGAAGAATCTCAAGGCAGATGTAGTAAACAAAGTTATAGCTGTCGAAGCCGCCCTGGCCGATGGAGATCAAGACAAAGTTGAGGTAGAAGAGCGAATTGATGACGGCATAGCAAATTTCGACATATTCATTCTCGAAGTCCCGAAGGCGCTTGGAAGACACCAAGGAGACCAGTTCACGGGTCTCTCTTCCGTAAGAGAGGAAGCGAGAGATCACGCCCTGGAAAATGACGATCTGAGAAAAGAGAATCGTCTTCATCAAGACCCAGTAATGCTGGTCATAAGGAGGTAAAGGCGAGGACGTGTCGTTGTTGAGGCGAGGGTTTTGGCGCGTGAAGGTGCTAAGTTGGCGATTGAAGTCGACAAGCACCGAGAGAGAAGATGCAATGAGAGCATACGAGTCCGGGTTGTGGGGCAAGGTGCGGAACAACTGCTCCAACAAAAAGGACAATTTGTTCAAGTGCTTGACGACGGGCCTCTGGAAGACGGCCGACTCCAATTGAGTCTCTAGGTCCGGGGCTTCAGGATCAACCGTTTCAAAGCGATGGTAGGAGGCGGCGCCCAGGTCGCTCTGGAAAGCAAGCCGGACAAGGCACTTGATGACGTGGGCCAGGCTCACGGGTCCAAGGCAAGGGCGCAAGTCGTCGTCACGGCGGAACTTAAGAGCCAAGCTGACAAGCGCAAGACTGGCCACGTCGTCGGAGGTTGGCGTCGACAAGGCACACTGAAACGAAGAAGCAAACAAGTCGTTGCACTTGGCATCTAGAGCGGAGAAGCCGCGGCGAGAACGGCACGCGTCGGCATGCAACAGGTCCCGGAGGTCTGTGGATAAGGACAAGCCGGCCAAGATGGGCAAGGCTTTCCAGGAGTTGGCGGGCGGGTCGAAGCGCACGAAGTTGCGGAGCTCAAGGTAGATGATGTGAAGAAACGCAAGCGGCAGAAGCGAGGGCCGGGACACCTTGAGTTTCTTATCGTAGAGCACCTTGAAGACCTCGACGACCAAGTAGAGTTCGTCGAGCGGCGGGCCCGGCACGGCAAACACCGCCGGGCAGTTCAAGAAGCTGGCAAACACAATGCGCAAGTTGTGTTCTGTTTTGACGTAGGGCAAGTAGTTGTAGAGGTAGCCGAGGATGGCGCGGGTGGAGACGGAGGCGGGGGGATGGCGCAACGTGTTGACGAGGAAATCCAACTCCAGCGGAGTTGCTGTGGTTGCAGACATGACGGGGGTGGCAAGGACCGAGGAGGGTGTGGTTGGAGTTGCGTGTGGTTGGAGTTGCGTGTGGTTGGAGTGGAGTGCGTGCGGTGCGCGTGGAGTAAGCTGGAGTAGTTGGCGCGGCATGTGCTTGCAAAAAAGGGCCGCTTGTTCTTGGGGGATGCGTCCTTTTGTATCTTTTGCGGCAGTTTCATGGGTGTTTCACATCTTGCATGGTTGCACGGTTGCATGGGTGTTTCACATCCGGGCTTTGTGTCAGTGCTGGGTTTTTGTGTGGAGATTGGCAGGTGTTGCAGTTTTCAGTAGTGGGGCATTTCACGCAGTTTCCTACAAAACCTCTGTTTCTCAGCACTCACTTTTCTGTCTCACTTCCCACTTACTTCTCACTTTCCTCACGATTTCTCACTTTCCTCACTAACTTCTTACTTCCATTAACACCACTTTCATCGACACCACTTTCATTAACACCACTGCAAAAATAATAGACATAAAGAATAAGGTTTCACCAACTCCCACCCCTTTGAATCCCATTTGTCCCTCATTTCTAACCCTCTAACCTCCCACGGGACAAGCGCACTGCATACAGCCCACGCAGCCTCGAAAATTTCCTCACACAACTGTGCCTTCCTCCCACGTCTTACCAACTCCTAGAGCTACTCCCACGTCATGCTCAGACGCCACTTAGTCCAGGTCTCTAGCACGAGGTCGGCCTCCTACGCGTTGCCGGCGATTGCGACGCTCCAGCGCCTCCAGGCATCCAACGAGCCCTTCCATGGCCTCTTGTCCCACAGAGCCGTGGACCAATTGTGGTTCCAGCGGGGCCAGCAGCTTACCGACAAGTTGAACAAGCACCTCGAGTCCAGCAAGGTGGCGTCCGCACCGGGCGACTTGACCGAGTTGATTCTGATGACCAGCCGCAACCCGGACCTCCAGGCGGTCAACACCCACGCGGCCTTGTTGCACAACTTGCAGTTTGCGCTAGAATCGCTCAGCCCCCTTGACGCGGCCGAGCCCTGGGCGGTGGCGGCCGCGGATGTGCTGGCCTTGTTGCAAACGCCCAGCATTGCCACGTCCCACGCTAACGAGCCGCAGGACGCTCTGTTGCGCCTGTGGATCGAGGACTCGTTCGGCTCCATCACCGAGTTCCGCACCTTGTTGCTCAACTCCGCCAAGGCCATCAAGGGCGACGGCTACGTGTGGTTGGTGGCGCAGGCGACGTACTCCGAGTCCAGCTTGCGCCTGTACTCGACGGGCGTGGAGATGACGTACCAGAAGTTGGCCGTCATGAACACCTACAACGGCGGCATTGTCGACGACCAGATCCGCTCCGGCCAAGTGACGCTTTTGAAAGACCAGAAGGCTGCGCGCGAGCTTGCCGTTAAAAAGAGACAGCAGGAGCGGGACGAGATCGAGGGCGTGGCCGCACAGGAGCCGGCCGAGGCCGCCGCCGACGAGTACTCCTTGGGTTCCGTGGAGCAGGCCGAGGACGTGTCGCTTTATTCCGACCGCAAGATCGTGCCGTTGCTTGCCGTCGACGCCTCCATGAGATGCTACTTGCACGACTATGGAGTGTTTGGACAGCTGCAGTACTTGGAGAACGTGTGGCGCTGCATAGACTGGTCCGTCGTGGCTTCCCGGGCACCCAAGAGATTCAACCATGCTGTGTCGCTTAACTGATGGCTGTCCCACCTGTACATATCCACCCGCTTGCATATACGTTAGCGAAGCGGTTTCTATCAAGACTGAGGCTTTTGTAAGGACTGCTTGTAAGGCTCCATAGAGACTGGTTCTGTAAGGCAGGTTTTGTAAGGTAATGTCTGTAAGGACTTCTCTAAAGGCCTTTCTGTAAAGACTGCTTCTGTAGGGGCTACTTATCTGCAAAGAGCTTTTTCTTTACCTTCGCTTCTGCTATAAAGACTTTTCTACAAAGACTTTTCTGTAAAGACTGCTTCTACAAGGACTTTTTAAAGACTTCCCTCTAAAGACTGCTTCTGTATAGATTTTTCTACTAGGACTGCTTCGGTAAGACTGCTTCTGTATAGACTATTTTCTACTAGGACTGCTTCGGTAAGACTGCTTCAGTAAAGACTCCCTAGTTCTTGATGACTTTCTTGACAATCTTCTCAACCTCGTCCCAGTCATCCGTGGGCACACGAGTCAAGTCAATGCCGCCAAAGTAGTCGCTTATGGCCATCATGGTGTTGAAGGAGCTCTTGTCGTGGATGAAGGAAATGGACACCCCGACACGCCCGAATCTACCGGTTCTTCCAATCCGGTGCAAGTACGTGGAGGGGTCCGGCTTGTTGTCGGCATCCACAGGCAAGTCGTAGTTGACCACCATGGACACGGAGGCAATGTCAATGCCACGGGCCAAGACATTGGTGGTGATCAAGACCTTGCTGCGGCCCTCGCGGAAGTCGTCAATCAAACGGTCCCTGTCGTCGTTGTCCAAGGAGCCATGCAACACCGAGACCTTGTGGCCCTCCTGCTGCATTTTGGAGCTCAAGAAGTCGGCGGTTCGCTTGGTCTTGACGAAAATGATCGACGAGCCGATGGTCAACAAGCCGTACAAGCCGCACAAGACCTCGAACTTGTGCGCCTCGTTCTCGCAGTCCATGTAGAGCTGCTTGATGCCGTCCACGTTGAGCTCCTCCTGCTTCAACTCCAACGAGTTGGCGTTGGGCACCACCTTCTCCGCGTACTCCCGCACCTCCGTCGGGAACGTCGCCGAAAACAACACCAACTGCGTGCTCTTGGGCAAGGTCTTCTTGACGCGCACGCACTGGTCGCCCAAGCCCTGCGACTCCAACATGTTGTCGGCCTCGTCCAACACAAACACCTTCATGGCCTGCGTCTTGACGCGGCCTCGTTTGAGCAACTCCAAGAACGTGCCCGGCGTGCCCACCAACACCGCCTCCGTGAACACCGTGTCCTGCGCGTACGAGCCGGGCACCACGAGCCGCGACGTGATTTTCGTGAATCTGCTCATGCTCTGGATCACCTCGAGCGTCTGGCGGGCCAACTCCCGCGTGGGCGCCAAACACATGGCCTGCGGCGCGGCCACCGTCTCGTCCACGCGCGAGAGCATTGTGAGCGAAAACGCCGCCGTTTTGCCTGTTCCGGACTGCGACTGTCCGATCATGTTGGTGGGAGGGTTGGCCAAGAGCAAGGGCAACGCCTTTTCCTGGATCTTGGACGGCTTGTTGAACTTCATGGCGTACAAGCCCTTCAACAACTCGGCCTTCAACCCCAACTCCTCGAACGACTTGACTGAGAAGAGCGGCGAGTTGGGGTCTGCCTGGAGGTCTGCGAGCTTGACCTTGACTTCGTACGACGACTGGATCAAGTTGGTTTCCGGCTGCTGCGCTTCGGGCTTGGCGCTGGCATCACTGCCTGGCGTGCTCGAATCGGCCGCCTCCTTGGTGTCTTCCTGGGTCGGCTTTTGTGCCTGCTGTGGTGTGGGGGCTGGTTGGTCCTGGGTTGTTTTGTCCTGGGATGGTTGTTGGGTGGTTTCGGATGCTGGCGCCGCCTTGGCTGCAGGCTCCTCTTGCTTGTTGACGGACAAGGCTCCCAAAGACTGGAGAAGGTCTGCGGCGGACGAGTCGGCGTTGCTCATGGTAGTGAAGGCCTAGATGCTGTTGGAGGTGGTGCTTGTTTCGAGGGTTTTTTTGGCGTGCGCGCGGAGGCACGGGTGCGCTCCCTCGGGAACTCCAGTCATGATGCTTGTCGTGATGCTTGTCGTGATGTGCTCTTTTAGAATATGTGCTCTTTTAGGATCTGTGCTCTTTTAGAATATGTGCTCTTTTAGAATATGTGCTCTTTTAGAATATGTGATCTTTTAGAATATATGATCTTGTAAATATGTGCTCTTTTAAAAGCTGTGCTCTTTTAGAATATGTGCTCTTTTAGAATCTGCTCTTTTAGAATATGTGCTCTTTTAAAATCCGTGCTCTTGTAAATCTGCGCTCTTGTAAATCTGTAATCATGTGAATCTGTGCTTGTAAATCCGTGCTCTTGTCGTAATATCTGTTGTCGTCTATACACTGGCCTCGTTTGCGTTCCGGCTTCAGTCAGCGAGAAGCGCCTCGAGCGTCTCGTTGCCGTCGCCCTTCAAGAGTGTCTCGTAGCATATGTCGTCCCAGAAGCGCCCGCTGCCGCTGCCTTTTTCAGGGTAGAAGGTCATGGTGAATACGTTCTCGATGAGCCGGACTGAAACCTTTTCCTCCAACTCGCGGCCTTTGCCGCACATGCGGGCAAAGTTCTGCTCAATCTCCTGTGCCTCGAGCTCGAGCGATGTGCGGTTGCTCATTGGCAAAATGCGGTCGCTTTCGATGAAGCGCTTGATGTTGTCGATGTTGGTCGTGCGGCGGAGCTTGGTAGGCGTGCATGGTTCGTCGATGTCGTCATCGATGTATCCCATGTAGTTCAAATGCTTGATATTCTCCCCGAGAAGTTCCGGCTCGACGAGGCTCTCGCAAGGTGATGGATGGTCCATATATAGCGTGTCGAGTGATCCGATATCACTTTGAGAAGCATACGTCGTCAAGGTCTTTTCGCTGGACGGGCTGGTGGTTTTGTTCTTGAATATGGCTGACAACCGCTTATTGCTGCTGGCGTGTTGAAGTTTGATGTCAACGGATGTCACAGAATGTTCTCCACTCTGTTCCTCAGTCGCGCCCAGCTTGCTTTTATGGGGTTCGCCTCCTGTCTTGGAGGGCCTACCGCCTCTGACAGGTAATGGCTTATTCAAGTCCAATTTAGCCAAAGGTGCAGGCTTCTCGGCAATATGAGATGCCAAGGAAGCACTGGAGCGAGATGGCTTTAGTTGGGAATGCAAGTCCTTGAATGACGTTCTCAGCTTCAAAGCTGTGAAAATATTCGATTTTCTGCGATGTATTTGTGTGGCCATTGTTCTCGAAGAGTAGTGGATGTTCGGATATGGGTTTCGGTCTTATAGCAGTGAGGAAAGACACTTGATCGGAGCCACGCTGCACTGATTTAGCTTGCGCAAGTATTTAAAACCACGGATATGGTTGGACAAAGTTCTGAATTGTCTTTCAGAATCCAGGAGGGGAAATATACCGTTGTTTTAAAGTGTCAGATGTCCCCATCTTTGATTTTTTTTTTTTTTTTTCTCTTGTTTTTCTTTTTTCCTAACTTGCATGGATAACGCACTTTTTAAGACACATTTCGGTGCGAAGGTAAGGATGCGCAACTGTTGCTTCATGCATAACAAGTAAAAGCGCGAAGAACAACTCCTTCGTCGCGGCCCATGAAACAATCGCGAGATCACTGTTGCAAGAAAGCAGAATGTGTTTCGAGACTGTTGGAATGAAAAAGCTGAGGTGAAACTTTGAGGGTAACCGATTCCGGTGATTCTTTTTGTACTCAGGAGCTAGAGCTTTGTTCTTATGCTCTAGTTGCCTCTCGCTAAAACGGCCAAGCATGAGACGCGCTTTTGCAAAATCTCAACAGCGCGATCGAGGCGGCCGAGGCGGGTGCAAAACGGGGCGCTAGGCCTTGAGCATACATGTTGCACGCTTGCAGCGCAGGAGAGCTGCAATTTCGTCATCAGCTATTCCTGAAACAATCGTTTTCTAACGAACTCGGCGCGACCGTTCTATTTCTTGCAGATGGATGCGAATCATCTTGAAGCTGCACTGCGCCTTTAGTTCGGGCTGGGCGTGGTCGAACTTCCCAGATTCTTGCACATGACATTTGTGAATCCTTGAAGGAGTTGTGATTTCGTGATTCGAAGGGGCACGGGTCAACTTGTTGATTCAAGTGCGGGGTCTCCGTGAATCGACATCGCCAGTATTGCACTCCCAGGGCCTGGGCGCCAACGTTCGCATGTGCATGAGATCTTCCGACTTAAGCAGCGTGCTCACCAACAACACTTAAACGCCGGGTGAAATTGGGATCCCCGCCAAATCTCTTGAGTTCCTTGGTGCTTGATTTCACCCAGTTTTCCTTCCGGAGTAGATTTCCGTTTTTGTCTCTTCCCGATAATGACTTGGTGAGGAATTTCCCGATAGGGTCTCTGGCAATCGCTTCAAGGCCCTCTGGAAGTAAGACGGTGAGCGGTACCGGATTCTCGGGCATGGCACCTGTAGCTGTAATATTCACATATCCGATGGATTGTAGAACAAGATCAAACGAGCCAAGGAAATCGGGAATTTGATGCTCGACTAGCTTTACATTATCTGGCTTGAGCAAGAATATGTCTTCGACAGCCTTTTGATTTTTGGCGTTCCTCCAGACCTGAAGCGCTTTTTCCATGCTGCTGAAAATGTGCACCTTGTGGTTAATCATGTTTCGAACACGATACATGCAACCAGCCGGAACTTGCATGAAAAACAACCCGCCGACGGTAATGACTTGGCCGCTTTTGGCCGTGTAGTATTTGGATTTGTAGTGCCCTGATTTATGGAATTGCGCCCCCTTGTGTAGCTGTTTAATTGACGAAGGCAGCATCAAGTCAAAGAGTTGGCGCAGTCCCTTGAACCCTGGAACGTCGTACACTGTGATTTGGTTCGTGAGGCTGACGGGGATGATACCACGAGTGAAGCCGGGCATGTGGGACACGCCCGGCCCCTGGGTGGACTTCAACCTCTGGATATCGGCGGCTTTGTTTTTCGTGGCAGCCAGGTACCCGAGAGCAGCCAGGGCCGAGTTTTGAACCTTTTCCCGTTTTCTGTCTCTTCTGGCGTTTGGTAGCTTCTCGCGCTCCTTGTGAGCAATATAGACTAACAGCTGGAGCAAAGTCGACTTTCCTGAGTTGACGGTGCCGATGAAGAAGGAGTTGTTGGCAAGAGAGTGGTAGAGTTTCTCGGTATTCCAATCGATTTTGCCAGACACAAGATGAACGTTTTCCGCAGGCACGGCGTATTTAGACCCAAGGTAGTCACAGAAGAACTGGAGGCCATTTTTGGAGGCCATGTTATTGGACTCGAAGAAAAGGTCCGATTTGGTCACGACGTATTGAATGGACTTGGCGGGCCAGAAGTTGAAAACCGCGGGATCAAGAGACATGGGGAAATCGGCCGCACTCACCACATAAACTAGACTCGCGGAGGGCGGGATCTGTTTCATCACTGTTTCAGCGGGATCTGCAGCGTGCTGCTCCATGTCAAAAGCGGACCGGAAGTGTGCGTCTCTGCAGCGCAAACACTGATGCCCGCGTTTCAGGTTGAATGACAGGGGGCGATTTTTTGGGTCATGCCTCGCCGTCAGATTTACAGCCATTCCGTCTGCTCCATTCATAAGGAGATGCTTATCCTCGTCACTAAGATTAGCAAAATGGCTGTCGAATGTGGCATCTTCGTGTTTGCGAAATGGCTTGGGTTTAGTGGTGGCCGGGTCCACAAAGTACCCAAGGGCCAGGGGCAGCTTATTTTGGAGAGTAATGCCACACGAGGTACATTTGGGGATCAAGCTATCAGCCACAAGGTAGGATATCTGAGGGGAAAACGCCGGGGGGATGGTGGACTGGGACCTGAAAGACAAAAGACCCTTAGACGGCGGGATGCGTCGGGCCGGAAGAAAACGGACGGCGTACGAAAGCGACCGAAACATGAAGCGCAGGGAGGTGGAGGGATGGGCCGCTGTGGTGAAGGGATGCGGTCACACGTGCATTTGACGCACGTGACCGGTGGTGTCAGGAGTCTTGAACAGGGTGGCGAAATATCCGTTGGGGCCGCGCCTAAAGGAAGTGCAGGCACCGCAGCGTACTTGTGCCCACGCGTCAGGCTACATGCGGCCTGCAATCTGACATGCATGGGGCACAGTACGCTTCACTGAAACAAAGGCCAGTGCGTGCATCTCATCGCGGCGCAGGCGCGCCGCCACATACAGCCGACCTGCGTGAGAACAAATCTAGAGCCAGGACAGATGGTGCCAAAAAGTGAGAGTCACGTGCAAAGCATATGGTTGCTGCACAACGTCATTGATCGTATATAGCGCTTCTCCTCCTGCAAGGTCATGTGTGCACCATTGCGACGGAATCGCGCTATTCTGGCCGATAATGTGGCCGGCTGGTGTCCTACTGAGGGGGCCGCTCGCCAAAGCGCGTCCACGCTGTACCCACCCTAGAGGGAGAATTGTCATGTGACTAATCATTAGAAACGGGCTGCCATTGGGGCCGCCGAAAAGGGCAACGCGAAATGCGAGCGACAGCGGCCAAGGTCAACGGCCCCATGACACCCGAGCAGGCGCTGGGAATCCGGTGGACGAGATGAAAAGCACCAGGGAAAGAACACGACGTTCAATGCGGAGGGCCGACGGTTGCTTCAGCGGCCGCAGGCAACAAGGCCACAAGACAGCAACGCTGGCAGAGCGGTGAGAGTCACTAACAAATTCTCGCGAAAAAGGGGATTTGTCTCCATTAACGCGCAGCATGCAAACCGTTTTTTTACCATACGTGCTGGGCGCAGCTTGCATCCCTCTGCACCATCACACCCCGGTATCTGCACTGATAAAGGAGGAATTTCTCCTCGTCAAAGACCGGGGCCAGCTTTTTGGCGACCTGCGGCTTTGGCCTGAGTGCACAGATTGCAGACGAGCCGGCTTCAGGGACGAGGGAAGCGAACACCCTTCTGATTGTTGGACCTCGGCCGCCTACCGCGCGGGAATTTTTCTTGTAGCGGTGCACACGTAAACACGAAGTGGCAATTCCAACTGCACTTGCCCATGCAAACAAGTGCACGCCGCATGCACATGCTGTCATTCATGCACCGCGATGTCTTGTTAGATTTAGGTTTCAAAAAGGCATTAATTGGGGATGAAATAGCGGACTCTTCACAGACACGACAAATTAGAGGCTCTGCCTCGAGTAAATCACGCAGCTTAGTGTTTGCGTCGTTCCCAGCCGCAACCGTGCTTAAAGGGCAAGGGATCCAAGCGAGGAAATCAGGAACTTGGCGTCTGGCATGCATAGGAGGATAAATGCGGAGCGCACTAGCATGCGGGCAGAAGAGCATTTTTTGCGGTTTGCAGGAGAAGTTGAAATCAATCCTGACAACAGCAGAATATTTTTTAAGCTTTTTGGTACGGGTTTTTCACAGAAAGGAGTAGCCTTGCGCACGTGAGGGAAGTCCAAGGAGAGGCGTTGGCAACACAACCCCCGGATGCACCAAACAGCATGCAGAGCCATTCACATGAAAGAATCAAGTTGAGGCTTGGAAGTATCTTGCATTTCTGTGTGCAGGGCCACGGAATTGGCCCAACATCAGGCAGTTTGCTCGTAATCACCATTTCCGCGCGCACAAGAGGCCATTTTCGAAATTCTCAGGTTTGCCATACACATAACTGAGTGAGACGAGAAGAAGGACAAACGGGTGGGGAGAAAAGGCGGAACGGAGGCGGCCGGCGGAGGTACGGGTGTGTGCATGGGCTGACTTAGCGGCGGCGGCGGCCGGGAGGTACAGAGCAAGAAAAGCGACATGGACAGGGAAGGGCCAGGACAGCGCAGACAGCAAATAATGATGGGGTTTGTAGAAAATTTGTTCTACGCATTGAGAGAGGATATGTGGGGGGGCTTAAGCATCTGCATAACATTGCTGCGCATGCTGCGCAAGCTGCGGAGGGCTGCGGCCGACTGCGAAGGGCTGCAGAGGGCTGCAGACGCATGTATGCGGAGGCATGTAGCACATATATCAAGGACTTGTCCTCAGGGTTAATGCGCTAGCCGTGCAGCAGTGGGAACAATTGCGTGGGCGTTTGGCCGGCATCAGCGCAAGGCCAGGGTGGTGTTGCGCGGGTGTCTACAGGCCGCGCAGCTCACATACACCTACATGCATGCGATTTGTACACGAGATGTGTAATGTTGATGCTCGGGTAAAGCTGCGTCATGCCTGTGTTCTAATGCGGTACCGCCAAAGCTTGTACATGGTGCAAACATGTTCATTATTTTTCGACAATCGTCCTCCACCTGTCACACCTCCTCGGCCGCAGTGTTTTTCCCACCTCTTTCTTTCTTTTCCTCAGCATCCTCCCCCGGCCCTTCTTTGCCCCGCCTTGCCTTCCGGTTCTGTCGCCGTCCTCACCCCGTCCGGGCCCCCTGTTTCCATCTGCAAAGCAACCTTTTCGTGCCCCGTTGATTGCTCGATCGTGTTCTGCTGCCACGTCATATCCACCCTTTTGCCACCCGTGTCCGCCCTCCTCCCCTGGCCTCCTCCTTCTTTTCCCCGTCCCCCCGCCTAACCGCCCCCTTCCCCCTGGCGCCCTTTTGCCCCCCGCCCCCCCTTAACACAAAGCCACCCTCCCCGGCCCCTTCCGCGCCAGCGCTCCCGCACCACCCGCCCCACATCCGCCCCCGCCACAAAATGGTCAAACGGCCGTCGTCCAAGTCGCCCCAGGCGTCCAAAAGACGCACCTCCCGCAGCAAGCTGGCGGGCCCCGAGTACAAAGTCACAGCGGCCGCCACGTGGACCGCCATCGGCAGCTGCGCCGTCGCCATGGGCGTGTACATGCAAGCCATAAAGGCGTACGACTCGGCGCTTGTCCACTTCCCGGGCGCATTGGACGCCCTTCTCGGGTGGTCCCACTCGCTCCGCATGAACGACGCCGCGGCCAACTCCACCGCGGGCCTGCAAACCGCGCTTCTCCGGCTCACCAAGGCCGTGGAACTGCACCCCGACCTCGCCAACTCCGCCGACTTCTTCAAGGAGTTGGCCGAGTGCTACACGCTCTTGGACCTGACGGAGCAGGCCCACCAGGCCATTCTGCAGGCCATCTACCTCTCACCCAAGGACCCTTCGGCGTTTCTTCTCCAGGCCCAGATCCTCATCCGCACCAGTGCCCGCGCCCAGGCTGCGGCCGCCCTCACCCACTGCCTCCAGCTTCTCCCGCCCTCGCCCAGCAACTACTCCGCCGCGGACATCGAGACCGCGCGCGGCGCCCACGCAGAGCTCGCCGCCATTGCCGCCGCCGACAACAACATCGAGTTGCTGATTGCCGAGCTCACCGCCACGTTGCTGTTGCCGCCGCCGCCGTTGGCCCGCGTCGAGGAGCACGTGGCGCTCTGGTGTGCTCTCGCCACCGCCAAGGAGCGGGCCAACCGCATCCCGGAGGCCTTGGAGGCCTGCGAGCAGGCCCAGCTTGCCGTGGGCCCGCACCCCCGCATCCTCATCACCCATGCATATCTTCTCTTGCTCAACAGCAACAAGGCCAATGCCCAGCGGGCCGTCGAGCTCTTGACGCAGGTGGTCGAGGCGGAGCCCCAGGAGAGCAAGCCCCAGAAGGAGTCCGACGAGGACCCGGCCGAAGACGCCCCGGGCGACTTCCTTCCCTGGTGCCTCCTTGGCGAGGCCTACACCGTGCTCGAGTCGCCCCGCGCCGCTTACGACTCCTACCAGATTGCTCTCCGCCGCGCCAGCAGCCTGCCCATCACCTGGTTGGCCGTGGGCAAGCTCTATCTCGAGCTCAAACAACTCCCGGACGCCTTGGCCGCGTACTCCCAGGGCTTGCGCTTGCAGCTTAACGAAAACTCCCCGGGCACCGCCACCGCCTGGGACGGCTTGAGCTGTGTCTACGAAAGATGCGACGACCAGCTCGGCGACGCCGCCGACGCCTGCTCGCGTGCCGCCAGCTGCTTCCGTTCCTACGGCGACACCGAGAGCGCACAGTACTACGAGACAAAGGCCAGCAAGCTCCTTGCTGCCTCTCAGGGCAAGGGCCCCGTTCCCGAGCTCTGCCCGCCTCCGGGCGTCCCCAACTACTTCTTGCGGGACATTGTCACGTTGTTGCCCAGCGAAAGAATAGCATTTGTCCAGGGCCGCAAAAAGGGCACCACTAATCAAGAGCAACCCGCTTCTATCGGTGCCTACAACTCGCCCAAGCCCCAGTCTGGCTATCCTGGCCAGAACTTCTCCGAACACCCCTACGGCAGCCGGTCCTTCCCTCCACAATTTGAAGCCAGGCCCTCTGAGCCGCTCTCTGCACCCGCTGGACCCCACGCCCCTCCCCACCCGCCAGTGCAACCCCAGTTTGCACAGCCTGGAGCTTTTGTGCCCGGCTCGGGCCAGGCTCCAGTATACCAACTTGCATATCCCTACAAATCGGACTCCAAACTGCCCGCTCCCAACACTCCTCAGCAGTTGCCTCAGCCTGGCGCGAGACAAATGTGGCATGGCCCAGAGTACATGGGAGGTCCTTCTGACCGTGGCTTGCATGCTCCGCCTCAGATCCACGGCCAGTTCCCCCCGCCTCCGCCCAATGCTGCCATGTCTCCTCCCCAAGTGGCGCTTGGACCCCCCAATGGCCCTCATCAATCGCCAGCACCACACCCTCGGATGACCGAAGAAGGCTACCCGGTGCCTGCGCCCCCTGGCTACGTCTACGGCCAATACATGCCGATTCCCGGCGGGATGGTCACGCCGCTGCAGCCTTACGGTGCTGGCAATTGGCGTCATTGAAGGTTGTTACACTTTGACAATGTTTTTAATGAACAATGAATGCCACGCTTCGTAGATCTCGGGCCAAGTGCCCTCGAACACCACTCCGGCGGCCACTGCATGGACCCACTCCGCCACCGGCCTGATGCTTGCAAGACGCCCCAAAGCGCTCCTTGCCCGGCCCCCTGCTATGAGGATGCCCGTATCTGCCATCAATATCGGGAGAATGTCTCCCGAACTGTCTCCAATGTAAACGAGCTGGGCCGCTGGGTTCTCTTTCCTAATTTTCTCCAACACGCCCGATTTGTCACTGCCCGTACGAATGTCACACCTGCGGTCAAAACGGCCTGTCGTGACACCATGCAGATCATAATCGAAATCGTTGGCCACCACTTCGACTCCTTCAACGCCATGGGAATGAAGAACACATTCTATGAGCGTCTTGCACCAGTTGACGCTGACAATTACCTTTTTAGCCAGGACGCTCTTCAAAAACTCCACAGCTCCGGGCTGAAGTTCGATTCTAGAGGCAAGTTCTTGGAGATCCTGCAAAGAGATTCCCCGAAAGAACCTCGTTCTCTCGAGCTCATTGATGGATACAAGCTCTACCTCCTTAAGTGCTTCCTGGAAAGCCTTCTCTGCCTGGACGCTATTTCTCTGTATCAGGTTGGTCTTGTTAAACTCATCCATTGCCTTGACGTACAATGCAGAGAAGTACAGGAAACTTGGAACGGAGTCATGGTTGCAATTCTGCGCAAGGCCCGCCAAAAGGCCGGTGGTGTCGACTTGAGTGATGGTCTCGTCCCAATCCAAGGCCAAAAGTAGCATTGCATCTAGAACAGGGTCTTGAGAAAAGTCGCAGCCTCCAGTGGTTGCTTCGCGTCAAGCCGCGTTGCACGCACTGCAAGACGCATCGTTGCTTGCATGCAAAGATGTCTCCACTCAAACCACCATTTTTTCTTCCCAACACCAATTGGCAATACCACAATGGCAGGATTAGTGGGAGAATTGGGCGACCTTACCCCCAAAAATGAAGTACAAGAGACCATTGCGCCGCAGCAAGTGGATGATGTCGAGATAATCCCCGATTCCCCTGAGCATGCTACCATCAGAAGTCGAGAAGGAAGCAGATCTAAAGGCGGTTCCGACAGTGCTAAGCAACATGCAGCCAAAGATGAGGGTGAAAATGGCAAGTTTGAAGGAAAGACAGAGGGGGAAAACGGCAAGTTTGAAGGTAAAACAGAAGGCAAGGATGCTAAGTTTGAAGGAAAAACAGAAGGCAAGGATGCTAAGTTTGAAGGTAAAACTGAAGGCAAGAATGCTAAGTTCGAAGGAAAGACTGAAGGCAAAAATGCCAAGTTTGAAGGAACCACGGACGGCAAAAATGCCAAGTTTGAAGGCAAAACCGAGGGTAACAATGCTAAGTTTGAAGGAAAGACTGAAGGCAAAAAGGCCAAGTTTGAAGGCAAAACTGAAGGCAACCAAGCCTAGTTACCTAGTGAAAGCAAATTCAGACAACTCCAGCAAAATGAAACAAACAAGGCCAGCTTCCATTTAACATATCACGCACCAAACAAAGAAACCTTCCATATTCGAGATGCATTCAACAAGTCATGCTTTTAAACATTGAGCCAAGCCGGTCAGGCATGGCCTTGAATCACAAAAAACCCCAGGTTACACGTAGTCCAAGCTTCTCTGCATTTATGCACCAGCTGCTAAAACTGTAAGGTCTAGTGCCGAAGATCCGGAGAAGCCGAGGCGAATAACATCATGTAGTGCACAATGAGAATTTCCGCTTCAGGAAAGTAGTCGCAACCTCTCAAGTATAAGTAGAATGGGGTGTCTTGCCAGTTGACGAAAAAGCAAACATGACCGAAGATAAGGTGCAAGTTGATCAGGATTTCAAGCAGAGTGACATGCCAACCAAAGAGCAACGAGACGAGCTCGAGGCGGCAGTCAAAAAGTTGTTGAATCCCGAGGGTAAAAACCCCCAGATGGATGGTTACGTCAGCAGCACGTTTGATTATATATCCGGGATGCTTGAAAAGATGGCCAATTCGGATGACCGCGATAAAACGGCTGATGCAATTGCTCAAGACTTAAAGAGCAAATTTGACAATTGGGTCAAACAAAAGGACGAAGACAAAAAGAAGGAAGACCAAAAGAAGGAAGACCAAAAGAAGGAGGAAGCGGACCAGTAAGGAAGACCATGCCAAGGCAGGAGAAGGAAAAACAGACTATAGAATCGGTAAATGCAGGCAATCCCAAGGTAACAATGTGCCGAGCCAAAACCTTATTAGAGAATCGAAGACTTCCAGTATATTGGCCCTCGATTCAAGGGACACTTACAATTAGAATTTAGAGTCGGATCGCTTAAGCATCGAAGCAGTGGACCCTCATGTGCTTAGCTAACAGATATCAAGCTGCTTCAAAATCACCAAAAGCTCCATTTCATGCAAAATACACATTTGAATACAAGGTCTTTGCAGGCGCCTTTCTTGTTAAAAGCGACACCTTTGGAAAATCAGTATCGCTTTATCCATTGACTTTTCGAACATCATTGTAAGCTTAGCATTGTTTAGCACTATTGATTTTAACGTTGTAGCCCATCATTGTAGCTTCAACGGCATTGTAGCTGAATATTGTTTTTTAACATCATTGTGGCTCAAAAGAAGCGCTAACGGAAGTCTCCTCTTTATGAAGACCTTCCGTACAAAATGATTTTGGCCTCGGGATAAATTTCCATTAAAAATTAATCAGTGAGCAAGAGCATGTGGTTTCGATTTCCTTCTAATCTTCTAGGTTATATCCTTGCCATTTTCTTTGTAGATGTATTTACTTGATCAGAAGCATCACAAGTTGTGAATATCGAAACTGGTACTCACTATCACAATACGGCTTGATCGAGACTCTTTAGAGGGCCTAGGTTTGTCTAAAGTGTAGGCATTGATGATTATCACGAGACGCTCAATTTGCAGTCATGCTCAATTTAAGTCCCTCCCAGGCAGAAACAACCTTTCATTTGAAAGGTCTCTCCAAATTTGACTTGTAGCAAATTTGATCCTTGAACTATTTAGATATTAGCTTTGAAGCACATTTGAGAAGTGAAAGTACTAGTATCAGCGTCAAACCATTGAATTCAAATGAAGTGACAAGATACTGAAATGACAAGTTCAACAGAGACAAAAATCCGGAAACTTGAAAAACAAGAAGAATTGGGTATTCGGGTTGGAAGACAGGTTAGAAGTGCTAGAATTCAAAGTTTAGGATCAGTACATAAATATTGTAGATTTAGTGGGCCCTTGAGCACCTTCAAGACAATCTGATGAAATAGGGACACAAGATTAAAAGCGTGTGAAACAAGAAGACATTGAACTGGGAATAAAAAGTACTTCTGGCTGCTAAATAAGAAACAAAGAGGCTCACCCTCATGAGCTGCAGTCATTAAGAGAAGAGGCCTTTAAAAGTGAATGACCCAGTAACAGAGTCAAATACCGTATGAAGCGAACTTGAAGAGCCTTGGGCCTGGTAGATAATGAGGGATCTCGAGAATGAGATTATTCCAGAATAAGAGAGTAGACCCAAAGTGAAGATATTTGAATTTATAGAGATTTGACTTGTAAGAGATTTGACTTGAAAGAGATTTGACTTGTAAGAGATTTGACTTTATAGAGATTTGACTTGTAAGAAAATTGACTCGTCAGAAAATTGACTTGCAAGAAAATTGTCTTGAAAGAAACAGCTCTTAGAGATTTGACTTGAAAGAAACTTGCTCTTAGAGATTTGACTTCAAAAAAACTTGCCTTGAGAGATTTGACTTCAAAAAAACTTGCCTTGAGAGATTTGACTTGAAAGAGCTTCGACTCGGAAGAGCTTTGACCCAGAATAAAGAGGTTTAAGTTTAAAGAGTTTTGACGCCAAATGAAGACATTCAAAGAAACACTCCTTCAAAACTGCGCTACAAGAAGGAAACAGATGTACACAATCCATATATCCACAACAAGTAAGCCTTGAAGCGGACTCAAACCATGCGATTTTGTTCTAGCTGGATATGATCAACAGGCGCCGATGGAAGCGAGGCCCGCCGGGTTCAGCAGAGCTGTCCCCAATATCCGCATCGGTCTACAGTAAATTTGACCAGTTTGTATATTCAAGCTAGTTGTTGTCAAGCAGAAAAGCGCGAGTGCTAGAAGAAGGCTTTATAGGCGCGATGGGTCCTGCAGGGCGGCGCGGTGCGCACACGACTCATCTGAGTTCAAGGCCGATTGCAAAGGGACCATAATGACAACGACAGGCGAAATGAGCAAGGTGCCAGCATGGAAGAAAGTCGGGCTCCAGGTCAAAAGCGGGCCCGTCGAGGACGCATTGGCCACGACCGCGCACCTTGAGGGACCGACGGTGACCAAAAAAGAGGCCAAGTCGTTGAACAAGAAAAGACGAGCCGAAGAGGCAGCCCGTAGCGGGGACCAGGGCCCCAAAAAGGCGCCTAAGCGGCCCAAACTCCCCAAGGCCGAGCGCAAACCGCCGCCCGAAAAGGACCAACTCGCGTACTTGAAACAATTCTCCCAGGACAAGGACAACTGGAAGTTCAGCAAACAGAAGCAGAACTGGCTACTAAAGAACATCGAGGCGATCCCCGCGGACTACGAGGACTACTTGGTGGAGTACATCGAGGGCATCCAGGGCGGGGCACGTGACCGGGTGGTGGAGGACCTCCGGGCAGTGGTGGGACAGTGGAACGAGTACTCCCGGAAGCTCGAGGAGAAGGTGCATGCAGAGCTATACGGCAAGAAGGAGGATACTGGTGAAGACACGCTCAAGCCGGCAATCAAGCAGGCGCCGGTGGAGTTGAAGGGGCCCACCAAGGAGTATGCTGGGAGATGCAGGAAGATCTTGGAGTCTTTGGTGGACGAGGCTATTGAGATGGAGGGAGCGGATGGAAGTTCAGAGGCTGGAAGTTCAGAGGCTGGAAGCTCAGAGGCTGGAAGTTCGGAAGAGGCGTCCACAGACGAAAAAGACGAGACCGACGTTGATGCGTCCAAGTCTGGCAGTTCTGCGACCGAAATGGGAGACAACCTTATAATCGAGGAGGTCGAGGTTGAGGAGTATGATCAGGAGGAAGGAGAAGCAGAGGAGGGAAAGGCCGAGGAGGAAGGAAAGTCAGAGGAGGAAGGAAAGTCAGAGGAGGAAGGAAAGTCAGAAGAGTCAGAAAAGTCAGAAGAGTCAGAAAAGCCAGAACAGACAGACAATTCAGAAAAGTCAGACAAGATAGAGAAAAAGCAGAAGAAAGAGAAAAAAGAGAAGAAGCAGAAAAAAGAGAAAAAAGAGAAGAAAGAGAAGAAAGAAAAAGAAGCTAAGAAAGTGACATTTGCATGAGCGGCCGCAATCCACCCCACCAAGCACAACCGGTTCAGCACAACCCCTTCAACAAGTCCAATGAACCCACCACACCCTCGTATATAAGCACAATAAGGAAACCAAGCGCCAAACCCCAGAAGCTCCAAAGCGGGCAACAGTGTCAAGTGGACAGTGGAGGCCCATGGCAGACCCGTGCCTCCGCGCACCGCACCAGCCGTACCTTGGCGTCAAGCACCTCCACTCAAACCATAGATGTAACCTAGGAAGAACCCAAAATGTCGTTCAACATGCGCCAGCTCGAGGACGAGGCCCGCGACGTGGACCCGGACCTCCGCTACATGGCGCTCGAGGACCTCCAGAAGTACCTCGTCAAATACGTCCAGAACCCCAAGCTGCAGACCCGAAACGTGGCCATGTTCCAGCCCTTGGTGTTCCGGCTCCTCCAGGACCCCGTGGGCGAGGTGCAGACCCAGGCCGTCAAGACGTTTGCGCCGCTCGTGCGGGCGCTGCCCGACGCCACCGTTTTGCTGGTCGTGGACCAGTTGTACCAGGCCGTCCAGGATGCCGCCAACGGCCTGACGTTTCTGACCTCCGTGCCGCACCAGGCGCTCCGGGCCGTGTTCAACGGCGCCGCCAGCCGCTTTCTGGAGCCGCTTGCCCGCCACGTGTTTCTGCTGCTCGTGCCGCGGATCTTGGCCGCCGGCCTGCTTTCCATCGACAACGTGGAGATCTTGGTCGACATTCTCCGCCACTTGGGCCGCGTGCTCTCCTTGGACGAGCTCTCGCTGCTTGCGGACGACCTCGTGGCGCTCGTGTTTTCGCTGCGCGGCATCATTGGCCGCCGCTGTGTGGTGGCCGTGGACGAGTGTCTTCGCCACGTGGATGCCCACGAGCCGCTCGACTGCCGCCTGCTTTTCTACGACCGCTTGGTGGCCCGCATCCGGCCCCACGCCGCCCCGGCCCCGGCCCTCTTCCACCTGCTTGTGTCGGTGGTGCTTTCCCGCGCGGCCCGGGCGCTTTCCGCTGGCTCCGTGGATGTCGTGGCTTCTGTGGTCGTGGACTCGCTCCGCCTCGACTGCTTGGCCGTGGATCTCGAGGACTTGGACATCGACCGCTTGCTCGAGCTCAACCGGCTTCGAGAGGCGGCGCTCGCCTCGCTCCTGGCCTTGATACCCTGCATCTCGCCCCACATGGCCGCCAAGCTTCCGTCCCTTGTGGACCTGGCCGCTCGTTTCTTGGCGTACGACCCGCTTGCCGACCAGACCGATGCCGACAGCGGGTCGGACTTTGGCTCCGACGTCGTTTCCGTGGGCGGCTCCGACGTGGACTTTGACCCCGACGACGTGGACCAGTTTGACGCCACGGGCGAAAACGACGCCTTGGCCGCCAAGCTCCGTCTCGCCGCGCTCTCCTGCTTCTCGGCCTTGCTCTCTCACCTCCCGGACCTTACTCCGGGTCTTCTTTCCCCGCCCGTGGTGGACCAGCTCGCACTCTTGATGGGCGACAACGTTGACTTTGTCTCCGACGAGGCCATCCGCTGCTGCACCTTGGTGGTTGCTGTCCCTGGCTCCCTGTTCGACCACTGTGTGGGTGTCTTGGAGCGGTTGGTGCTTGATG
Source organism: Metschnikowia orientalis (assembly GCA_002893665.1). Taxonomy (NCBI): domain Eukaryota; kingdom Fungi; phylum Ascomycota; class Pichiomycetes; order Serinales; family Metschnikowiaceae; genus Metschnikowia; species Metschnikowia orientalis. The sequence goes on along the minus strand of NXGZ01000007.1, from coordinate 388,179 downwards.
AGCTTCTTTCTGCAAAAAGCATTTCTCGCTTCACCAAAACGAGGCCTTTGCTCGAGCTGATGATATCGTGCCGCAGTCTGCTGCTTTCCTCGTCTTTCTTGCCAATGCTCCACGACCGCTTTGTGTCGCTAAAGGTCCACCTCGGCACCCAGTCGGAGATTGTCAGATTGTACAAGACCATTCTAGAAGTGTACACTGTGGAACAGATTCCCCCGGATTTTTTGGCTCGCATCGCCAATGACTTGGTCAGCGCCTTGGACGACAACTCCATCTACCACAACTTGCTCGCCGAAGTCTTGCTTGTGTTGCGTATTTTCTACCGCAAGGTTCTGGGCGTGCAAACCTTCTCTGACTTCATCAATTCCAGTGTTTTCCCAAAACTCGTCAAGAAGATTTCCAAGCGCCAGTATGCCAGCGATCTACGCCTGAGCTTGCTAGAATCTATGACTGAGGTTATCGAACATGCGCCTTTGACCTCAGAGAATATAGACGACGCTATGGATGTTTTCCGTCAATCTTTCTGCTTCGAGCTGAGCATGAATTTCACCATTGAAAGTTTGATTCGAGTCTTGCAGTCCCATCCCCAATTTTTGAACCAGTCTTTGAGGCTGGTAATCCTTGATAAAACCGTTCATTACTTGAATTCCAGTGATTCCTCCCTTTACTTGAACTCCTCAATTTTGTTGGACCTAACTTTGGCATCACTGTACGATGACCCTGAGTCGCTCATTGAGCCTGCTCACACGCTAAAACCAGTTTTGTTGGACTTGATCATCAGTTCTCTGGAGACCATTCTTATGAACAAATGCTTCGAAAACTTGTGTCACGTCAGCAGGCTCATACCCACCGACAGGGACTCGTTTCAGTTCTTATTGAAGGACATCATCAATATCAGATTGCAAGACGTTGACAACATCAACATTGGGCCTGTTGAAGATTTGATTAAAATAATTTGCGAGAATAACACCATGGGGAATCAGGAAATGAAAGATATTGCCATGGAGTCTCTTACTCTACAAAACTTTATCAGTGCCAAAATCATGTCCATCCTAGTCCTTGAGCTCAATCTTTTCGACGAAATCAAAATTATCGAACAAGAGCTCCTTTTGTACAAACAGTTGGATACGCCAAGAGAGAAAATCGTTTTTGACATTCAATTTTTGGGATGCGTAGCATCCCTGTACAAGATAGACTCCTTTTCCTTCGATGACTTTTTCGCTCTTCTTGATTCTGACGATGAGGTGTTGGCTTTAGCTGCTGCAAGGGCAATTGGACTCTTTATTTTGAAGGATCTCGAGCACTATTTACCAATCATGCTCGACTCATACCATGACGATAATATTAATGAGCAGAAAAAGATACTTCTTTTGGTGGCAATTAGACAAGTATTGAAAGAACGGTCATTTAATCACAGCTCAACATTGTTGAAAAGGATCCGGTCAGATGTGTTCGATGTTATTTCCAAGAGGCAGGGATCAATCGACAACAAGAAACTCGCTGAGTTGAAACTAGCCGGCGACATTTTGAGCAAAATCGCGGATGTTGACCACGAAACCAACTACCAAGAGGAAATTTCCCGGGTCATGACCGGGCAAGATCAACAAAATAACCAATTTATCATATACGTCATTGTTGTGTTTTTGAAGGAATGCGTCAATAAGCCAAATGTCAAGTTAGACGTCAACAATATCAAGAGAATGGTTGAGAGTCTTGAGATACTCAATATTGACTTAAAGCTGGCTATCATTAGCACTCTCCTCACGGGTTTTTACAACAAGACCGAGCTTTTCTTTAGCATCTGCGACGAGGTAATCTTGCCCAGAATTTATGATGAGTTAAGCGCAAAACCAGAGTTTAAGAAAGTCATTCCGATGGGGCCATACAAGTACGTGGTCGACGAGGGATTAGAGGTACGAAAGCTTAGTTACGAACTTATTAGTGCCGTTATCAGCATCAGTAAAGAAGGTATCAACAATGGGAATGAAATGGGATTCAACGAGGAGAAGTTATTCGAGGTTCTATGCATGAAAGGCTTGAATGATGCAGAGTATGACATCATCAACTCCTCCATCAATAACTTGAGTCAGTTGATGCAAAAGGACGAAAATATATTGACCCGGGTGACCACTTTGAACGATACAATCGCTTCTCTCACCAAACTTCTCAACCGAAAGCTTCGGGCTAAAGCCAGCACCCAAGAAGTGGAGAGTCATGAAGATACGTTGAGAAATGTGATCCGGTTGTCCAAAAGCATGAATGAAATTTTACGGAAAACCAGCAACATCCTGACCGAATGGAGCACCTACTATCATGAGTTGCAGAATAAGCATCAGCTCTTGTTCAACTCGGTTTGATAAGTGGGCACATTTCTATGATTGCAAAGCCGGACTTTAGGAGAATACGTCAGACAAAGTCAACGGGGATAAGGCGTTATGAGGGACGGTACAATTTCAACGGCCTCGTTTACACGCAGCACCAGGCTTGAGCAGTGGCGCATGTGCAAGCAAGTGCAGGGTAGCAAAGGCTGCAGAGAGGCTAGAACAACAGATTGCATAGCCCGAGCGACGAGTTTCCCAAAATGGCAGTTGATAGGGTCGAGAAGAGCAAGGCGGCAATACGCGAGGATGTGCCGAAGGCCCGTGTGCAGTATTTTCGAGGCGAATGCCGGAAAGTGTGGGGAATGACCAGCAGCTCTGCAATCGTCATTAGGCGCCCTATGAAGGCTCCGGTGAGGCCGGCCCATATATAGTTTCCCAGTGCCGCCCTGGGCCTGGGAGCTACACTCCATCCGAAATCTGAATTCTCCTGTTTCTGTCCCATCAGCTTGCCAACCATCTACCCGAAAGTTGAGACTCACTTGTGGCAGCTGGGCACAATGCTAAAAGCTGTCTTATTCTGGCCCATCATTGTGGTGTGCTACTGCTATCTAATAGCTTTGAGTTACATGTACCACCTGGGTCTTATTGTTCGGGATTTTGCTGAGCTGGGCTTGCGGAAGCTCGTGCTAGTCATGCAAGAACAGGCTGAAGCCACCATGGTGTTTTCGCGAAATGTGAAACATTATACCGGCTTGTTGCTAAAATTCTTCCGCTACGGAATGTACAACAAAGTGAATTAAACGGTGGAGATTGTGGAGACTTAATCCTCGTGACTTTTCTTCTTCTGCTCTAATAGATACTTGACCTTTCCCTAAAATCATTTCGTCATTTTCAGATAATCGGCCCCTCAATTCAATTCGCCATTTTTAGATTAGTGGCTGAGCCTCTATTCAACCATGAGTCATCTATCCCACCATTAGCAGTCACCACTAGCAGACATTCGGCGCTATGTGGTTTATTTATTTTAATGCAATTTCGCCCATGGGTTGGTCTGAATCTATCCAAGAACTCTAGAAACACCGTTTAATAGATATAAGTGTAACGCATCGAAGTAGACTCTGGCTGGCGTCACGTGTCTGTTTCCAGAGTAACAGAACTATTTAAACAGGCCGATTGAGAAATCCAGGCCGACTTTTCTTGAAGTTGAGTTGGTGATGCCAGATTTCTTCATAATCCCTAGTAGCCTGGGGCGTTTGGGATGTAACTTAGACAAACCTTTTAATTCGAACAACACCAAATCGCGCTCACAGTGTAAATTGACCTCCAATGACGTCAGCAAGAATCTTTCGCTGGAAGGCTCTTTCAAAGGCCAAGACATCTAAATGATATAGGCGTGGCGAGTGTGTTGTCTTATTGTCCCAAACTGGGCTTGATCAAGGTGTAAGTTGGCGTGGAAGTACGGGAGTGCAACGGCTGCTTTGGTTTGGTGCAGGACAAGCACATTCAGTTTTAAGTTTGACTTCGGTGTTTCAGTTTCACTTTTGAGGCTTTTAAATTAAACTTGGATTCGGGCTGACCCGTCACTTGTCGTTCACAGAAAGTAAAACCCGTGGCGTTCTAAAGTACTCTTGTCAGAAAGATAGCCCTCGCTAAAAATTGAGGACTGTTTACAAGACAGATTGGTGTCTTTGGAAGAACCCCTAGACATATTATCTGGCTCATGGCTTTAGATTGAGATTCACCTGGTGGCCAAAGACAGACTAAGATAGGTACATGAGCTGCAATAATGAATGTAAGGGTTGTGGGGTGGACATGAAGACTGACCAGCTTTTGAAACACTATAATTCATGTTGAAATTTATTTTCTCCTGACGCTTATTAGAGGAACTTGAGCTGACGCCTGTGACAAGGGGCAGAAATTCAGAAAATATCAGAGTCTACCGCAGGTTTCATTGTGGCTTTTTTATCGGACTGTTTTCACCAGACTTGTCTACCAGACTTGTTTTCATCGACCTTATTTTTATCATGGAGTTCATTCAGCAAATCATTTCATCACAGCTAACCCCGCAATACAGTTTGGATATCACCATAGTGATGGCCGTATATAGTAATGATGTAGGGGCCTTTGGACTCTTGACGCTAATTTGTGCAGTAGATAGTATTCAGGATTCCTCGAGGAACTGGCCTTCCCAGAGGGCTCTTTTTTATTTATTCTGGAAAGGCTACGAAGGCTTAGATTGACACATCTTTGGCCGACTGCTCGTGCAAAAAATCCAGATCACTAGCTGACCCCAAGGCCCAAAAAAGTGGTGAGGCTAATAAATTACATAAATAAGACTCCACCTTGTCTAAAGGAATTTTTTGTTAAGAATACGGATAACGGTTTTCTTGTGCACGTGTCTTTGGATCGTATGGGGATACTCTGAAGGACTAATCCTTTAACTAGTGGTTATCCGTAGTTCTTATATATTTGAGGGATTCGGTTACGCGGCTAAGCAGTCTCTCGGCAGCCGCTAAGACCGAGGTCTCTTGTCAGATCCGAGGTCTCTTGGTACCCGATGTTCCGGTGTTGTCCAAGTCATGGTGTGCAGGTAAAGACGGCGTTTAGCCGAAGGCCTCTCGGGATCCTGGGTCCGGTCGGCCGGGCCCGGTACCTTACTCAGCGATTACCGTATGTATGCGTAACGACTTGTGGACCTCGATTTCCTTCGGAGGTTTGGGTCTAGTTTGTTTCTTAACATTTTTTGAAAAGGGCGTGTGGTCTAGTGGTATGATTCTCGCTTTGGGTTTACAGCTGTGTGCCACCACGGCGGTGCGAATTTGCGAGAGGCCCTGGGTTCAATTCCCAGTATGCCCCTTTTATTTTTTCCAACTCAAGCCGCTTCTGACTAGCCTTACACCAGCGCTAGTGGAATGAATATGTGACTTTACAAGACATTTCGGGTGCTATAAATATGTTCGTTATGCTATCTTCTAATTATGCTACTTCTTCAATTCGGCGCGCACCCATCCCTCTAAGCCACCCTTGACGATGATGTCTTGCAAGTTTGTACCGAGCTCTCCCACCTTCTGTTGCAAAACCACATTGCCCTCTGCATCCAGCACAGTAACCAAAGCTTTGGTGACGTCATACTTCAAGTTCCATCCGGTACGGATAGTGAGTTCCTTGGACCCTTGGTACTTCTCACGGAGCATGTTGATCAAGGCTGGAATCTCTAATGTCAACAAGGCATTGTTGATGGAGTTCCGGGAGAAAATGTTGCCGAAGGAGCCGGCCACCACCATTCTCATGCCCTTGGCCAAAATGGCCGTTGCGGCCTGTTCTCTGGAGGAACCGGTCCCGAAATTGTAACCCGAAATGATGATGTCGCTCGACTTGGTCTTGTCCTTGAACTCCGAGTCGTAGTTTTCCATGCACACCTCTGCCATTTTTTCCTTGGGAATGTCGTCTTGGTAGGTATATTTGCCCGGGTAGATACCGTCGGTGTTGATGTTGTCAGCATCGCACAAGATCAATTCACCCTCAATGGATTTGGGAAAGCCTTCCAACACCTCGATGGCAGCATCGGCGTCTGCAGTGTCCTCAAAGACGGTTGTCTCCAAGGTACGGGTGATGTCTGTATTTGGCTTGACGGAGCCGCCCGAGAGTTCCTCGGGCCCTCCGATGCGCCCCAAAACAGCAGACGCAGCCACGACCTCGGGAGAGGCCAAGTAGGCCAAAGCGTCCTTGGAGCCCATGCGGCCCTTGAAGTTTCTGTTGGTGGCGGAGATGCCGACCTCGCCGTCCTCCAAAAGGCCCGTTCCCAAACCGATACAGGGCCCACAGCCAGCAGGAAGAGGCTTGGCGCCCGCCTGCAAGATGTCGTTCCAGTAGCCCGCGGCCTCGGCGTCCTTTTGCACATTGGACGAGGCAGCAGCCACATAGAACTCCACACCGGGGGCGACCTGGTGGCCGCGGATGATATCAGCGGCGGCCTTGATGTCGCTCAAGCGCGAGTTGGTGCACGAAACCAAGTAGGCCTTGTTGATCTTGATGTCCTGCTGCACCAAGTCGTGGAGCGAGGGCGAGACCTTGACGGAGTTGGGCCCCGAGATGTACGGCGACAACGAGCCCAAGTCCACGGTCAAGTGCTTGGCGTAGACGGAGTCGGAGTCGGAGGCAAGCTTGTTGGCCTCCAAGTCGGCGACGGAGTCGGCGTTGACCCGGGGATGCGGCTGCGGCAAGCGCGCCAAGCGGCCCTTGTAGAAGTCGACCAAAACATCGTCGACGGGGAAAAGCCCCGAAAGCGCACCCCACTCGGTGGTCATGTTGGCAATGGTCAAGCGGTAGTCCACGGGCAAGTGGCGCACGCCGTCGCCCACAAACTCAATGGCGTGGTTGAGCACCTCGTCCTTGTTGAAGATGCCGCAAAGCGCCACAATCACGTCTTTGCCGGTGACGCCGGGCGGCAACTGGCCCACGAGCTCGACCTTGGCCACGGGCGGGATTTGCCACCAGGTCTGGCCCGTGGCCCAGATGGACGCGGCGTCGGTCCGCACAATGGGCGTGCCCAAGGACCCGATTCCGCCGTACGTGTTGGAGTGGGAGTCGGAGGCCACACTGAGATTCAGCGGAAACGCGTAGCCCTCCTCGATCATGATCTGGTGGCCAATGCCGCGGCCGGCGGGGTAGAAGTCGATGCCCTGCTCCTTGGCAAAGCGCTCGATGTTGTGGTACTTCTCCAAGTTCTTTTCTGTTTTGTTTTGCACGTCGTGGTCCAACGTGCACACAATCTGCCGGTTGTCCTTAACCTGCTTGGCGCCAAGGCCCATGAACTTGGTGGCCACGGGCCACGAGTTGTCGTGCGACATGCAGTGTGCCGGCTTGATCGACACGTAGTCGCCACTGAAGACCTTTTTTCCGGGGGCCAAGCCGACGGCGTATTTCTGGACGATTTTCTCCGTGAGGTTCTGGCCCCGCCACTGGCGGCGGCTGCTGCTGAACGGCCGCGCCCACGCGCGGAGGCACCTCGAGGACACCGAGCCCATTGCGGTGGAAGACATCGAAGACATGGTGGAAGGGGCGGCGACGGTTGTGTTGGGTGTTCGCAGGAGAAAGACTTGATGGAGGTGCTGGAAGAGCGTCTGGGGTCGCCTTTTTTTTCGCGGCCCGATACGCCTGCACGCGCCGATAACAGAGGTGGTATGAGTCAGTGCGTTAATGCCGCGTTTCATTGGGCCGGTCGCGCGCCGGCCCGCACGTGACACCCGTGCAGCTCAGCACCCGCGCTCACTCCACCCGTGCATCTCACTACCACCTCACTCACTCCACCCGTGCATCTCACTACCACCGCAATCACTACACCCGTGCATCTCGGTCGGCACCGCCCGCGCCGCCCGTCTTCTCCTTTCCCACCCCACCGCCGCTCTCGTGCCACCCTGCACCGCTCCTGCCACCTCGCCTGCCCGCTCACACCCCGGGTACTGCAGACAAGAACGCCATGCTGCAGACAGGCCCCGCCACGCCGCTCGCCTTGGCCTTCCTCATCTCCGCCTCCTACGTGGCGGCCATCCGGCTCTGGGTGCCGCCTGCTCTCAGCACGCTCCCCCGAAACGACCCGCGGGTCATAGCCCACCGGCTCCGCCGCGTGCTGCTCCTCTGCGTGGCGCTTGTCGTGGGCTTGCCGCCGCTTCTCGCTGCGCTTGGCCTCTACCCCAGCACGTGGGCGGCGTGCCGCCGGATGGGGCTTTTTCCCGGGCTCACCGAGAGCGGCAGCGCCTGGACCGACTGGCGCAACGTGGCGGCCGTGGCCGCCCGGACGGGCGTGCTCTACGCCGGGCCCGTGGCGTACGGCGCGTGCACGATGTCACGTGACCAGCTCGCCGCCGCCGCCGCCCGCTCGTTTGCCCTGCCGCCGGGCTTCCGCGACCACGTGTTTGCGCCGCTCTCCGAGGAGCTCGTCTACCGCGCGGCTGTGCTTGCCGTTTTGGCGCCGGTGATTTCTCGCCTGGCCATCATGAAGGTCTCCCCCGCGCTTTTTGGCTTGGCCCACCTCCACCACGGCTACACGATGTACCGGCACGAGCGGGAGCCGCTTGCGGCCGTGGCCGCCACCGTGGCGTTTCAATTTGCATACACCTCCGTTTTCGGCGGCCTTGCCAACCGGGTGTACCTCGACACCGGCGGCAACATGTGGGCGGCCGCCGTCTTGCATGCAGGATGCAACCTTTTTGGGTTTCCCACGCTCGACGTCCAGCACACGCACCCCCGCTGGTTCTGGCCGTACTGTGGCCTTTTGGTGGGCGGCCTCGCCGGCTTCTGGGCGCTCATGTAGGCGGCCAGATCTGTTGCAAGACACGGCCCAGAAACCCGTACCACTGTCACTTCCCGCCCAGAACCCGTACCTTGTCTCTTCCTGCTCCGAACCCGTACCCCAGTACTATAAAATACTCGCATCAGAACCCGTACCCCAGTACCTTAGAATACTCGCATGAGAACCCGTACCCCAGTACTATAAAAATCTCATCAGAACCCGTACCCCAGTACTATGAAAATCGCACCAACCGTACCATAAAAAAATCGCATCTCCGCCATTGTAGCAGTCCAGCGCGCGGCGGCCCTGGTCCGGCCCTGCCATTAGCGTGGGCTTAAGATAGCGTCTTTTTAAAAACTAAGTAAATGACGGGCCACGCCGAGCGGGCACGACCGCGTAGCACCGGGCATCGGGTGGAACGGCGCGGCCCCGCCCGCTTGCCTGGTTCGTGTGGTGCCCGCTGCCGGGGCCTCCTGGCAACCAAAGTGGCTATTTTTGGAGTGCGACTCCCTGGCGCCTCCCTTTTGTGTTTCAGGGGCGGCCCAATAAAGCAGCCCCCAGCAATATAAAAGCACCCGCAAATCCCCAGCATGTGCGCCGGATTTTCGGGGCTTGGCTGCCGGGCCGGATGCTGCAAAGGCCGCCGCACCAGCACCGCACCTCCTGCGGAGGGTTCCGCACCCGGCACGTTCGTGTTCCCCACCTGTGTGGATTGGATTTGCAGCGCCTGGCGCGCGAATTGGCCACGATCTGCCTGCGGGCCCGCGACTTGCGGAAAACCCATTCGACTCGTGACATCTCCTCTTCTTCTTTCTCCAGTGGCCCTTTGCTGTACCGACCAAAACCCCCCCTGATTGCATCGGTACACGCCTCCTCTGCACTCCGTCTGCCCGCCCGTTTGCCTGGCCCTTTGCATCCTCCTGCTGCCGTCGCCTCCCCAGTCCCGACCGTTTCCACTCCTTTCGTCACCGCAGCCTTTGTGCCCATCTCCCGCACGTGGTTGCCCCCCGCCGTTCCCTTCGCCTCTCGGCTCGTGTCCGTGTCTCCCCCTTCCCCCTCCCCTTTTATGCATGTCGTCGCTGGCCCTGTCTTCTCCGGCGAAAAATCTGGCCGCCAACTATGAGCTGGCGGCCAAGGAAATCGAGCAGGAGAAGCGCATGGTGGCTGCCCTCAAACGCCTCTCCATTGGCCACCTCATGAACATCGACCCCGACATCCCGGCCCTGGACTCCCACTACTCCTTTGTTGTCGACAACCACTACTCCGATTCCTACGTCGACACCACGCCCTCCAAGAGCCCGTCTCCCGACTCGGCTTCTTTGGGCCTGCCCTCCAAACGCCGCTCCCAAGTCGAGCTCAAGTTCTATGACTCGGAGTCTTCTCTCGAGCCCCTGAGCCCGCATGCGCCGCAAACCGCCCACAGCTCGCCCTCCTCCGAGGACTTGGACTACGATGATAACATCTTGTGGCTACCCGCAAACTTGCACCCCGAGGTCAACCCCCAGCAATTCAAGAATCATGTCAAGACCACCATCGACGAGCTACTCGAGCGCAAGCTTCTGCGCTCCAAGTCGGCTAACCGCTCCAAACGCTCCTCCCTCTCTCTTTCCACCACCGACGACGTGGACGACGACGACGTCGACCCCGATTCCAGTTTCACCAGCGTCAACAATGACACTGCAAACCCTTCGCTTCGTGAGCTTTCCTCAGAACTCCAAGCAATGTCTCGTTTGGCCGGAATGGACTCCAACGACGCGGTGTCGTTGGCCAGATCGCTCTCAACAACCTCCATTGGATACACCGACGTCGAAAAACTTGCCTTCGACAAAATGGGCAATGAGAACTACAACTCTCCCCAGGCAGAAATGCTAGATCTTGGCGAGGAGCCCCTGAATCATTCGCCTGGCCCAAACCAAGAACGCAGGTCGCGAAATGGTGGTCTGTCAAGACCCTCCACTGTGGCCCATGACATCCGGAATGATCTTAGCAATGTTCGAAACTCCTCAAGAGGCTTGGGCGATGACTTTATGTTGAAAAGAAGCCGGAGACTCGATTACAGAAAAAATCCCTCCTCCTCCCTGTTAGGTTCTCAACTCCAAAGTGGAAAAGCAGGCAGACTAGCCGAGCTCCGTCAAACACTCAACACCACGTTAAACACCGATTTCGCAGCCACCGCAAGCACTCCCTCAACAAAAAGGTCTTCGCGTACCAGTGTCCAGAGTATCAACCCAAGAAACTCACAAATCCTTTTCAGCTACAAAAAGAAGTCACCCAAGGCTTCTTCGTCACCTAAAAGCTCCTCGTCTCCAAAAGCGGGCTCTTCAGAATCCTTCGCCATGTCGGATTTTGGCTCAAAGGATTCCCCTTATTTGAAAACCCTGTCTACCGCGTCGATAGAGCAAAACATACATCCCACTAAGTACGGCCAGAGAAACCTCACTTCTAAAAGCCTTGGCCCGGCTCATTCGACACCGCCTCAAGCAAAGAGCTCACAAAACAATGCTCAAGACATGATACCCCACAACAGACAATTGAAGCACAGATCTTCCAAACAAAAACTCGCACAAGACCCTTCTGTTCTGTCAGTACCCAGTTCCAAGCCACGGGTATCTTCCCGCGAGCGAAAACATGACCTAGATTCAGCACATCAAAATAAGGCGATACATCATGCTGTACAGAACGCTTACAACTATAACCCATACCCTACGAACGTGCGGCCAAAAGAGCAATACGAACGCCTGTCATCATCAAATCCAATATCACATACTGTTCCTGGAAATTCGGCTTCGCAACCCCAGTCTCATAATCCGGAACGCGCTTTAAGCTCAATGCCTGAGTCAGGCACCGCAACTCACAAACCAAGAAAGAGCCGTCCAACAGGTCATCATAAAATCAGACAAGATGGGACTCCAAGCTCGTCAAATTACAATGAGTACCATAAAAACCAGAAAGCAGATTACCGAAGTCAAGCGGCCTCTCATAAGCTCAAGGATTACAACAAAAGAGATAAAACCCGCGAGCTCAATGAGAATTTGGACCTATTTAGAGACGAGCTCAATGATTTCAAAGAGAGATTAGCGAAAAATGAAAAGGTCGAGCACAAAGTTGAGACCTCCAACTCCCCAATTCTGCCCAAACAAGACACAGAACCAAGCTCACCTGATCAAGAGTTTAGCTTTGATCTTACTTCACATGACGTTAGCTACGAAGACTCTCTTGGAATCGAAAAGGATGTGCTCAGTGAACTCAATGATCCACAAACAAATAGCATTGTCCAAAATTCTTCAGGGTCCAATTCCACACTGGAAGTGCCCAGAGAGAAATCTAAGCCCACTAGCGCTACTATGGCCAGAAGTAACGTGAGAGCTGTCTCAGATCCTCAGGGCTCGAGTAGTTTCTATCCCGCCCAATCATCTCCCAACGAGAACCGTCAAAACTTCGGGGTAGAAACCACTCAATACTCAGATGCAGTTAAACCGGGCAATAAGCAATCTTCCGAAAGCTCAATTTACACAGACGCCAAATATGCCTCTAATTCGCAAAAGGGAAGTCCCCAATTGCTGTCAGAGCCTGAAATGCCCTCTGGCGATGTGACCAAACATCGGGAAACTTCGAACCCGGCGATGCAAGATACGAGAGCAGAAGTTACTGTGTCACAAGACACGCCATCATCTCAAACCGAAGTTGCCGAGAAAAAGAAGTCAAGGAAAACTTGGTTATGGTCCAAAGAAAAGCAGGCAACAACAAAGAAATCAGGAGGCAGTAGCCTGCAAAACCCCGTTGTGCAATCTAGATCCGTTTCCTCTCCGGAACCATACAGTCAGAAAAGAGATATCACTCTGAATAGTAAGGAAGATGTCAAAGAGAACGTTATCACAAAGCTCTTTAAGAAAAGAAGGAGCTCTTCTGCAACTCACGACAAACACCTTCTAGATAGCACCAAGCAGGGATTAGAATCCGAAGATGCTGAGCAAGAAAGCAGTTCTATATCCAGAGTTTCGAGCCAAGGTTCATCAAAAAATGCTGCCCTTAGAGCTTCGAATGAGGATTCTCGTGATGGGGAAAGTGAACATAGACTCTCTGAAAGCCAGGAAGGCCGCAAATCAATTGAGGATACCAAGGTGACGTCTCGAATCAAAAATAAGATAAAGAATATGAAGAAATCACACGAAGAAAAGATCAAAAGAGCGTCTACCGCTGATCAGGAGGCAACCAACGATAAGGAGAACAAGCAATCTGACGGAGAAGATAAGAAACCTAAATCAACACTAGAAGTCCAAGAGATGCTCAAAAAGTCCATAAGGAGAACCTCGAAGGCAAATCAACCAATCGAATTCACGGACTCTGCATTCGGATTTCCATTACCACCACCTTCAACATCCACTTTGGTTATGATTGATTACCGGTTCCCGGTGCATGTGGAAAGAGCCATTTATCGTTTGTCTCATCTTAAACTAGCAAACCCCAAGCGATCACTCCGTGAACAGGTCCTTCTTTCGAACTTTATGTATGCCTACCTCAACTTGGTGGACCATACATTACATTTAGAGCAACAGATGACTCTGGAGGATGACGGCGTCGAACAGCCGATGCCTGATTCTAATCTCCTTGGTGATCAAGATATAGACACTGATTTCGAAGCGGAAGACGATTTAGAAAACGGGGAATTCGAGACTATTAAAATAGACTTGGATGTTAACGAATCCAGCGTGACTGTCTAAACTACTTCTTACTGAGAGGCAATGACGACATCGAAAGAATGTCAGAAGAGATGAAGGGCGAGATTCTTTTCGAACTGCCTTATGGCTTGTAATCAGAACCTAGTGATGCAACAAACAGCGCAACTTTTTTTGGCGTCAGACGCGTTCCCGTGGACCTTTAAGCCCATGCTAAATTAAACCGCGCCGAAAAAGAAATGGTGCCGTCAAAAAAAAAAAAAATTAGCTAGGCGCATGCTGATGCACATCAGGCGAGCATCTCGTGATTTTCGCGCTATACGAAAACAAGTCTGCGACGTACCCGGTTTTCTGAACTTTCATACTTCTTCCAGAAAAACCATTTAGCAGCTTGATTGCTTATTTGAATACTTCGAACCCGCGATCTTTTCATTACTTCAAACAGGGAATCTAAGTACTCCATTGTGCGAGAGCCGTTCTTTTGTACAGCGTACTATTACTAAATTCTCTTTTGCCTCCCTAAGCCCCCCAAGATGAGGTCGTTACCACTTATATCAGCAGCTGCCGTGGCCAAGCATAGCCAGGAAAGCGACTGCTGGGTTACCCTATACCACCGGAAGGTCTACGATGTTACACAGTTTCTTGACGAGCATCCAGCCGGTGGCGATATTATCCTCCCCTACGCAGGCAAAGACATAACAGAAATAATGGCTGATCTCGAGAGCCATGAACACTCAGAATCGGCTTACGAAATGCTAGATGATGAGATGCTTGTTGGATATCTTGCAACACCGGAGGAGGAAGAAGAGCTCGTCAACAACAAAAAAAGAGTGCCAGTGGAAGTCCGCTTGACCCTGGAGGCACAGGCCGAATTTGACATGTACGAGTTCCACGAAGAGCTTCCAGCCTTAGAGAAGCTTTCAGTCCAAACAGACTTTTCGGAGGATGCCAAAAAGCACAAGTTTTTGGATTTGTCGCAACCGCTTCTTCCTCAAATGCTTACGTCGACGTTCTCGAAAGAGTTCTACTTGGATCAGGTGCACCGTCCGCGCCACTACGGAAAGGGATCTGCGCCTTTATTTGGAAACTTTCTTGAGCCGTTGTCGTTGACGGCGTGGTGGGTGGTTCCAGCGGTGTGGCTCCCATGCAACTTTTTTCTTTTCTACCTAGGCTTTAAAGGCCAGCCTGTGGTGACGTCGCTCAGCATTTGGGTGTTGGGACTTTTTGTGTGGACGCTTGTGGAATATGGGTTGCACCGCTTCTTGTTTCATTTGGATGGGTACTTGCCAGACCACCGGTACGCATTGACGTTGCACTTTTTGTTGCACGGTGTGCACCACTACCTTCCCATGGACAAGTACCGGTTGGTGTTGCCACCCACGTTGTTTATTTTGCTTGCTTACCCGTTCTACAGGTTGGTGTTTGCGTTGCTCCCATACCACATGGCGTGTGTTGGCTTGGCCGGAGGCACTTTGGGCTACATCATGTACGACGTGACGCATTATGTTTTGCATCACACGAAGTTGCCCAAGTTCTTGCAGGACTTGAAGACGTACCATTTGGAGCACCACTACAAGAACTATGAGCTCGGGTTTGGCGTGACGAGCAAGTTCTGGGACGTGATTTTCGGCACCGAAATCACGTCGACTTTCCAGAAGACCAAGTAGCTTGGAAGCAGGCCACCCGGTGCACAAGACTACGCGCCAGCACGTCGACGGCTCACAAGATCGAGTTTCAGTATATAATGATTATGAAGGCCCATCGCATGCATTTTCAGTAGGGCACGTTGAGCACAAAGTCCTCGGGGCGGATCTCCACGTCTAGAAACTCCTTCAGGCGGCGGGCAGCCACCACAGGATCCTCGTTCACAAGAGGCGCCGGCTGGTACGGAGTCCCGGCAGCACCGTCCCACGAAAGCTGCCGCATCGCAGCGCCTTGGTTCCAGAGCTGGATGTACACGTTCTCCTTGAACAGAAAGTCGCTGGCCTGAGCCGCTAGTAGTTGGCGAGACAGCAAAGAAGGCGAGCCGGGGACCGAGGCCGACGCGGAGTCCGGGCCGAGAAGCTGGCGGAGGTCAGCGTTTTTCTGGGCCGCCGACTTGCTGCGCTCAGCGGCGTCGGCAAGGGCATCCAAGTGCTTGGCGGGGTCAAACGGCGGCGGCGCCTCGACCTGGTTGTGCTCGTCCGGCTGCTCCGAGTTGTATTCGGCCGGGTCATACTCGTAGGGAAAGCTGACGTTGTGCAACAAGGCCCTGGACTTTGAGTAGAGAAGGCGGGCGCGGGCAAGGTCACAGCCGCCGCGGATCTTGGCGTCCTGGAGGTCCAGGATAAGCACGTCCTGCCAGGACTTGAACAGCAGGGGCAGGGCCCGCTTGCGGGAGTGGTCCAAGCGGCAAAGCACGTGGGCCATGCGGCGGGCCAACTTGGTGGCCAAGGCCCGGAGCATGGGCAGCTCGGCCACGTGCAAGTCCAAGCGGGCGGACTTTTCGCCGAGCCGCTGCCGTATCCGGGCCTGCAACAAGCCGTGCATGGCGTTTAGCAACACGGGGCGGCCGCCGGTCTGCTGCAGGTACTTGTTGCGGACGCGGATGCGGCGCCTGCTTCGGCGGAAGCGGACCTGGGCGGTGTCTGCTGCCAGAGTTGGAGCGGACGGGAGTTTTGATGAAGGCTCTTTTGCAGGTTTCGTTGTTGAAGGCTCTTTTGCAGGTTTCGTTGTTGAGGGACCCGTTAGTGAGGGACCCGTTGTTGGGGGACCGATAGTTTCAGGTCCGGTTTCTGGTCCATTTGTTTCTGATTCATTTGTTTCTGATCCAGTCTTTGATTCATTTGATCCATTTGATCCATTTAATCCAGTTGATCCATTTGATCTATTTGATCCATCTGATCCATCTGATCCACTTGATCCACTTGATCCACTTGATCCACTTGATCCACTTGATCCACTTGATCCACTTGATCCACTTGATCCACTTGATCCACTTGATCCACTTTCACAGGCCCGAACCCGCGGGTCGACCACCGGCTCATCCCCAAACACCCCATTGTCAAAACCATCGTCCTCATGGACCTCCCGGGTGTTCGGGTCTTGCACGAGCACCCTGCTGCGCGGCCACGCGGTCCACAGCGGGTCCGGAAAAAGCGGGTCCACTTGGTGCAGGAGAAACGCCAGGTACAAGTGGACCGCCAAGTCCGAGCGCTGGCTGCTCTCGAGCGTCTGCACGCACGCCACGTGCTCGTGGATCGGTTGGCCCGCCATTGCCGCTCAAGGGCCCGCTGCCGCCCGCGATGGTGTCGCGCCGTGGTGCACGGGTGTCGCGCGGCCCAGCTGACTCGACCCGGCCCTCTCAGCGCTCACTACTACTCCTCCAATGCAATCGTTCCAGACGTCTTTCTTGGACTTGGCCTTGCAGTCGCAGGCCTTGAAGTTCGGCACTTTCACGCTCAAGTCCGGCCGCCTGTCGCCCTACTTCTTCAACTTGGGCCTCTTCAACACCGGCTACTTGTTGTCCACTTTGGCCTCGTCCTACGCCCATGCCATCATCCAGGCCGGCGTGGACTTCGACATTCTCTTTGGCCCGGCCTACAAGGGCATTCCCTTGGCGGCGCTCACCGTCGCCAAGTTGGCCGAGCTTGACCCCGCCAAGTACGGCTCCTTGGGCTACTCCTTCAACAGAAAGGAGAAAAAGGACCATGGCGAAGGCGGCTCCATCGTGGGCTGTGCCTTGAAGGGCAAGCGCATCTTGATCATCGACGACGTCATGACCGCAGGCACCGCCATCAACGAGGCTTTTTCCATCATTGCCGCCGAGCAGGGCCACACCGTTGGTTGCATCATCGCTCTTGACAGGCAGGAAACCACCGCTGACCTGGACAAGTCCGCCACCCAGACCGTCAGCGCCCGCTACGGCATCCCGGTGTTTTCCATAGTCACGTTGTCCGACATCATCACCCACTTGCTGGAGAAGTTGTCTCCGGAGAACTTGGCTGCAATCAAGGAGTACCGTACTCAGTATGCTCCTGCCTAGATGCTTGCCTTCTGGCCTAGATGCTTGCCTTTCTGGCCTAGATGCTTGCCTTTCCGTCTGGAGATTTGAGGCTTTTTGGAGATTTGAGTCTTCTGGATTGACTTTGAGTCTTTTTTGGAGATTTGAGTATTCTGGACTGACTTCGAGTCTTTTCTGGATTGATTTTGAATAGAGATCCAAGAAATAGGGTTGATTATCTAGCCAACTAATTCAAGTAATATCACTCAGTTATCTCCATTCAGTATCTAGCCATTCAGTATCTAGTCACTTATTGGTGCGTGTCTTATCTAGGCCCAGCAAAAACGTGCATTTCTTGGGTCTCTTGGTGTAGAATTATGGGCCAGGATGGGCCGGCTTTCATTCTTTTTAGATTGGACCTTTGTCAACCTCTCGATTTTTGGAATCGGGCCTCGATGTGCTAGGATACATGACCTCATGATGAGCTTCGTTGCCAGCCATGTCTTTCGTTGTAAACAGTTTTTCTTCAATTTATAATGTGTTTCTAATTCGTCGACTACTTTATGTATTCCTGGGACCTTCTTTAATGACTCTAGGAAATCTCCAAGCAAGCTTTGCTTCACTGCCTAAGAGCCGTTTGAGAAAAGGCTAGTTTCTGAACATACGCATTTCCTGCCGATTTTCTTCCTGTTGTTCCTTTCTCTTTTTCTTCGCTTCCTGCCGATCATCTTCCTGTTGTTCCTTTCTCCTTTTCTTCGCTTCCTGCTGATTTTTCCTGTAGTTCCTTTCTCCTTTCCTTGAATTTGTAAGAAGCTTGACTTACTGATTATCTCCATAATAAGTCCATTCCTTTACAGGGTAGATTCGAATCTTTTTCATTGTTTATCTAATTTTGAAGAGGATCACAGCCAGCTCAACAATACTCACCTCAACAGACCTCTGGCTTGAAGAGAACGGTACCCTAGCACAGCCAACTGGTCCAGACCATAGTTCGGCGACATCCAGACCCACACGTCTATTATGGCAGTCCGGCGTGGCGACAGCCATTCTTCAGACTGCACCCATCGTTCAACTAACACTGACTGGGCAGCCTAGCCTTGGCTGTGGTGAATCACGTATACCCAGGCGGGCCCGGCAGATCCACTTGGTGTGAAACGGCAAATCGGCCGGGTCAGGTCGAGGAGCCGTATGCTACGCCGCCACGCAAACTCGATTTGCCTTTCCTCTGCATCAACCTCGTTTAACCCCGAACCCGCATGACCTTCTTTTTTGGTGCCTTGGGAAGTTTAGGCGCCTCAGGCATATCGGGCTCTGGGTCGTAGATCAGTTTGGTCATCGGGTGCTTCAAAGTCAAGTTCGAGTGCACCGGCACGATGGTGTTCATGTGGAAGCCTTTCACCTTCGGCAACAAGTCCGGCTCGAACCCCTGCTCGTACTCCCGCGGGTATGGGATCCCGCTCGACTTTCCGATGCTGGCCAAGGTGGTGGGGTGCAGGCGCAAGTACTCGGCTATCCCGTTGTAAAGCGCCCGCTTGGTGGAGAACCGGCTGCAGGCAGCGCCGTCCTTCTTGTATTGGATGCGAACCCGCCCCGGGTTGCCGTAGTCCTGCGGATGGGTCTTGTCCAACTCCAAGAGAACCAGGAGGTTCATGGAACGGCAGGCGTCCAGAATGGTCTTGGCCAACGGGTTCTCCACGGCCTTGTCGGAGCTGACCCGGCGGCCTTGCTTGTGGGACCTGTTCTTGTCGAAGTAGCACGGGTAGATGATCTGCAACTTGTTGATTTCGCGGCGCTCTTCGTCCGAGAACTTGGCCGGATCCACGATGTCCTTGTTGTCTTGCTGCAGGGCCGGGTAGTTCTTGTGGAATCCGGCGGCAGGGTTGAACTGGGGTTCTGCGTCTTGGGACCGGGTCACCACGGGTTTGTTGAGCGGCGCCACGGGCGTTTTGAGCGATGGGTCGAACTGGGCTAGGTCGTAGTCCATGTTGTCGATGTCGTCATCGTTGACTTCCTCCAACTGTGGGCGAGCCATGGTGTTTACTTGGAATGGAGTTGAGATTTCAACTGTTGGGTACGGTGTGCGCTGGGGCTTTTTCCTCTGTGTGCAGGCCGCGCGGCCCTAAGTTTCTGGCACCCTTGCAAGGTGCTTTGCAGTCAGGTCCCTAATGATTATTTGATAAAATGAATCGTCTTCGGGATGTGGTTGTGGTACTTGTCTGCTCGAATAGGACATTGGGGCACGGATGTGTAAGTCTAAGATGTGCTCTTACGTCATTTGGGTAAGCAAGATTTTCAGTGTTGTCGCATTTTGCTGAGTTGTGACTTATTCTTACAACTTTGTAGATATTGTCGTCTGTATTGAGCCGTGGCAAACTCCAAGATTTGATGGCCCATGCTTGCCTTTGTTCGTCTGGTTTCTAATTTTCTTTAAATGGGAAAACCTTTTTTGTTTCAGGTAGTTCTGTCAATACGCTCTTTTGCAAGGGCTCTTGAAAACCAGAAAGTGCAATGGGTGCGTTCATTGACTGTTGCATTTCTAGTAGCTGCGAAAAAAAGCGCACCTAATCGACTACTTCAAATCTAACTTTCTGTTGTGTACGTGTCAAAAGCCCAGAGGGGATTAGATTTACTTCATTTGGGGTCTTGATTTATTCTCCATGATTTTATGCTTTAAATTTCTCTCGCAATTTTCCTTGTTCTGCCCTCTAGACGTCCTTCTATAATAATTCTCCCTTCTCCCAAATCCAATCTGACCCCCACATTTACGTTCTATATAGTTCGAATTTATCGTCATGGTTCCATGTGATCTGGTTTCCGTATTAAAAAATTGAATATATGGATGTGATTACAGTGTGCTCGGAAGAAGCTATTTGGCAGGGGCCAGTGGCAGATTTGGAGTTATGTCAAATGTTCACATTGTCAACTAATAAAGGCATGATTTTGTGGGCAGATCACAGGAATTGGAACCGCTGGAGTTTTATTAGATCACATGTGCTTGTTTCGTTTTTTAAAAGACTCACAGATGAATTCCATTTTTATGGATCCAAAGGTTTAATTTATTTTTTATAGATCCATAGGTTTATTTCATTTTTTATAGATCCATAGGTTTATTCATTTCTCATAGACGCAAATTCATATGATTGCTCAGATACTACTATTCCATTCGCTCAAGCTTCATCGTGGTTTTTCAAAAATCTAGTGATAAAGAGACTGGCGTTTTTACAATTGGCAGAATAATAGTCTATTGTGAAGAAAGGGAGCTCAATCGGACAGACTATGACTGTTGGCAAAGGCCATAGAGTGTCATGGTATCTTGTGATACGA
The DNA here is from genome assembly GCA_002893665.1 of Metschnikowia orientalis. NCBI lineage: Eukaryota > Fungi > Ascomycota > Pichiomycetes > Serinales > Metschnikowiaceae > Metschnikowia > Metschnikowia orientalis. The sequence continues at coordinate 367,587 of NXGZ01000007.1, read as the reverse complement.
TAAATGGCCAAACCTATTTCCAAAAATGAGATAAAATAGCGAAAATACTCTATTTTATGTACCCATTATCTATCTGACCACCCATTATCTATTTTGAATAACCCAGATAATTAAACAAGGTAAGTTAAACTATATTCAAAACTTAATTAATGAGAATAAAAAGGAATGCAAAAATCAAGAAAAATAAGAACGAATGCAAAAATTAAGAACAGAAAATTTTAAAGGAAAATCTTAATGTTCAAATGTAATTTTGGGAAGGGGAAGTGATCGATCTATATAAGATCGATTCAGAACAAAACGCAATGCGATAAATGCCCCGAGTCCTCAAATGGCCACAAGATGAAAAAGCTTGATTCACAGCAGCGTCAAGCCCAGCCACGGCAAAAATGTCCAAACCAGTCTTACCATCTTAAATGCCATTAAGCGAAAGCACACTATAAGCGAAAGTCACCCGGGCTAATACCATACCTTCACTACTACAGCGGGCGTCCAGCTGCAGGACAGGGCCCCAGCCTTCTCTACCCCAAATCTTTCCATTTTCACGAGAGAGCACATTTTTTTTGTCGTGAAGTCTATTTTTGTTTCTATTGTCTTCTATTGTCGTTTCTAATGTCGTTTCCACTGTCGTTACAGTGTTCGTAATGTGCACGATCTTTCAGAATCACGCTTCAACTTCCCTCTGTCAAGCAGTCAGTGCGCAGGCCCGCACATAAGCGACCAAAGAACTGCCCTTGACCCTTCTGGATCGGCCTCCGTCACGGCACGTCATCTTATAAAGACCCATTCTGTCGTTTCCCAACACTTGCATCTTTTGCTGCCTCCACTGCTATGACTGAACTCCCCTCAAACGGGAGATCAGACCAACTGGCCGTCTTCAATGGGAAATCAGGCCAGCATGCTTCAAATGGGATCTCAAACGAGCTGGATGACCAACCGGATGTCTCAAGTGGGATCTCAAACCAACTGGATATCTCAAATGGGAAATCAAACCAAGTGCATGTTTCGAATGGGGAAGCAGACTCAAATAGGGAAGACTCAAATGGAAAAGACTCAAATGGAAAAGACTCAAATGGAAAAGACTCAAATAGGGAAGACTCAAATGGAAAAGACTCAAATGGAAAAGACTCAAATGGAAAAGACTCAAATGGGAAGTCAGACCACCATGTCTCTACTGAAACTCTCCAGAAACCCTGGGCATCCGACGAGAAAAGATTCATGCAAACACAGAGCTCCCCCCAAAATGCCCGCTGCTCCGAGGCCCTGTCGTTTCTGACTCCCCAACCACGCTCCCACGCTCTTGTTTCTAGCCACACTGACCCGGGGTTCAAGTCTGTTTCGGGATCAACACCTAAGGTGCTCAACCGCTGCTTAGAACTTCTCGAGTCGCTGCTGAAAGCGCCCCGTGCCGTGTACAAGCCGTCCACCCCGGCCCGCTACGTGTCCCACCCCGATATCCAGTTTTTCAGCTCGGTCAAGTCCAAGCACCACTTTGCCTACCACGTTTCCAAGACCACCCCCAAAAAGCTGCCTCTGCGGCTGCCGTCCAGCGCCCTTGTGTTCAACCCCTACTCGCGGCCGCTTCTTCTTGACCGCATAGCTTCTTATTCGGCTCTGGCGTGGGTGGTGCCTTTCTGCTCGGGCTCCCTGTTGTCCGAGCTTGACGCGGCCCGCTTGGGATGGCTGTGCCTTCCGCCCCTGCGATCAGCCGCTCCCCTGGACGCCACCCGCCTCCGTTGTGGCTCTTGTGGCCTGCAAATAACCCTTCACTTCAACTCGCTAGACACCCAGCCTTCTTTCTCCCTGGTTCCTTTGGACCCGGCCGATTTGGCCGACATCAACTCTCGCCTCTTGGCTCTGTATCTGCAGAAGTTGGCCGGGCTGGCCCACTCCAAGAACTGCCCCTGGCGCCGTCTCTCTTGCCCCTTGGGAATCTACTACCTCCATCCTCATTTGCCCTCCACGGATGCGCTTTTGATCCGGGACTATGTTGCTGCTCTCAAGTCGGCGCTTGACGCCATTTCCGCCATCAACGTCTTTGCGTCCGCCATCCTCCCCGCCACTGACGCCGTCGACCTCCCGGACATTGTTCCGGTATCGAAACAGTGGCTATTGGCTGCCCATTTCCACGACTCAAAGGAAAACGCCGACTCTATGTTGGACCGCCGTCTTCCCCACTGGATTTACACTGTCTCGGCTCTTGGCTGGCGCCTTGCTGTCCACAGTCATCAGCTCAAGTCGTTGCTAGCTCTCCTGTGTGGTTCTTGCACCCAAAAACACATTGTACAGCCAGATAAGTGTCTCGAGGACCTCTCTCATAAGCCGTGGTGCCTATATTCCTGTTCTATGGGCAGCGTGCCTTTTGCTAAATATTTCAGTGACATGCTCTTGACGCTGGGGAAAAACATTGGGCCCTCTGGGGAGTATCTGGGCGAAAGCGATTCCGTCGATGTGGACGCCTTACAAAAGTACACCGATGGCATCGACATCGACAGCGCCCTCGCAAAGTTATCCAAGCTAAAGAAAATTTACTTCAATTCTTAATAAACCCTCATGAACATACATAATATCACTCTGTCTCTGCCGGTTCGTCTTTAAGCGGAGAGCTGAAATCTAAAATCTCAATGAAAGTTTCTTCAACCTCGGCTTTCTTGGTCTGAACAGCTGCGACACAACGGTCTACATCGAAGCTCACCTGCCAGATGCTTCCCGTAATGTCTGAGAGCAAGTCACGCACAAACTTTCCGGTCTTTATGTCCCAGAGCTTGAGCATGCGTTCGCTGCCACTCACAATTTTCAATGCGTCGTGCTGGAAACAGGTGATTGCACTGTTATGACCTTCGAGCTTGCTCAAGTTCTTGCCAGTTTTGGGGTCCCACACACGAAGCGTCGAGTCTGCTGCTGCAGAGACCAAATAGTTTTTGGAGAGTTCTAGTAAGCCAACGAGAATTTTGTGCCCCTCTAAGGAATAGAGGAGCTTTCCGCTATCGATGTCCCAGACATTGATAGACTCGTCCATAGAGCCTGAAAAGCATCGCCTGGTCTCAAAATTCAAGGCAGTCGTGTATATCTTATCAGTGTGGCCCTCAAGGACATGCTTGCATTTACCCCTGTCAAGGAGATCCCAAACGCGGACAGTAGTATCATATGACCCGGATACGATGATGTTTCCATGACCTGTCACTGTTCTGACCGAATTCGTGTGCCCCGATAATATAGTCACCAAGTATGGATTTCCTGGATCTTTTGAATCAAAGACCTGGGTTTCGGTCCAGTCATCACTTTTCTCGTTGTCCAAAGGAAGCTTCCAGACGTGTAAGTTATGATCTCGAGAACCAGTGACTAGGAGAGGCACTTCAGGAAAAATTATAGGCTTCCCGTTTTCATCCTCGCCAATTTTGACAGGATGCAATATGTCCAAGCATCTAACAGTTGATGTGTGGCCCTTAAAGATATGGGAGCACTGTCCTGTCCGAATATTCCAAATACGGACTTCCCGGTCGGTAGAGCCGCTGACTAAAGTATTGGAAAAATACTTGAGCGCCCAGACGCCTCCGTCATGGCCCTTCAAGAGCCTTAAAAGCTTGCCAGTTTTTGTAGAATGCACATTAATCAGCTTGCCACTGAATCCAGTAATCACCTTTTCGTCGTCGTGCTGAAGACATGTCACAATGTTCGAGCCATGGCCAGCGACACTTATTCTTTTGGGCTCGTAGGTCGGATCCATCCAGCGCTTCGAAATGATGTAGCGCTTTTTGTACAAAACCTGGGCATTGCTGGGCGGCTTTGCAAGGGGGTTGCTGATTCCCCACTCACGATACAACCGAGCAGTATCAGCCAACTCGGCATTCATCATCTCTGCTGACGTGACCAAATTGTCTCTTCGAAGCATGTGAAGCCAGGGCTGGGGATTGCTAGCCAACGCATTCCAGGATCGACAAACAGTCGAGACGGAGATTATGGAAGCCAAATCCAACTCGGAGAGAATATTCAAAGTGATCTCCAAAGGCAAGCGCGAGAGAATGTCATGGTTTAGGCTTTTTTGAATAAGATCCCTGAAGGAAGAAAGCAGTGGTCGACCACAGTGCTGTAATAATGATAGAAGGAGGTGGTTCTTGTTGGCTTTGGAGACAAACTTGCTGAGGCCTGTGATCATATCTATAAGTTCGCCTTGGTTTCGAGGAGCTCGGGACAACTGCATGTCTAAAGCCACGTGTGCCGATGGTTTATCTCTAGCCGACTGGATTGGTGATGCCAGAGGCAGGGGTAGCACCAACAGTTGGGACATGGCCAGATCCTCTGTCTCATACTGGGACCCAGAAGCCAGGAGCAAAGCTGCCGGCGTTTGCGGTGACGGCTGCACACTTTCCACGACTATGGACATTCCAGAATCCGACGGGGAATTCGCAACCAAGCTCAGGATTGGTGTAGCCGACAAGTCGGAGGTAAGGCGCCGCTTGGGAGGTCTGAATGTCGAGGGCTCGTCACAAGAATCCAGTTCCTTGCTATGCTGGCCCGCTTCCGAGTCGGTGTTGGCGGCTTGTGCGCTAGAAACCCCGGAAACCGAGTCTTGTCGGAATCGTTTGCGGGAGTCGTACGTGAGTTTGTCGGCGCCAAGCAAAAAGTTCGCCAGCACGTCATCAAAGTAAGCATCGCTGATCACCTCGGATGGATCGGAGGGACGAGTATCATAAGTAGGGCTGCAGCCCAAAAGCGGAAACACGGGAAGATTAACCATTTGCGGTGCTGCGGGGCATCAAAGCAATAGGGAGGGGAAGGGGTTGTGGCTGAAACAGCAGTGAAACAAGACTCTGCTTTCAAAGACCTTGGTCTCGGGCGGTCAGGGTCTCGGACTTCAACGTGGAGGAAACAGGGTCACGGAGGCACGCAAAGGGGAACGCAGCCGCAAGAAACGCTTGTTTGGGGAGTGTCGTGGACGTGTTTCAGGTTTGTTTCAAATCAGCTGCAGAGTTGTTTCAGGCGCAGCGCTCAAGGCGTCGTTGTTTTGCTGGTGGGGGTGTGCTTGTAGGTGCCTTGTGGGAAGTGGTCCCTGGTGCGCCATGACTGAAAGGCGCGTGCGGCAGAACACAACCGTTCCAGGAGTGCAGACGGGATCCTGCAGACACGCAGGACCACCTGTGCACCAACCTGGTCCTGCTGCAATTCCAATCTGCTTGTATCTTCCTTTCTGAGCTGAGGATCGGCAGGTCCGAGGATGGCGGGGTTAGCCTATTTCGTGGCGCCCTGCATACTGTTTCGGTTGGGCTCTACTCAGCGCATGGTCGGATCATGCGAAATTAGCCATGATTTGAAATCTGGTGTATATGCAGTACCCAGTGTTGACAGTGATGGAGTCGAATTTCATTCTGATGTATTCAATATGCGCCTGGCTTGGCTAGCTTAACTTGCCTGTGTCAAGAGCATTGTCTGCTTTGTAGTCACTGACGTTTTTGCTACCTAATCCACGTCGCAGCAATGAAGCTTTTCTTCGTCCATTAGATGTGATTCTGTTATATGTCCTACTTATGTCCAATGCAGAGCAGAGTCAATCAGACATTAGTGATAACGATGCCTGGCTGTCCGGGAACTGCGCTTTCCACAACCTTACCTGTGGCGCTTATAGCCACCTCTTCACCTGTTGCAAGATCTTTACCCACTTTACCGCCGTGAGGGAATGCAATGATCTGGAGGTCTGCAATCTCGAGGGTGGTTGCGGCCTTCTTCACAATGTCAACGACCTTTGCTAAAAGTTCACCCTCGTCAAAAGTCAATTTTCTGTTGAAAACGGTCTTTGGGTTCTCCTTCGTCAATCTCTGTTTCAAGAAGTTGATAAAAGGCATGGCTCTCTTCATGTCCTTTCCGACTCTTTCCTTGATGACCTTATTGTCATTCAAGGTTTGACTTTCGAACAATTCTCTGACAAGTCCGATGTACTCATCTTGCCACTCAGGGAACGATGTGGAAACAAGCAAGGTCACCTTGGCAGGTTTTGATGAATCAACTTCTGCCTTACCCTTTTTGGATTTCAAAACAACACTTTCGGATTCACGAACGGCTCTGCATAAGTCTTTGACGTATTCCAAAGCGTCTAATAAACCTTGCGAGATTTCTTTTTGGGCCCTGGGGAACTTGGCAGTCTGGACAGATCCTTCTTTTCCAATCACTTCTTTGTATAAATATTCAGCAAAGTGGGGTGCAACTGGAGCCAACAACAATGCTTGAGTTTCAATATATTTGAGGACCAAGTCCTTGTGCATGGTGGAGACTGAGTCTCTGTAGTAGTCCCTGGCAGTTTGGAAGTCGAATAATCCGTACTTGAGAGCGCTCTTGTAGTTTGTTTGGGAGTATTGCTCGTAAGCCTGTTCAATCAAATAATTCATCTCGTTATCGAATGCGGAATCAAAGAATGAGTCGAACTCACCTGTTCTCAATTCACCTTCAAGCACTTCTTCACACCATTCCTTGAGCGTGGTCAAACGCAAGATAGCCGCATTGGCATTAGCCTCATCGAAGTTTGCATCTTCGACGGAGTCGCCTGCATCGGCCAAAGCAATTCTGGATGCGTCAGCACCAAACTTCTCGGTGATCTGTTGCAAGGTCAAAAAGTTTCCTGTTGATTTGGCCATCTTGGCATTATTCAACAACAAGTGACCATTGGCTCTGATACCCTTGGGCCAAAGTCTCTTAGGGAAGATGGCAACGTGGGAGTAAATGAAAAAAGTCAAATGGTTAGGGATCAAATCTTTTCCGGAGACTCTGACATCCAAAGGATAGAAATATTCGAATTCTCTTCTGAGCTCCTTCAACTGCTCTTGAGGAATATCAGTCTCAATGTTCTCGCGTCTGGTAAAGATGTAGTCAAAAACTTCATCAGTCATTTGCAGGGGCTTGATGTTGAATTTACCTGGCACTTTACCATAGTAGTCTGAGTGCAAAAAGCGTGAAATGGTGTAGTAAGCCATGTAGACAGTCGAGTCAGACAAGGATTCAATTAATTGACTGTCGTCCCATGGACATTTGGTACCCAAACCATAAGTTCTGGTGAGCGCCCAGTTCTTCAACCAGTCCAACACAGCCTCAAAACCATTTCTGGTCTCCTTAGAGAAAGTGTCCATTCCAGCGAGGCACTCCAAAGCTTGCTCCTTCCAAGACTCCTCACCGTAATCAATGTACCACTGATCCTCCAAGGAGACGATACAGTCATCGCCAGATCTCGAAACCACAGGGCCTTCGGGCTCATTGTAAACAAAGGCCTCGCCGCTTGCAACCATGTCAGCCTTCACCTTAGGCTTAGCAGTCTCGACCTTTTCACCCTTGTATTTGCCAATGTTCATAACACCGTTGTAGAAGCCCTCCTTGTACGCTTGCTCCTTTGCGGCAGCCAACTGAACGCTGTCCTTTGGAGACTGGATCTTCATCGAGTTACACAAGAACTCGGCACACTTGTCTCCAAACTTTTCAGTCTTGATCACAGACACGATGTCAGTTTGCACCCAGTCTTTATCGATCTTGTAGTACTCGGACTTGTTTGCCAAATCTTTGGTGGTGATGTAATCGTCTGGGGAATCGGACGGAACGCACGTGACAACACCAGTACCCTTGTTAGCCAAAATAGTGTCCATGGGAAGAACTCTCAAGTTCTTGAGCAAAGCGTATGGGGGGTTTATCTTGGAGCCCACGATTGCGGAACCATCAATCGTCATGGTAGGGGTGTAATCACCACGAGTGGGTGTCAACTTCTGGTAGCACATGTTCTTGAAAGCACGAGTGGTGGAAATGAAGTACGAGCCGTCAGCAACTTTGAAAACTCCGTAGGTGATTTTTGGCGAAACAAAACAGCAAGACTGTCCGTACATGGTCTCTGGTCTCAAAGTGGCAGCAACCAAGTACACCTTGTTTTTGGACAAATCAAAGTTGTTCTCTTGGAAGATCTTCTGAGCCTCTGGGGCAAACTCGGTGACCTCAATCTTGATGCCCACATACTCCTGTGGGTTGACTCCCTCACCGGAAGATCTGTCGTGGTCCAAACAGGCCTGGCCATCTTTCTCGGAGTAAATGGTGTATCTCTCGCCAAACTTGATTTTTCCGAGGTCCTTCAATCTGTTGATTTGCCAGCGAACAAAGGCGTCGTAGTAAAGGTTTGCTGGTGTGGTGACCATAGATCTTCTCCAGTCCACTCTACCTCCGAAGTCCGAAACGTTCTTTTGCACCAAGGGGGGGAAGTAGTGAAGCCAGTGCTGGGGGTCGGCAAATGCCGCGACCTCCTCCTTTTTGAGACCAAGCTGCATCATGATCTCGAACTGGTACTTACCTCTGCCTTGTTTTGCAGCAGCCTTACTCTTTTTGGCAGTGAACTTGGTCACATCCTCTCTCTTGGCGGAGGCGGCGGCCGGAGCAGCCTCTTCCTCGTCCTCGTCGGCTGGAACCCCCGAGAAATCAGCGCCAAACTGCTCGACCTCCCTCTTGATTTTGTCGGCAGCCGACTTGATGGGCATACCAGTGCAGTGGAAACCCAAGGGAAACAAGGCTCTTTTGCCGTTCATGCGCTCAAAGCCGGTGGCAAACTCGACTTTCGACAAGGTGAACGAGTGGCCGGCGTGCAACACTCCGTTCATGTAAGGGTACGCCATGGTGGAGAAGAATTTGGGGTGATGCTGTCTCAAGACCTCGCCGTCTTCCTCGGCGTCCTCCTCCAAAGAAGGGGCATCAACATTGAAGAAGCCCTCGTCATCCCAGAACTTCTGATACTTTTTCTCGATGGCGACGAGAGTGTCTCGCCTATCTGTCTTTTCCAACTTAATGGTAGCACTCATGGTTGGTGGTGAGAATTTTTTTAGGTGCAAAAGGTGCGAATATGCTAGGTGAGCTTGGAGGTGCACGGCGCGTCACGTGACGCCCGCCGTACGAGCGCCCGGACACGTGCAGACCCGTACCGCGGGCTCCTGTGTCCCACGCGACTGGCTTTCTCCCGGGGGCCGCCAGCCCCGCTGCTTCGGCGTGGCCCGCTAGCCCGGCCAAGGTACCACCTCCGTACCTCACCGGGTCGTGAGTCAGCGCGCGGAGGCCATGTTGCACCCGTACCTCTCAACCCCAGCCGCCTCACATGCTGGCTCCTCCTGCACGCGCGACAGATAAGAATCCTCTCCACAGTTCTAGTCCGCCACCCTCACTTCTTTTCTCCTTAATTTACTAGCACCACACTTTCAGCTCTTTGAGTCTCTATTAGTTCAACTCTTCCCAGTGCTCTCCTGCTAGTCTTCTGCTTCAGCACAATGAAGCTCTTATATCTTTCTGCCTTGGTGGCGTCCTCGGGAGCCCTCCTTCTTCCCAACTTGAATGGCATGAACACAGAGCAAATCTTTGCCCTTGACTCGCCTGGAAACCGCCCTGAACCCTCTGGTCCTGCAGAACACGCCGCCTCCCATGGTACCAGGCCTTTGGTTCAACTGGCCCCAAGTCTCGTGCCTCAGCTGTACATTGTTGTGCTCAAAGACGGCTACTCAGACAGCGAATACGAGGCACACCACCAGTGGGTGGCACAACAATTCACTATGCTTATGAAACGGGACTTGGCCTCGGACATGATTGACTCGGCGCTTGATTTCATGGCCAGTGCCTTGGACTTTATCTCTATTCTGTCTTTCAGGGGCTACTCCGGATACTTGCCTCCCGCTTTGTTGGATGCTATAAGAGAAAGTCCAATTGTGGCCTTTGTCGAGCAGGATTCCATCATGCACATCAATGACTTGGAAACCGAGCCCGAGGCGCCTTGGGGATTGGCCCGTGTGTCTCAAAGAAAGTTGGCTGTGCCCGCCGTCACCGACTACTTCTACGACTCAGAAGGTGGCAAAGGAGTCACCGCTTATGTCATCGATACCGGCATCAAAACCGACCACCCTGACTTCGAGGGAAGAGCTGTATGGGGCGATGCTGTTGCTTTCCCTAAGCTTCGCTTGGATGCCCACGGACACGGCAGTCACGTGGCCGGAACCATTGGCTCCAAGACTTATGGTGTGGCAAAAAATGTTGACTTGGTAGCCATCGGCGTGATGAATCTTTTGGGAAGCGGCACCACTTCGGACATCATCAAAGGTATCGAGTTTGCCGTCAAGGACCACCAAAGCAAATTGAAAGCCAAGCAGAAGGGATACAAGGGTGCCACTATCAACATGCTGATTGGTGGCGGTATCTCTGAAGCCTTGGATATGGCAGCTAACGCCGCCACTAATGCCGGAATCCATGTTGCAGTCGCCGCCGGAAATGAGAACCAGGATGCCTGCGATGTCTCCCCAGCCAGAGCCTATGGACCCATTACTGTGGGGGCAACGGACAACGCGGACCAGAAGGCTGACTTTTCCAATTGGGGTAAGTGTGTCGATATCCAGGCCCCAGGGGTTGACATTCTTTCGGTTGGTATCTGGCAAGACACTATGGTCATGTCTGGAACATCTATGGCTGCCCCTCATGTCACTGGTTTGATGTCCTACTTGTTGTCTTTGCAACCCGAGCTCGACTCGGAGTACTCAGCAGACTCGCTCATCACCCCCGCTGATTTCAAGAGAAAGTTCATCAAGTTTGGTACTCATGGCGTGATTTCAGGCCTTGACTCCCAAAGTCCAAATGTTTTGGCCTTTAATGGCGCTGGAGAAAGCCTCGACAAATTATGGTCTATTTAGACTCATTTTCAGTTAGTTCTTTTGGTTTTTTAATTGTTCGACTCTATAAAATTAATAAAATACCCATCTAGTGTCTTTTTCTCACTTTCTTTTTCTCCTCATGAGCATCGGAGGCATCATTTTGGGGACTGCGGTCGTTTCCTCCTGCTTGAAGAAATCTTTCTTGGGGCCAACTTCTAGTTTGCTGCCTTGAAAATCCATGTTTTGAAGAATGAACTCCGCTTTACCTGAATCTTGGACGGATCGAAACTCGACCAAAGCCATGTTTCGACTAGGTTTGAGTTGAATTTTTGAAACAGCTCCAACTTTCTCTTCTACGACCTTCTTCAATTGCTCAGCCGTAACGATTTCATTCAATTGCAGAAGGGTGATCGAAGAGGCGTTTTCGAAACTCGAGGCTTGTTTTTTGTGATCCACCTTCTTGTCGACTGCATTGATTTCGACTCGACGGCCATCCAACTCCACGCTTCCCAATGCGACAGCTTCGGATGCATCCTTCTCTGACGCAAAGGTAACAAATGCGAACCCATTATTCTTATATCCCTTCGACTTGTTTGCCTCAGAAAGCGGAACATTCACTGTTTTGATGGTACCAAGATTCAGAAAAAACTCGCCAATGGACAGCGAATCAGATATTTTGAAATTCAAATTGCGGAGGTGAATCTGAAAGGCTGGGTTCTCAGGCTCGCGTTTCTTCTTGCCCGATGGGTCTGAGATCTCAACATGGAGCTCGTAGTCCTTAACGGAGAGCCCCAGTAGCCTATCACGAACTAGTAGCGCAGTCAGGGAGTCCACGAAGTCCATGTAACAAAAGCGACGGGCTCCGAAGTCCCGCTGTGAGGGAACGCGGATGTCGAATGGTCGCTGGTGGCACTCTGAACGCACCATTTCCCGGATGTCTTCAATGGAGAAATCAGGGGGATAGTTTGTCATCCAGACAGTGTTCCCAGTGAGTCTCTCGACGTTGACAGAGTGCCCATTGAGAGGCTTCAAGTGCCGGGAAACACATTTGAGCACGTCGCTTTCAGAGGCAAGCTCTGCCACCGCAAATGCGGGTTGGTTGGGGATTGACTGGTGTATCGATATGCTTACAGGATCGGCACAATGCTTGAAAAATCCCCGGATATCATTTTCTGAGGCATCTTCGAGAGGGCTGATTTTGATGCGGCACTGCTCTCTGTTTCGGGACGGCTCAGTCGGGAGCTCTTCATGTTTTGCTTTTTTGGGTTGAGGCTGCGGATCATCCAAAGACTCGGGCGGATGTTCAGTTTTCCGCTTGCGATCCGGGTCCAGAGCAGTGCCCTCATCATTCAGATTCGAAGCAGAGCCCTCGTCTGCCTCAGCAGCAATGTGGCTTAAATACTGGCAACACTCCAAGAGCAGGTCCGGATTTGTGCAAGTTGTACGAAGGAATGGCGAGATTGCAGCTATGACTTTCTTGGGGTCATCGAACTTGAGGAGCTCCGGTTTGCAGTCATTGACCAAGTCATATACTTGCCGTGTCTCATGATGTGCCACGAGGACTCGAAACAAACAAGTCCACGCATCGGCATTATATGGCTGGAGAGCAGTATAATGGCGAGCGATGGACTCCTGGAGGGCCGGCCGGGCGGCGAACATGGACACGAGGAAATTCAAGCCGTCTATGTCCGGCAACAAGTCGCAGTATGCCAAAGCGGTCTCCTCGGATAAAGCCGGGGCTAGCCCGTAGCGAGCACGGAACATTTCGAGCGATAGAAGGTCGTGGATGAGGGTCCGGTCACGGAGCAGTTCCTCGTGGACGATACGCAGTTTCAAAGCCGCAACATGGTCCATGTCGGACCACAAGACGGCGGAAAAGGCCTCGGCTCGGGCCGGATACATTTTGAGATAAAACCGGCAGAAGTCGGGCCTGTAGGCAGTGAAGCGGGAGTCCGACTGGAGAATGCCAAGGGTCAAGGACCACACGGGTAGCCACGAGGGGTCAGCAATGCGGCAGGCACCCGAGTAAACAAGACTGCCGTAGAACACGCGGAGAAAAGCCGGGAAGTTGGACGCCAGGCCGTACTTTTGAAGCAGGAGAATGTAGCTCGACCAAGAGTCGGTATTGGCGGGGTCTGCCGCCACGGCCAGCTCCATCTGCTCGTAAAAGCGCAGAGAACGCTCGGCAGCCTTGAAGGATTTGCTTGCGTGGCGCATCACCGAAGTGTAGTTTGCACTGTCGTGGCGAGAAACAAGCGCAGAGTACTGCTGGAAGGTGTCGTCGAGCAGGCGGTGGGGAATGGACAAGCGGTCGGCATAGAGAGCCATGATGGCAGTGGAGTCGGAGCCCAAGCAGCGGAGCACACACAGGAAGAGCAAGTGGCTGTGGCGGTAGTCGTGCTTGTGCAAGGAATAAAGATGCTGCGCTAGAGCCAAGCCGTCTGCAGCCAGCAGGGCTGTGTCCAAGTAGCACTCAAGGTAACGAGCCACATACTCTACCACCGGGTATTGGCGGGCAAGGGTTTCGAACATGGCCAATTTTTTGGCCGGCCGTTCGGACGGAGACTCGCGATCGATGGCGGCCTCCCAATCGGCGGCGTCTTGGGCGGAAAGAGCATAGTGGCAGGCTTTGGCAGACCAGAAGCCGCTGGGAATGGGGTCTTGCAGAGAACGCACAGACGAGGCCAATTGGCGGAACAACGCCACACTGTAGGGCTGCAGCGAGGCTTCCAGCACGACCTGGGCCGCAAGAGCGTCAAATTCGGGCATTTGTTCTGAAGCAAGGCGGCTGGAGGTGAAGAGGCAACAGTACGGGGAGGGAGAGGCACGGGTGTCAGGCCGCTGAGGGTCTTCACTTGGTGCGCGGAGACAGGAAAGGGAATAGCTGCAACTGCTGCGAACTGAGGCCAAATGAGTCCAGTGAAGTGAGGCCAAATGAGCCCAGTGAGTGTTGGGCAAAGTGGGGAAATCAGAGGCCAGATGTCTTGAGGCAAGTGGGCTAAGATGGGTTGATGGAATCCGCCCTAAAATAAAAAAACCAGATAATCATTATAAGAAAGTAAGATATCGATGGGCCATTAGAGGCGAGTGAGAAACCTGGATGCCATAGTAAACAGACTTTTTCATAGTTACACTTTCATGATATTTTAGACATCACATATGATATAGGCATAAATTACAGATATTATCCAAATTAGCAATCCAAAGCTGATATATCTTGTTAGCAAAAAAATGAGCGACGTGGGAGTAGTACATTGTAAGGCAATATAATGTATAATGGCAATAGAGTTGAATGACAGTATTATGACGATGATGTAAAATGGCAATATGATGTAATGACAATATGATGTAATGACAATATTATGTAATGACAATATTATGTACTGGTGCTAATGGAGAAATATCAGATGACTCTCTAATCAGTAGGGTGTAGTAGTTTATTTGAAAATCAAAGATGCACTTTGACTTAGAATCGACTAGTTGTTAAATAAGATGGAAGCGATGCAGATGGACGCGAAATGTCATTTAGTAGGACGAGCGAAGTCAAAGCCCAAATGCACAAAGCACAAACAAAAAGCAAACGCACAAAGTAATCGAGCAAAGAAAACAAAGGAAACAAACAATCAAAGAATGCAAAAAGGTCTAAAGCAACACAATGTACCAATTAGTAAGAGTAAGTTGAGTAAGTGGGGCTGGGAGAGGCTCTGTCTGCAGGAGCGGGTCCAGGCTAGAGGCATCGCGGCGTCATCGCAGCATCACCTCCCGGATCAAATGAACGCCAACACATATCTCCAGTCGTACGGCTGGGTGGAGGGCGAAGCGCTCCAGAAGGGAGGTCTCAAGCGGCCCATTCTCGTCAAGCACAAAAAAGACACCAAGGGCTTGGGGTCGGACGGCAATGACGCGGATCTCTGGTGGGAGCGGCTTTTTGATGGGCAGCTCAAGTCGCTTGATGTGAGCAGCTCGGCGGGCGGCGTTTCGTTTGAGCAGAACTCGGCGGACGTGGCGAATCACGTGCGCAAGGCAAATCTGCCGTTGTATCGGATGTTTGTCCGGGGAGAGGGCTTGAAGGGGACTGTGGGGGTACGTGCTAGCGGTGAGAAGCAAGAAATAGAGGGGGAGGAGGGGGAGAAGAAGGAAAAGAAGGTAAAAAAGGAGAAGAGAGATAATAAAGATGAGAAAGAACATAAAGACAAGAAGGATAAGAAAGACAAGAAGGATAAGAAGGATCAGAAGGATAAGAAAGATCAGAAAGAACATACAGAACATAAAGACAAGAAAGACAAGAAAGACAAGAAAGACAAGAAAGACAAGAAAGACAAGAAAGACAAGAAAGACAAGAAAGACAAGAAAGAACATAAAGAACATAAAGACAAGAAAGACAAGAAAAACAAGAAAGACAAGAAGGATAAAAAAGACAAAATCTCTCCAAACAAAAGGTCCCTTCCCCAGAGTATGGCCTCTTCCAAACGCCAGCATACTTAATCCATCCAACTTCAAAATGGCCGTCCTGCAGCCAGGCCCGCAGCCTCGCCTGTCCTACACCCTCATTCTGTATCAACTACTTGTAGCAAATACACACACTTTAGTTCTCCCCTCCTTCCCTAATTTCAGCCGCTGCTCCGCCCGCCGCTTTCGCAACACTTCTCGTGAGGCCCCTGTCGTGAGCCCTCCCAAAACCCGCCAGAAAAACACCCCTGCATCCCGCCATTCCAGACCCCACAACCTCAATGAAATGGCCCGCCTGGCATTTGGCGTTTGGTGCTCTCGCGGCCCTCTACCTCCTTCCCCTCTTCTCCCGCTGGCTCCTACACTGGGCGCTCATCACCCTGGCGTGTGTGGCCTTAAGTGCTTGGTTTACCCTACGGCCCTCCAATGCGAGGAGCGTTCACACAAGCCCGCCTCGCCGCAAGTTCCTTTTTCTTGAAAACGCCCGTCGGTGGCACGAAAACGTCGCGGGCGTGTCCGAGGATCCGCTGCAGCGGGTCTCTCCAGATCTTGCCTCGGCGCCCCGAGCTTCGGCGCTTCTCGGGCACTTCACCAATCTCATAGTGCTGAACTTTTTGGACTCGTGGTTCCTGAAAATCTCCTCCAGCCGCCTCTTTCTGGACGCTGTGCGCTCGGAAATGAGCTTTGTGTACGAGTCGCTCTTTCTGCGTCTCCAAAACGTCGACTTTGCCCAGCTATTGGTGCTCCAGCTTGTGCCCATAGTCACTGATCACTACCTCAAATTCACCGCGGTGCCTAATCTCCACGACGCCTCCTACTCGATCGAATCCAAGCTCCAGGCCGCCCGCAACTACAATGGAGGCCTGCTTCATCCGGGCGTATCCATGGATGTTCCAGGATCGGCCCTGAAGCATCGCGAACGTGCCTTCTTCCGCTCTCGCATGCTGTTGATCATTCCACATCTACTTTCACCCGAAGAGAGAGACAACGCCTTGGTGCACTCGCTTGTTCGAGAAATCTTGGCCTGTACGGTCCTTGCCAACGTGTTTGATGTCTTGTCCGAAGGTGACTTTTACAACCAGATGGTAGCTAAGTTGATCGGTGCAAATCTCCAGCATAGGTCGCAAGTCAGAAGGCTTCGGGCGGCTTTGCAAGAACACACTAAGCTCGACCACTTCAAGGCACCAAGGCCCCTCCCAACAAACCTCAATCTGCTCACGGTGTCTGCTTGGTTCGATTATATTGACCAGGCGTCCGACCTCGAGGATATTAGAAATTGCCTCAAGCGCATCAAACTCTCTTTGGATCCTTCTGCTCATAGTTACCAGCAGGAACTTGCTTTGGTCCTCTCTGTCGAAGCGAGATTAGACACTCGCTCCCAGCAGCTATCACAAGAGGAGAAAGGCCTCGGTCTAGATTTGATTTTAGCAGACACAAGATACCTGAATGTGTTTAGAGAATTTCTCAGAACGTTAAAGCAAGAGGCAGACCTAGATCTCTGGAAGGATATCGAACTAATGAAAGCGCCGCTAGAGGACTCCGATACGAAGAACGTCCCGCTCCTGTTGGAGTTTTCAACGGAGGATGATATTAAAAAGATCTACCTGCGGTTCTTCTCCAACCCAGAGCTATGCATTGACCCTGAAATCCGGTCCGCCGTTGACGCCTACATCTTGAACTCAAACATGGATCTGTACCGGGATGCACGTTCGGCCTTGTTTCGTTTACAGAAAAACCTTTTCATCTCCATGAAAACGCTTTACTACCCCAAATTCCGAGGCTCTAGACGGTACGGCGACTTGGCCGCTGTCAACACCACTGCAGACCGCAGAATAGCATCGACTGCCTTCCCGACTCTTCGATTGAATGACGTGCGTGATCCTGCTTTGCGGCACATGGAAAATCCAAGGGTTTCCGATGCTGCTCAAGAAAATCATCTGGTGATAAGCCCAGCTGTTGTGAAAGCTGTGGAGTCAGCTTTCGAAAAGATTATGGAAAACTCACCAAGTCACGTGGATTTGAACCAGCATAATGTGAAACCAACGGTCCATCCGGACTCGAACTTAATGGCGTCAGCTGAGAAAGATGGAGATAAATCTTCGAGAAACTCTCTATTCGGCGACACTACTCGACAGATTTCACAAAACCTCGACCTGTCCAATCGGTTGTCAGCCCTATTTGAAAACAATAGCGATTATGATTCTGACAATGAATCCGTCTCTTCCGATTACTTGAATACCTCAGCTCAATTGTCTGAATCTCAGATGTCTGAATTGTCTAACCTGGAAGTGCTTCTCGCTGCACCTGGCGATTTGAGCTTAGCAGAGCAAATTGCAACTTTGGACTCAGATATCGAGAATCTTACAGAGCAAAGTGAAATTCTCAATTCTTTGATAAAAAAGGCAGAGCTCACCAACAATGTGAGTGAGCTAAAAGTACTTCGCCGGTCGAATGCGAGTCTTGAAAAAGAGATTAATTCTAAGGAGCTTCAAAAGCAACAATACATCGTCCAAGAAAACGAGAACAGCTTGTACGGAAAGTCGAAGGTGCAGATACAAAGTTCAGTGTATGGCAGCGGGGAGAACTTGCCATTTGTTTTGTACGTGATAGAGGTACAGAAATACTCAAGCGAAAACCCAACCGAAATTGTGGCTGGTTGGGTAGTGGCTAGAAGGTTCAGCCAATTCTACAAATTGAACGAGTACTTGAAGCGCAAGTGTTTAGCAGTGAACGAACTAAAATTTCCGAAAAAATCAGTTCCCTATTTAAAATTCAAGTTGTCACAGCAAACCGAATCTCGCAAGCCTATTCTTGAAAAATACTTAAAAGAGTTGCTTCAAATCCCTGAGGTATGCTCCGATCCCGCATTCAGAACTTTCCTCTCATCGGAAACTTTTACTTTCGGTGAAAAGAATTCGAAATCAAGGAAGGATATCGACGCCGTGTTAAATAGCTTTTACAAAGGGACGCCCAGATTGATACCCGAAGTGCGTGAAACGGACAAGCTCTCTTCCCACGATAAAATCTTGCAGAACATAAAGGACATGGAAAAGGAATTGAAGCAGTTTGACGACATTGAGAAGTCAGTGGTTCCTGAAAACAATAGTGTCCCCTTTGTAAAGCCAATATCAGACTTGCTTTTAGCAATTTTTGACTTGGGAAAAAACAGCTGGCTTCGTGGTCGTGCATTGTTGGTCATTTTGCAACAAGTGTTGGGGTCAACCATTGAGAAAACGATATATCAGCAGGTTGAAAACAGTCTTAAACAAGAGACCAAAGTCTGCGAAGCTCTTCTGGCTATTATAAACCTACTATTTCCAGAAGGCAGATTTCGCGAGTCTCCAGAACTCCGAACGAAAGCTGAACAGACAATCTCGAGACAAGAAGCATTTTCACTTCTTCAAGTGTACATGGATGAGACCTGTTCCAAAATATTTGGCTCCAAAAACACAATTTCTGCATGTAACAATTTGTTGGAATTGATACAGAATGATTTTCTTAACAAGCATCTCCTCTATCAGATCTTTGACTGTGTCTTACGGGCCTTATTTCCTGAAATTGAATTTGAGAATTCTCACCGGGGCCCAGTATAGCATTTGAAATCTTGATTTATTAGTATTCATAAATATGTACATTAAATGAAATTCGAGAATTCCTAGTCTTCAGTTTTTTGTTGGTTTTGAACGAATTCAACGGCAAGGGCCTTGACTCTAGCCACAGTCTGTTCCGTTCCATTCTCTTCCTCGTAAACCAACCATTTCGAGAAAAAGAACTTGGCTTGCTTTTTCGATAACTTTTTGCCCAAAACCCTATCGAATAATGACTCAATTTTAGACCGGTCACCCTTCTTGATTTCCTGGTCAAGGTAAACATTCCACAAGTCGATTCTCTTTGGAGCGTCCGTGATCAAACCCTCGAACAAGGATCTTCCTTGTTCAATGTCGCCCTTGTTAAACTCAAGTTGACCAAACTTTCTTACGACCTCGATGTGGTCCCTCTTTGGAAGAGATTGAAGAGCACGAGACAAGACTTCATGTGCTTCTTCGGGCTGTTCTCTCTCTAAAAAGAATGAGCCAGCTTGGACCCAGACATTGACGTTCTGACTGAATTTCTTGGTCATAACCTTGATCAATGCTTTTGCTTGTTCAAACTTTTCCGACAACTGATAAATGCCGACCAATTTTTGATGCATCGTCAAGCTGTCCATGTATTGGACTGATCTCTTGAAAACCTCGTCCAATGATTCTTCTGAGCCGAAACTATTCTCCAAGTTAAGAAGGGCAATCCAAATGTTCATCTTTTCCTGTTCTTCTCTGTAGTTTATACTTTTCAATGCTCTCTCTGCGATTTCTCTTGATTTTTCAATTTCACCCAATTGTAATTGGAAAGACATATAGTTCATCCAGAGAACAGATGAGTCTGGGTTACCCACAAGCAATCTTTCGAAGTCGCCAACAGACTCAGGGGCCCGCGAGTTCATTTCTGCTGTTCTGTCAAGCGTTTGTTTCTTGCCCTTTCTCTTCTTTTGCTTAGTCTTGGTGAAGTCCTCGTCTTCATCAGAAGACTCACTCTCTTCAGCTTGATCCAAGATAGAGGCAGTCCAGTCAAAACCGTTAGTTGAGAGACCGCTCAAGCCCTCACCAGTGGACTCCGTCTCGGAAACCTCTTCGTCATCCTCATTCTCGCTGCTTTCATTATCAAAAGCATCATGCATTTCTTCATCTTCATCCTCTTCAGCTGTATCACTTTCACTCTCTGGCTTGGTGCTGACATCCTCATCAATCAAGTCAGTAAAATAGGATGCCTTCATTCCCAAAGACATCTGCTTCTTTTGTGAATTCAATTGCAAGACCTTGACCTTCACACGATCACCAACGCTGAAGAAGTCCTCTATGTTTTCGACATGGTTATCGGAAATCTCAGATTTATGGCAAAGTCCACTGACATTGAGGGTTCCGTCCAAAGTGACGAACACACCGAAGTCTGTGATACGCTTAACAGTTCCATCATAAATGTCCTCTAATTGCAAGTCTTCAAATACCTTACCGCTGGTCAACTCACCGTTTACTTCGCTGTCTTTGAGAGTCAACTGAACACGACCCTGGGTTTCACACTGAAGTACGCGTGCAGTCACAACCTGGTACAACTTGAAGTATTTCTTCCAGTCATTTAAGAACACATCGGAAATGTTTGTGACACGAACCAAACCATGAAGTTCGTTACCCAATGAGACGTAAAGACCAGCATTAGAGATACCATTGATAAAACCCCTGATTTTGGAGCCACGTTTGATCTCGTCAACTGAGTGAACTGGCTTATCGGTTGCAATGCTTTCATTTCTTAAGCTAACCAAGGCCTTTCCGTCCGTGTTCAGGAAAACGGTGGCAACCACAGGTTGGTAGAGCTGGTACACTTCTAACAATTTGTCGTCGAAATTGTTAAGAGCCTCGGTTATAAATGAACGTGCAATCACAGATGGGCCAAGCTCGACAATGACGTTGGATTCACTTACTTTGAAGACTCTTGCAGGATACTTTTGTCCCACTTTAAGGTCCGAAAGTTCGGTGATGTCCTTAGGTTTTGCCAGGAAAAGAGTTTTGTGAAGACTTTCGTCGTAAGATATAGCACGGGCATCCAAAACTGTACCCACAGCAAAAGACTTTTGGAAGTCTTCGAATTCAGCCACATTACTGCTAAGGTTGTAGACAGAAATCAAGCCACTCACGCCAGGGCGAATTGTGAAAATTGCATTTCCATAAACAAACCCATCAATGACACCACGCTCAGAAGATCCAATTGTAAATTCTTGCGAAGCGTTGGCTTTGTATGCTGAGCTTCTGTGTAACTCTTCCGGTAAAATAGAGAGCTCGACATCGGCGTCAGATGAAAGGTATGGAGAGAATTTGCCCGTGGCCTGACCGCGGTAGCCGATAACCTTAGCCTTGATTTCGGTTCCGACCTTGAATGCTGAAAGAGGCGCATGCAAATCTTGCACACTGGAAAGATCCACTGCTTGACTTGTATGGATTCTGGCCAGTAGGTTGTCAGCCAAACGGATTGCCAAGTGATTGTTCTCAATGGACTTGATGACGCCCTTTGTCATGGCACCCACATGGAAGTCGGTGGATACCTTCTTCGTGGAGTCGCATGGGTTCTTGAGCCTTATAGACTTGTAGGCAGAGGTTTCTGCGGAAGCGATAAGAGACAACATGAAACGCTTTGTCTCCGCATCCGTCTTGATGACGCTGCAGACAATGGATTGATTTCTGTGGAAAAGCTTCAGCAAATCTTCACTTTCATTGGTGGTGGCACTTTTGGGCAAGATCAATCCAGTAAGCTTACCGGCAAAACGAACAAACAAGCCCATGTTGGTAACAGACTGGATGTACCCTGGGACGCTTGCGCCAACGTGAATGTCTTCAAAGTGAGTAGGGAGCGTTTCGTTTTGAGCAGCAGTGATGAGAGATTTCTTGGCCGAAAAAGTGAGTACCCGGCGTTTGTTGTCCTTGTCCAAAAGAACCACTTCGATTGGGCTGCCGACCTTCAAAGCCTTGAATATGATCCTGTTTTCCTCGTAGTTGCCGTCAGACAAATGACTGCTGTCGATCATGCCGCGCAAGCTTCCATCCTCCACCTCGACCAAGACTTCATCTTTTGTCTTTTCCGAGACGCGGCCAGTTAAGACACTGCGCCCGACCTCTAATTCATCAAGTTGTTTGGCTTGCTGTGCACTGAGTTCAGCGGATTGGCGCAAAGTCACGCAGATTTTACCCTCTTCGGGGGAGACGCTGAGGATGCGGACGCTGACTGGCTGGTTTTCTTTGAGAAAGTCCTTGGCATCAGTGACGTAGGTCTCTGAGATTTCACTCTTGGGTAAATAGGCCCGCAAGTTGCCAAAAAACGAAACAACGGCGCCCCCAGCTACAAACTTGTCGACAACAGCCGTGGTTTTGAAGCCCACGGTTGCGTCTTCAGCAGAGCGGATAATGGCGTCGTCATCCAAGTTGACCAAACTCTTTCTGAGGGTGACCGTCATTCTCTTGCCGTGTTTTTGCAAAACTCTTCCTTTGACTTTGCCGCCAACCTTGAATTTCCTCTCGGGATAAACCAATTTTATGTCGGAGAGATGCTTAGTTGGAACGAGAGCCTCGTAGTCCCCAAAGAACTTGACCACCAAGCCAGCAGGAAGGATCTTGATCACTTCAGCCGAGGAGATATACTCACCAATAGGAATGGTGTCAACAGAAGGGAATTTGGAGTTGATCACCGAGGGTTTGAGACTCAAAAGCACAAGGTCGTCGACGTTGTTGTAGCCCATGACTCTGGCAGGATGCTTGGTACCGACGGCGTAGTTGACAGCTAGGTCCTTCTCGGGGTCAGTGTTGGATTTGTGGATTTGGCACTTGAGCGAAGCGCCGGACAGCGCATACAAGAACGACGAGTCTGAGCCAATGATTTCCACAGGCTCGTCAAAAACAAAGCCCACTGGGAATGCTTGCGAAGAGTCGTCCGCGCAGTTCTTGAGTTCAAAAAGCTTGGGGCTCCGCGACAAGATGAGCTTTTTCTCGCCCTGGCGGGTGACGATTCCAATGACTCTGGCCCGCACAGTTGCACCCACAGCGAAGTGGTTTTTCAACTTTTCAAGCGTGTACTCCTGCGCGTGAGGCAAGGTGAAGGTACCATCAAGCGTGCCGAAAACACGGGCAATCACACCGTTTGAGGTCACTTCGGACACAAGGGCATTGACGATGCAGCCCGGGTGCACAGCGTCCACGGAAGTCATCTTGGTCACAGGCGACTTCTTGGTGACAACCTCTGCACCGAGAGGATGCAAGTTCAATGTGCGGGAGGTCTTGCTGTTGATGGAGGCGAGGAAGGTCAGACCCACCTGCAAAGGCAGACGGTCTTGGGACTTTTTCAACTCTTTGGAGGAAACGAACCCACTGAGGCCACCGAGACCAGTGTCACACACTATACCGTGGTCCTCGACCGACTTCACGGACACCTGCACCACATTGGGGGCTATTAAGTCGTCTTCTTCCATGGAGGCGTTGACGAGATGGGGCTCGATGGAAAGCTCAAAGCCCTTTTTGGTGTCATCGCTGCCGGGCACCACCACGGCACGAAGCCACTGGCCCACGCAGAACAAGGCGTCCAACTTGGGGAAAGCCGGCTTCAAAGACAAGCGGGTGGTGGCCGGGTCTTCGTCGTCGGACTCGTCGTCGTTGGACTCCATGGCCGCCTCGTACTGCTCAAGCATGTCTGAGACCTCGGCACTGATGGAGGTGATGGGGACACGGCTGACCAAGCTGTCACCGAGGGAAAGCGATAGGTGGGTCTTGGAAATGGCCATGATCTGGCCAAGCACCAGTGCACCAGGGATCATGGAATCGAAGGTGAAGCGTTCGATGGCGACTGCGGGTGCATCGGTGGATTCGGGGGCCTTTTTGGCGCCGGCTTTCTTGGCCTTTTTCGACGCCTTTTTGTGTTTGTGTTCCGGCTTTTCGCCGTCGGGAAGGGCCCTTTTCCTGTCAGACGCCTGCTCAAACAAGACGTCCTCCGTGGCCTTGTTGGAGATGGTTTTCATATCCAACGTGGACAAGCCAGAGCCGCCGCCTCTGGGGAAAGCCACTTCACTGCTACTGAGTTTCAGCGGGGTGGGCGCAGCAGGATCCATTTTTTTAGGTGGTGGAAGGAGAAGAGATGAGCGTGAGAAAAAATTGTGTAGGGATGCTCATGGACAGTGCGCACGTTCTGGGTTTGGTTGCAAGCGCCGGACTGCACACACCGCCCCGTCCTGGTCCCACTTGGCTGTGCCCTGTAGTATTCTGGGTTTGTTAGGATTTTCCAGGGTTTTCCGAGATTTGCCTTAAGCTCCAGTTTTTTTCCGGCTGCTTGATGCCGGGAGATTTTAAACTTTTCATTCGTGTGTCGAGGTCTCCCGTGTTTGCTACGAAAGACTTGGCGGCTGCTCCTTGGTCCCCTGTTAAGAATCAGATGCATGGTCCTCTGTTTTGCTGCTGATTTTGGCCGCCTGCTCTGACTGAGTCTAATACCTGCGGTACCTAAAACCGTCTATGCCCCAGCGACGGCTTTTAGTCGACGCAGGCGCTGCCGGTGCTGAGTGACTAGCCTCTGTGTCGGACAATGCAAGGTGTTCATGTTCATGCTCTCAATAGAAAACAGAACAGCTTTTTTGACCTGAACAATCGGTAGACTTCCCGAAGAAAGGATGAGTCCGATTGTAGACAAAATGAATCCGATTGCAATTCAGACAGAACGCACCACAATTGCAAATAGACTCCGATAACGCAGAATAAATTGGACCACAGGCGCTTCTGCCGCACATTACTTCTTCTTTTTCTGAGCCTTGGACTTCTTCGCTGGCTTCATGACAATTTGCCCCTCTTTCACGTCATCGGGCTGGTCTTTGAATTTCTCCTGAGACTCTAGGTAGAACATCAAGTCTTTGACCTGCTCGCCCAAGTCCTCCACCTGGGCCTTTAGTTGCTTGTTCTCCAAAGTCAAAAAGTCGACCTTCTCCGAGAGCCCATTGTTGAGGGCCCCAACCTCCTCTAGCTCCTGGGCAGCAACCTTCAACGACACATCTTTCATTGAGATCTTCTGCTTGAGCGCCGGAACCACCTTGAGCTTAAGAGCGTCGATGTCGCCAGTAAGGTCCAGTAGCTTACCCTCTAATTCAGCGACCTTCTTGCTGGTCGGGATCGTTTCGGCCACGGAAGAACCGCGCTTGGTACGCTCGGAGCCCGTCTTGTCCTTCAAAAGAAGCTCATAGTACTCGCGCTGGCTGACCAACTGCGAAAGCAAGAGCTCGGAGTACTCCATGCCTTGGTTGCTCAGCTTGGAGCTGGACTCCTTCTCGACGCCCACTTTCTCGGAAAACTCGA
Organism: Metschnikowia orientalis; assembly: GCA_002893665.1. NCBI lineage: Eukaryota > Fungi > Ascomycota > Pichiomycetes > Serinales > Metschnikowiaceae > Metschnikowia > Metschnikowia orientalis. Next base: position 342,596 of record NXGZ01000007.1, on the reverse strand, counting down.
CGATTTTCCCGTCGGACTCGCTGGTGATAAGCCGGTGGACGTAGTTGTCTCCAGCATAGTCCCACACTCGAGACGACAGGAGCTCCATGGCAAAACAGTGGCCCGTGTCCACGAAATGCTTGAGAGAGTGCTGCTCGGGCGCATACCGGCTGCAGCCGAGGTTTCCACAGATAAGGCAGACCCAGAGGTTTTCCGAGACCGCACAGGCCATGCACGATTCCATGACACTGTCGGGCGCCGAGCTGCGGGGCTGCTGATGCTGGATGCGGGAGTTGATCTGCAGAAGGCGCCGCACGGACTGCCGCACCTTGCTGTTGGGCATGCTGTTGGTGTACCTGCAAATGGGACAGGTGTCGTCCTTCCAGCGGGAGAGACACAGGCAGTGGAACGTGTGCTGGCAGGGAATGGTCAAGAGACCCAGGATGTCGCAGTCGAGGCGCTCGAGGCACACGGGGCACGTGGGGAGCTCGATGGCGGTGCGGTCACAGTCGGAGAGGCCCTCTTTGTCCGGCAGCAGCGGGTGGGTGAACGGGTCTAGAAGAAAGTACGGCGAGTGGGCGTCGTCACGTGGCGCCAACGGGCCCGTGCAGTTGAACGAGATGGACTTGACAAACACCACGTGGCACGTCTCGGGCTCCATCGAGTTGAACGGCTTGCCGTCGAAGTAGTACTGGAACTCGGCGGCCTTGACGGCATCCACAAACTTCAAGAGCACAAGGAAGCGGTTGGGTTTCTGGCTCTTCAAGATCCGGATGTGCGACAAGAACTCCGTGTAGTGGTCGCCTATGAACCCGAGGATGTCGGTGGCGGTGAAGTACGTGGGCACTGCGATAATCAGCACCATGGTGTCGTCGCCCGTGAGCAGGACGGCCGAGGCCGGCGGCAGGTCCAAGGGTTCCTCGAAGTCGCGGAAAAAGCGGATCACGCCGTCGCCGAGCAGCTGGGCCTTGAGCGGCTCGATGGTCAGGAGCGGGTCGGCGGCCATGACGGGAAAATCGAATCCGGTCACCGTGACAAGCGACGCTCTGTAGTCTGCGGGTTCAATGGCGTTCTGCGAGGGACTGCCGGCTGGTACCTGACTTTCGGGTGATTCCGAACTTTTGGGAGGTGGAACGAGTTCCTGGCTTGTGTGTCTCTGGCTTTTGGGTGGAACGAGTTCCTGGCTTTTGGGTGGAATGAGTTCCTGACTATTGGGTGGTAGAAAGGGTGGGGCGGCCGCCGGACTGGTTCGTATTTCAGGATACAAATCTATGGATATTCTATAAGAGTCTGTTCCTCTCATGGAGCACGTGGACACTTGGCGGCACGAGAACTGTGTGTTGTGTAGAAGTGTAGGTGGAGTATTTGAATGTACTAAGCTTAGTGCATTAGGTGCGCGCGTGCATCGAGCCTAAGGGCTTGCAAGATTCGAATCAGTAATCCAGGTTTAAGACATCCTGTTATAAAAATGAAGCTTTATAGGTAAGAACTTTTGGGTTACAATGAAGCTTTATAGATAAGAAACTGGTTATAAAAATGAAGCTTTATAAATAAGAACTTTCGGGTTACAATGAAGCTTTATAAATAAGAACTTTCGGGTTAAAATGAAGCTTTATAGATAAGAACTTTCGGGTTATAAAAATAAAGCTTTATAGATAAGAACTTTTGGGTTACAATGAAGCTTTATAGATCAGAACTTTTGGGTTACAATGAAGCTTTATAAATAAGAAACTTATTATAAATAAAAAACTTCCAGGTCTCTAAAGACAAGGTGATCCAGGCCATAAATGACACATTTCTCTATAATGAACGTGCCCAAGACCGGCTCACAACCCGTACTTGGCCGGGTCAAAGTCGGCCAAGCTGTGGAGAATCTCGCCCCCGGAGCCTAGGATTTCCGTCTCTTTTCCTGCAAGCTCAACAAGCGCATCGGGGTGGGGAATCCAGATCACCGTGGCCTTGGCGTTGAGCCCCGACACCACGCCCGGAATGCCGTCCTCAAACACCAAACACTCCTCGATGGCAATGGGCTCGAGACCCTGTGTTTTGCGCTGCCCGTTGATGCTGTCCAAGCAAACGAGCCAGATGTCCGGACTGGGCTTGCCCCTTCCCGGCGGGATGCGCGGGTCGTCGCCCCGCACAATGTTGCCGTCGAAAAGCTCAAACTCGCCCTTGAAATCCTCGGTCTTGAGCTCATAGTTCAACGTATTGGAGCTGGTGCCCAATGCCATCGGCACTCCCTTGGCCTTGAGCTCGTGCAACAACTCGCGGGCCCCAGGCAAGAACCTCGTTTCCTTCCACAACGTCTTCTGCACCTCAAACGCCTCCTTCATGAAAGTTTCAGGTGCCACGTCGATCTGGTAATGCTGCAACACTTGCTTGGCGGCCTCGGGGCCCGGCAAGCCCTGGAGCTTGAGCTTGATGTCCCACGTCAACGGCCCCTTGCCATACTTTGCCAACGCGATGGTCGACGCCTCCGTATAGATGTCCTCTGTGTTAAGGAGGGTGCCATCCATGTCGGTTTTCGTTAGTATTCACGGCAATCCGCGCCAGATTGGGGGATGCAACGTACCAAATAGACACGCTTTGAAACTGGGGCTACTATGCGTCATTGTGGCGCCGTGCTGGTGTACCTGACTTACGGTGTCATGGTAGTAGTTTGGTGATGACGGTTTGGGTGAGCACGGTGTTGCGCTGTGTGCAGGCCGTTACACCTGGGCCCGTATACATTTCAGTGGTCACGATTCACCTTTGGAGACTACACGGAAGGCTGGCGGTAAGTGTTTCTTAAATTGGATTTCGTTGAGTCGGATGTTCATTGAGTCGGCTGTATATTGAGTCGTGGCTCAGGGAGCGTTCTTAAACAAGTAGGAAATGCTCTCACCGTTGTGGAGTCTTCTGATGGCCTCGGCCAACACGCCCGAGATGTCAATCGTATCTAGTTTTGGACAGAGCTTCAGCTTCTCCTCAAAGGGCACGGTGTTGGTGCACACAATCCGCTTCAACTTGGAGTTGTTGATGTTCTTGATGGCGTTGCCAGACAAAATTCCGTGCGTGACAATGGCCAAAACCTCCTTGGCGTTGTTTTCCAACAACACCTCGGCCGCCTTGGCTAACGTGCCACACGTGTCGGCCATGTCGTCCACAATGATGCAGATCTTGTCGGTGACATCACCAACCAACACCATGCGAGACACCTCGTTTGCCCGCGCACGCTCCTTGTGGATCAAGGCAAAGTTCAAATCTAGCCTGTCGGCCAAGCCTGCGGCTCTTTTGGCGCCTCCGGCGTCAGGCGACACGATGATGGCCTCCAGGAAGCTGACTTTCTCGCGGATGTAGCGCACCACGCTGGGCTCGGCGTACAAGTTATCGACGGGCACGTCGAAAAAGCCCTGGATCTGCGACGCGTGCAAGTCCATGGTGATGACGTGGTCGCATCCGGCGGTGGTCAACATGTCGGCCATCAACTTGGCGGTAATGGGCGCCCTGCTCTTATCCTTGCGGTCTTGTCTTGCGTAAGGGAAGTTGGGCAAGATCACGGTGATCCGGCGGGCGCTGGCAGTCTTGCATGCATTGATCATGATCAAGAGCTCCAACACGCGGTCGTTGACCACGCCGGACCCGATCTGGCAGATGATGAAAATGTCCTCGTCTCGGACACTTTCGCCAATGCTGAAGGTGACTTCTCCCGTGGTGTCCCTCTTCAACTCACAGGGGGTGATTTTGAGGCCCAAACGAGAGGCCACCAACTCCGCGAGGCCGCGGTGGACATCGGAGGCTAGCAACTTGATGGAGTTCGAAGACATGGCGGTGTAGGGATTGATAGAGGCGCTGAAGAAGTGCACACACGTGGGTTTGCGAGGGCTTCACGGCGGTTCACGGGGGCTTCGAGGCTCGGCGGTTTTCTGCAGGACACACAGCTCCAGGGTCGGTGCTTAGGCGGTCGGTGGGGCACGGAGGGGCAGTTTCGGTGGGGGCCGGTTTCCTGTGGGGGGTGTTGGCATGTCTTTTTTTTGCTGACTTGTGCGCAGTGCGATGCTCCTGCAAACGGCCCGTGGCATGCGATAGCGTGTGCGCCTAGGTGCAGGACAGCCACCTCCCGCCAGTGTCGGGGGCCGAGTTCCTCCGGAGTTGCGGCCGACTTGGGCCTTTGCCGGGTCTAGAACAAGTCGCGGAGCTCGTCGAACTCGTCGTCCAAGTTCTCGTCCATGTTGGTCTCGCCTGGCCCCACCGCCGGGTCCTCCGCGTTGTCTGCAGCAACGCTGTCAAGCCCGGACACCATTTCGGGATTCAAGGCCCGATTGTCGTTGTCGTCGGCGTCGGGCAACTCCTCGTCGTCGTCCTCGTCCTCGTCGTCTTCTTCGTCGTCGTCGTCGTCTTCGTCGTCCTGGCCGCCCCGTGGAACCGCCTGGTGCTGGAGGTGCTCTGGTTTGAGCTGCGTCTCGCGCAACTTGGCAAGTTCTCTCTTTTTCTGTTCGAGCTGTGTTTTCAAGTTGTTGAACGTCGACTGGAACTTCATCCGCATCATCTTGTAGCTGGCGGTGGCCAACAACACCTTCTGTTTCTCTGCGGCCTTGGAGAGCTCGGAGATTTCCTCCTCGAGCTTCTTGGCCTTGGAGTTGCCTTGAGCCACGGCCTCGTCCTCTTCGTCGTCGTCATCGTCGTCATCATCGTCGTCGTCTTCCTCGTCGTCTTCGTCGGCAGCGCCGGCGTTGTCGCCGTCCGACTCGCCGTCCTCCTGGTTGTCCACTTCCGACTTCATGAGCACACGTGCCGCGGTGTTGTTGGACGTGGAGTCCAAAGCGTCCGCCAACTCCTGCTCAAGCGCAGTGTCGAGGTCGGCCTCGAGGTCAAGGGCCATCTGGTCCTCTTCCTCTTCCTCCTCCTCTTCCTCGTCCACCTGCTGCTCGAAAGTGCCCATGTTCGAAGCAGACTGAGACATGGCAGGCATCAGCAGGGACAGCAAAGCGGATGGGGACTGGGACTTGGCGGTGCGGGCGCCGGCAAACTTGTGGGCCAGGGCCTTCGGGTCGAAATACTCGTAGTGGCTCTCCTCGGCGTCGTTGTCCCGGCGCACAATCTCGTCGACCCGCAGCTCGACGTCGGCCATGACCCGCGGGTTGGTTTTCTTGGGGCGGAACCGCCGGTACACGTTGTCAAACGCCGGCGAAAGCCCGTGCCGGTACACGGTCTTGGAGGGCCGGATCTCCTTGTTGACCGAGAGCGAGTAGAGCGGGTGCGTGTAGGTGGACTGTTCGGGGACCTCGAAATCGAGGTCCATGTTGAGCTGCTTGGGGTTGATCACGCGGAGCACCAAGAGAATCTGGCACACGTCGATGGTCTTAAAAAAGTTCTTCTTGTCCACGGTTTTATATAGCTCGGTCACGGTGGGCAAGTCCACGAGCCGCGCCGAGTAGAGCGTCAGGTTGACGTTGACCACGGCCTTGTCTCGCGTGATCCACTTGATGTTGACGTTGGAAAAGTCGCCGGAGCTGGCCGCATTGTGGAGAAACCCCAAGTTCTGGTCGTCGAGAAACCGCACGGCGATCGACTGCTCGATCAACGGGTCGTCCTCGAGATCAGGCGCCTCCGAGTCGTAGCCCTCGCCCGGGATTCGCGTGGGCTTGATGCGGACCTTGGGCGTGTGCTTGAAAGGCTGCGGTTTTTTGGGCGGTTCTGTTTCTGGGGCCGGACTTTCTGCTGCGCCCAGGGCTTTGCCGAGGCTGATGCGGAGCTTCTTGTGCTTTTCTTTGGCGGGCTTGGCGGGCTTGGCCACCATTTCCGGCAGCTCCACTTTCACCGATGGGGTTTTGATTTTGAGCCGGGGTAGCGGCTGGTCGCTGTCTTGCGGCGCCAGCTTGTTGACGCTGAGCTTGAGTTTCAAGGCCATGTTGTGATTTGGTGTGATTAGTTTTGTGATATGGTGTTCTGATTAAGTGTTCAGACTCAGTATTGTGATTCGGTGTTCTGATTCAGTATTTTTATTCAGCCTTCTGATAAAGTATTCAGACTCAGTATTTTGATAAAGTGTTCTGATTCAGTATTTTGATTCAGTACTTTGATTCAGGATTCTGGTTCAGTCTTCTGATTCAGTCTTTTTATTCAGCTTCTGATTCAGTTTTCTGATTCAGTATTCTAGTTAAGTATTCAAACTCGGTATTTCGATTCTGATTCAGTCTTAGTTCAGTCTTCTGATTCAGTCTTTTGATTCGGTCTTCTGATGTAGCGATTCAGGATTCTGATTAAGTATTCTGATTCAGTAATCCAGTTATAGGGAGTCCTAGTGAGTCTCGGTTAAGAGAGCGTCGGGTCTGAAGCAACTCTGGGATAACCCTGGGATAACTTTGAAGCAACTCTGGGATAACCCTGGGATAACTTTGAAACAACTCTGGGATAACTCTGGAACAACTCTGGAACAACTCTGGAACAACTCTGGAACAACTCTGAAACAACTCTGAGACAACTCTGAAACAACTCTGAAACAACCTTGTTACAACCTGAAAGTCCCGGCGTAGACAGTTGCAGTGGCTAGTTCAGTGGGAGAAAAACCAGATGTGGTGAAAATACAGTGTGGAGCGAAGCGCGGGTTCGCGCGTGGACCTTTTGCAACAATTGCCATTCCAAACCCTAAATTGGGATTCTTTTTAAATACAACAAAAGAGGAGCCTGTTTTGATTCAAATCGGAGTTCAGAGATAAGTATTTTGGTACTTGATGCATCGGGCATGGCGGCAACTGATGCCAGAGTGGATGGGGCACTGCATACTCGACGGTTCTCGGTTCAACCAACCCACTTCGATTTCACCACCCCACTTCTATCACAATCTAAAAATTCAATCCAAATCATTTCAAATCCAAAACATTAAAATCCAGATCATCTCTCTTAAATCATTCATTTTTCGGACCAAAACGAAATTCTCTAGCTGCCATCAGCACTAGCCCTATAGTTGCCATTTAAGGTGTGCGGCTAAAGCTAAATTCTGGCGGTTCGCATGGCTGCAAGCGTGCCGCATTCTACCACTGCTTTCCGTGCAAATACTGTAAAATCCCCGGACTCTGGTGTAATATGGACTCCACGCTTATTAGCTAGCCCAATTTTATGTCGAGTCTTTCGGTGTGTTTGAAGTCTGTTTCAGTGTTTGAAGTCTGTTTCAGTGTTTGAAGTCTGTTTCAGTGTTTGAAGTCTGTTTCAGCGTGATTAAAGTCTGTTTTAATCGGTGAGCTCTTGTTTATTAGAAAAGTCACTACAGGCTCCAGTTCAAACCCAGCTTTCTCATTATCTATTCTCTTGAAACCTACTTATTTGAGATTCAGAAGTTCATTTGACCTACTTGTTTGAACAACTCATTGGAACATTCGAACTTATTTGAACTCATAAGAACATCTGAACTCATTTGAATCAACCCAAACCCAGCCTAGTTTACCTTATTCAAAACCAAGTTTCTTGCAACCTTACTCGAGCATTTTATTGAGGTCCTATTATTATATTGAGCTGCTATGTCACTTGAACTGTTGAACTGCTATGTCATTTTACTGAAACTGCTATTCTACTTGAACTGACTCTACTTGAACTGCTATTTTCCTTGAACCATTTCACTTGAGCCATTATTTGACTTGAACTATTTTACTTGAAGAGCTACTTTTCTTCAACTGATTCTACTTGAATTGATTCTACTCGAACTGTCATTTCAATTGAGCTGCTCCTCTACTTGAACTGCTATTGTCCTTCAACTTTTTCACTTGAGCCGTTTTTTTACTTGAACTATTTCATTTGAAGAGCTATTATTCTTGGAGCATTTTACTTCAACTGCTATTCTACTTGAACTGTTTCACTGGAACTAATATTTTACTTGAACTACTAATTTACTTGAACTGCTACCTAAACTGCTCACTTGAACTTATCTAAAGTGCTCACTTGAACTTATCTAAACTGCTCACTTGAACTTATCTAGCACTTGAACAACTTTCACGAATACTGCTATTTACCATCGGGCACCTCTCTAAAACTGCCAGTTTTGCCCGCTAATTTGCACAGCCATCAGCAGCTTTTCAAAAACCTTCTCACAGACCACCTCCTAGTCAGCTCCAAAACCCCACCATCCGCTTATCGCACGTTGCTTTCGCACCGAAAATTTCTCGTCCTCCAGACACCTTCAGACTAACCGACCAGTCGCTGACTTCATTTGCCCCGGTCTGCAGCCATGAGCCGCCCCCGCCCTCTGTTCAGTCGCCGGCGCTCCAGCTCTGCTCGGAGATCCCGCCAAAACTCCATCTCTTCCGTCGACTCCAAGCTCTTTGACGACAACAGCCATGAGATGTTCTCCGGAGCACCCTCCGAGGTCATTCCGTCCTCCATTTCGTCCTTCCACTACGCCCACCACTTCAACAGGCAGCTGGACGCGGACTTGGGCGAGACGCTGCCTCTTCTAGCGCCGGCCAAGTCCAGTTCCCACCGCGACTCCGACCTCTACTCCATGGCGTCCAACGCCACGGCGGCCTCGGTAGAAACCAGCAGCGCCAACTTCCGCTTTTTCACGGCGGACCAGATCGAGGCTGCTCCGGGCGGCTCCACCTTGGAGAACCCCGAGGACCCCATCGACTACAACACCAATTGGGACTACAACACCGACAAGTTCGACGACGACGATCCGCTCCAGGCCCACGACTCGGTCTTCGGCAATCCCCCGCCCCGCTCCCGCAAGTACTCCTCCATCCGCTCGCCCCGCTCTCCGCTTGCCCATTCGCATGACCCCGCCTTTGAGGATGAAGACCACGAACAGCGCTCCTACTTTGAGGACCGCTACCGCCGCCGCAGCTCGGCCAGCTCCCGCCGCTCCAGCCAGTCGTCCCGCGCCTCGTCCCGCCGCTCGCTGGGCTCCGAGGCGGCGTTTTTGCAGAAATACACCCCGGTGTCCAAGTACCAGCGCTACTACTTGGCTGAGGAAGACATTGTCGTGGGTATCGCCGGCTACTTGAACTGCTGGTGGAAGACCTTGGCCTACTACTGTATCTGCGTGTTCTCCCTAGGCATCGGCTTCTTGGTGCTCCGCTGGATGCCCAAGCTTCGAATCAACTTGATGGGCTCGCCGTGTCCTCTTGGCAAGGCCGATTGGTGCGTGATAGAGAATGAGTACGGTGAGCTCACCACCGTTCAAGTCTCCCGCAGCCGTTTTGGTGAGCGCCTCTCTGCTTTTCTCAATGTGAAGACCCAGGACGACGATGCCTTGGCTCCCGAAAAAGACGCCGATCCGGTCGTTCCTTATCTTCTCTTCTTCGAGTACCGCTACCTCAAATTCTTCTACAATCCCGTCGAGGATCTTTACAAGACGAATCTGAACTGGTACGACACTCACTGGCTCAATGTCAAGAGTTTGCGTGAGGGCACTTCTCAGACATTACAGGATCAAAGACTGTTGATTTTCGGCGCCAACAACATTCACATCCACGAAAAATCAAACCTCCAGCTTCTTGCTGATGAGGTGCTTCACCCGTTCTATGTGTTCCAGGTCTTCTCCATCTTTTTGTGGCTTGCTGACGACTATTACTACTACGCCTCATGTATTCTTCTCATATCTGTGGTTTCCATTATCAACACTTTGGTCGAGACGAAAGCCACCATAGCGCGCTTGAGCGACATGAGTGTGTTCAACTGTGACGTCAGAGCGTGGAGAAACGGCTTCTGGACCCTGGCTGACTCTAATACGCTTGTTCCGGGTGACGTTTTTGAAGTGGATCCCTCGCTCAGTGTCGTTCCCTGTGATGCCCTCTTGATCAACGGTGAAGTTGTTGTGAATGAATCTATGCTCACGGGTGAGAGTGTCCCTGTCACCAAATTCCAGGCCACCGCAGAGTCTGTGTCTTTCCTCACGGAGAATGTCACTCATCCAATGCTAGCAAGGTCCCTTTTGTACAATGGAACAAAAATCCTCAAGATGAAGTCAACGAACGATGAGCCCGTGTTAGCCATGGTTCTCAAGACAGGCTTCAACACCACTAAAGGCTCTCTTGTAAGGTCTATGTTATACCCGAAGCCTGTTGGCTTCAAATTCTACGAGGACTCCTTCAAGTACATCGGGTTTATGACCATGATTGCATTCCTTGGTTTCATGTACTCGACATATAATTTCATCCAGTTGGGGCTCTCCAAACGAATCATGATTCTTCGTGCCTTGGACATTATCACCATTGTTGTGCCACCTGCTCTCCCAGCAACTTTAACAATCGGCACATCCTTCGCTGTGAGTCGTTTGAAGAAAAAACAGATTTTCTGCATTGCGCCAACCAGAGTCAACATTGGTGGAAAGCTTGACGTCGCCTGCTTTGACAAGACGGGCACCTTGACTGAAGATGGACTTGACGTCCTCGGCGTTCACTCTACAAGAAACGCCGAGGGCAGAAAAGAGATAGTCTTCGAAGATATCACATCCGATGTTTCTGGATTATTATTGTCTAATGATGCGGAACACGACACCAATTCCGGACTCAAGTTGCTTGGATGTATGGCTTCTTGTCACTCGCTTCGCCTTATTGATGGAGGTTTACTCGGAGATCCGTTAGATGTAAAGATGTTCGAGTTTACTGGGTGGCATTTCACTGAAGACTTCGGTGGTAATTCAGTTCCTTTGGTCTTCGATAGTGCGGGTAAGGAGACCTTTGGCTACAAGATTTTGAAAGAATTTGAATTTGTCTCCTCGTTGAGAAGAATGTCAGTTTTGGTTGAAAAGGATAATATGAAGCAAATCTTCACTAAAGGTGCCCCCGAGGTGATGATGGACATCTGTGACCCAACCACGATTCCTGCTAACTACGAGGAGCTTTTGTTTCGATACACTCATGGTGGCTACCGTGTTATTGCATGTGCCAGCAAACAACTCATGAATGACCATACGATAGAACGTGGTGCTCTTGACAGAGAGGATGCCGAGGGTGATTTGCAATTCGCTGGGTTTATCATCTTCGAAAACAAACTCAAGGCACTGACAAAAAAGACGTTGAAGCAACTTCGCGATGCAGAGATCAGAAGCGTTATGTGCACCGGTGATAACGTATTGACGGCAATTAGCGTGGGAAGAGAGTGTGAGCTCATCGAGCACACAGTCACTCAAATCTACATTCCGCGGTTTGCCAGTGAGGAAGAAGCTGCTGCTACTGGCAATACTGGCCTTATCTGGGAAGACATGAACAATCCTGAGAATAAACTAGACCCCGTCACACTCGAGAGAAATTGCAGAGATATCCGTGATGATGTTCAGGAATACATCTTGGCCATCACTGGAGATGTGTTCAGATACATCCTCGTGGAGCTCCAAAAAGAAAACATCAGAGAAATGGTCTTAATGAAGTGTAACATTTTTGCCAGAATGTCTCCCGATGAGAAGCATGAATTGGTGGAACAATTGCAAAGCCTTGATTACACCGTTGGCTTTTGTGGAGATGGAGCCAATGATTGTGGTGCTCTTAAAGCTGCGGACGTGGGTATTTCTTTAAGCGAAGCAGAAGCGTCCGTTGCAGCTCCGTTTACCTCCAGGATATTCGAGATCTCTTGCGTCTTGGATGTTATCAAAGAGGGAAGATCAAGTCTTGTCACAAGTTTCTCGTGCTTCAAGTACATGTCACTCTACTCGGCAATTCAGTTCATCACAGTGACTTTATTATACAAGAGGGGAAGTAACCTTGGTGACTTCCAATTCTTGTACATCGACTTGTGCTTGATCTTGCCATTGGCGATCTTCATGTCCTGGTCGAAGCCCTATTCCAAAATTGTGACCAAGCGGCCTACCGCCAACCTAGTGAGTCCCAAGGTGTTGATACCTCTCGTGTGCCAGATCATTGTCATTTTCGTATTCCAAATCAGCGTGTGGGCCTACGTTCAAGGCAAACCGTGGTACGTGAAGCCCGTGCCCTCGGACAATGATTCAGACGTCAAGTCGACAGACAACACCGTGTTGTTTCTCTTCACAAACATGCAATACGTGTTAAACGCGGTTGTTTTGAGCACAGGACCACCTTATAGAGAGCCCATTCAGAAAAACACTCTCTTTTTGATCAACTTGCTTGTTTCCGTGGGCATTTCGCTCATGCTTTTCCGCATAGACGAGAATTCCTGGTGGGGTGACTTCATGCAATTAACAAACATGCCCGGCAGCGCTTACATCGTCATTGTGGTGATGGCCGTCTTGAATCTAGTCCTTCTGTACGAAGGTGAGAGAAACTGGTTCAAGTCAGTTGCGGGGTTGTACAAGAGACTTTTCAGAAGACACAGAGGAAGCAAAAAGAAGTTCAAGAACTTGAAAAATAGCTCGCATGTTGGGGTCTAGACACACCTCATGCGACCCCAGGGTGTCTACGAAATATTACAGCCCACGCCAAAACGGCATTATAGAGCACGAGAAAACGAAACCAGACTGCACGAAACGGCTCCGCAACAAGTCCGAATTGTGGGGGTTGAGGTATGGGTTTGCTGCTGGGAGTCAATGGTTTTTGTGGGGCAGTCTTGGCAGTGACCACCCTGCCGGACGTGACACCTCAATTGTCAAAGTGGCAGAAGCCTTTTCTCGTTTTACCCCACAAAAGCGGCCAGATGGTTCGCGCGCAAGCGGATGGTTGGGAGATTTTACGAGGTAGCCCCACGCAACATCTGCAGCGGACTTGAATTCCTGCTCCGACGCACAGATTGGAAACAATCGTCAGCGTTGGTCACAGCTTGGCCGTGCAAGGCCAACGGCGGCCGAGGCAGTCACCAAAAGATCCCCAGCACTATGCAGTGGATGCGACCCCCGAGCAGCTGCAAGGCGTTTGCTTCCAAATCCGCCCAAAAAAAACCTGCGAGTGAAGCGGCTGAAAGGGTCCTACCAAAAAGTGACACCGAATGGGTCCGGAGGGTTTGCGAGGCTCATTGGCTTATGGCCAGTACTGTGCCCAGGTTAACCACCGTGCATGAAATTTCTGGTCCTTCGCGCCAAGCCGCGTATTTTGGTAGGGCTAAGACGCAAACTTGAGGCACGATGCAGGCGCAACAGGCCAGAATACCATGCAAGCGCGAGCGCCCTAGTCCTGGCTACTCCGAATCGCCGCCCGGCCCTGCAGAAAGGCTGCGAATTTGCATTGTTTCCTACCCCACAAGACTTAAGAAATTTTGGTCGGCAGCCATTCTTTTTGACATAAGTATGCTCGCTCCTGCCCTTGGGCTGGCAAACTGAGCCTGGCGGACACCGACCGAACGCTGAAATCTTTTTGCATCTGCAACTGCGAAAAGCCCATTTGCTTGGCGAACTTCTCTGACGACTTTAAATTTGCCTATATCCCTTGACCTTCTGCTACTTGACGTTATCGTTGGCCAAAACTAGCATGTCTTCCATTTCTGCGGAACCCTCGAAAGAGGCATCCCCCGAGCCTGTCTCGAGAATCTACTCTACAGGAGATGCCGACCAGTTCATTACCATCGGCAAGAACAAGTACTACAAGCATGAGCTCATGCAAGCCTTTGGCGGTACTTTGAATCCGGGATTGGCGCCTTACCCTGAGCGGCAAATTGGTAACCCCTCGCCTCTCGGCTTGTGTGGATTTGGATTGACGACCTTTGTGTTGTCGATGGTCAATGCACGTGCCATGGGGATTGAAGTTCCTAACGTGGTTGTCGGATTGGCGTGTTTCTACGGCGGGTTTGCGCAGTTCGCTGCTGGAATATGGGAAGGTTTTGTGGGCAACACGTTTGCCTTTTGTGCATTGACTTCCTATGGCTCGTTCTGGCTCTCGTTTGCAGCTATTCACATTGACGCATTTGGCATCAAGGCGGCTTACGCCGATGACCCGGAGCAGCTCAAGAATGCTGTGTCGTTTTTCTTGCTAGGCTGGACGCTTTTCACGTTCATGCTTACCTTGACAACCATCAAATCCACTGTTGCGTTTTGCTCGTTGTTTGTCTTCTTGACGATCACGTTCATCTTTTTGACCGCGGGTGACTTCACGGGAATCATAGGGCTCACAAGGACTGGCGGTGTTTTCGGTGTCATAACTGCCTTCATTGCTTTCTACAATGCATTCGCCGGTACTGCTACCAAGCAAAACTCCTACATCACTGGAAATCCTATCCGGTTGCCTTGGGTGAGATGACGCCCATCCTGAGCTAGTGCTTGCTCCTTAGAATTGCTTGTCTCTGGGGATGCTGTGGGCCATGATGCGCCGGCTGTTAATTCTGGTAATTAGCTTAATTATTTATGGTACATGGTGTGAAACAGAGGCTAAAGAACCCCGTTGTACAATTGTAGTCTTGATATGAAAAACCATGGCTGCAAACTACGGATAAGTTTATTTTCGTGGGCGTGACTACTGTGAACGCATGCTTCTTCCATGAAAGTCAGTAACCTAACAGAAAGAAATCAGGTGTTTTTGTCTTTTGGCGGCATTCTCGTTTTTCTGGCAAAACTACACCTAACAGGCGCGACTTAACAATGATTAGCTCCACACGAAAACCAAAAACCAAACCAAATTAATAGAGCCCTACTAAAACTCCCATTTGTCAGACCCAATAATACAGACCCGAACCGAAACAATGACCTACAAGTTTGCAAGTCAAGGTAAACCACGGGCCATCCTGCACACAGCAGGGCAACACGACACGTGCTGGACACGAACCGGAGTCCAGAAAGTGCCGAGTCACATGCCCATCCGCACACTGGGTGAGAATTGCCCACTGAATAGTAGCACCAAAACGACTCTTCTGGCCGGAGACTTCCAAAACGACTTCGGAATTGGAAGGGCCGGGTGCTGTGTGCAGTCCGGCGAGCCGCACCGCACTATCGGCAGCATCAACTATCAGGCCGCACTGCGCACGTGGGAGGCCCGTATCAATTAATTCGTCGCATCCGTGCAACTTCCTACTACCATCACGTACTCTCCTTACCATGTCCACCAACAAAAGAATAGCCTTACCCGCCAGAGTCGAGCCCAAGGTGTTTTTCGCCAACGAAAGAACGTTTTTGTCGTGGTTGAACTTCACCGTGATCTTGGGGTCGCTTGGCGTGGGTTTGTTGAACTTTGGCGATAAGGTGGGTAGAATCAGTGCCGGGTTGTTCACGTTCATTGCCATGTTGACCATGGTCTACGCATTGGTCACGTACCACTGGAGGGCCAAGGCCATTCGCATGAGGGGCTCTGGTCCGTACGATGACAGGTTCGGGCCCACCATGTTGTGTGTCTTTCTCTTGGTGGCCGTGGTGGTCAACTTTGTCTTGCGGATCCGGGCCTAGGCGACTTTCTAGCAGGCATTTGCGGTCCTGGAGCTTGTTGCTTGTCACATTCCATTAATAAACATCCATTCTACTTGTCTGTAGTAGGCACCATGTTTGAAGTGCGAGTTGCATAGTAGGTTAAGAAGTCGGCCTTGTTACAGCCGCAGGGTGTTACCAGAAAACATGAAGCTGCTTTCGAGAAGTCATTTTACGTGTATCGATGAAGATTGAGAGCGATCGACACTATTTTAAGGTTTCTCCGGGACCGGACCCTTATTCCCAGTTACCCGTTGAAACCATGGTAGGCCTCTATCCTACCATCGAAAGTTAAGGCAGAAATTTGAATGAACCATCGCCGGGCCTGGGCCATGCGATTCGACAAGTTATTATGAATCATCTTGGAGTGTTGATTTTTATCTAATAAATAAAGCCCTTCCTGAAGTATAGTTCCAGAATTGCCTTGTGTATGCCAATTAGCAAGGTACTATCGAATAAACGATAAGTGATTTGGTGAGCCATTCGTAGTTTCACTGTATAATCGCTTATACTAGACATATATGGCTTTATCTTTGA
The DNA here is from genome assembly GCA_002893665.1 of Metschnikowia orientalis. NCBI lineage: Eukaryota > Fungi > Ascomycota > Pichiomycetes > Serinales > Metschnikowiaceae > Metschnikowia > Metschnikowia orientalis. The sequence goes on along the minus strand of NXGZ01000007.1, from coordinate 326,815 downwards.
GACAAGCATCTGACTACTGGCAGGATCAACCAGATAACTTCGGTAGTTAATGGAAGAAAATGCTAGGTCCACATGAACTGATTTGAATGGAGATTCGCGGCCAAGCACCTAAAAAGCTTTTGGGCCCCTGGAAAGGCGTGGATGTCTGTAATTTTGAGTGGTGTCTTCTTCGACTTAGACATATCGGGTCTTCTTCGACTTAGACATATCGGGTCTTCTTCGACTTAGACATCGGGTCTTCTTCGACTAAGAAGGCATGTCAGGGTTTCTTCGACTTGAGGGCATTCTCCTGTCTTCTGAGTAATCAGTGATTCGAACCGGCTGCTCTAATTATCATTTTGCTCTGGGGGAATTTTTGGTGAATCATCAATTATCGAAAAGTCTGGCCACGGTCGGATTCACCCGACACATTCGGCACACTATTAAGTGACCTATTAGCGAGTAGGACGAAAGTCTTCTCGTCTATAGGCTAAATTTCTGGGACGCGTCAGAACATTGCAACGTAATGATTCTGATGGAGACAGCTTGGCCTGTTTCAATGAACTGGACTGCCTGTGGCCTCTCCCGTTTTAAACTGGATTTCCGGCGGCAGATTTATCAAAGATTGAATGACGTGGGGCTATACCGGATCTGAATAACTTTGCACAACCTTGAACAACCGTGAACAAACGTGAACAAACGTGAACAAACGTGAACAAACGTGAACAACCGTGAACAAGCATGAACAAACGTGAACAAGCGTGAACAAGCGTGATCCGAAGTGAAATGTCTTAGACTCAATTGAGTTCCAGCATCTACAGCCTGATGTACTGGACTTGTAGTTGAAAGATATCCAAATTATTCAATTCAATCAGAACCGGTCATTCAAATTCAAGCCATGAGTTTTGATCGAACCGGTCATTTCAATCAAGACCATGGGTTTTAAGTAAAACCATGCATTTTGATCCAAATCGGTCATTTCAATCAGGACTGTCTATTCTAATGAAAACAGTCTATTCCAATCAGAGCTGTACATATCAATCAGAGCTGTCCAAATGCATCAGAGCTACCCAATTCAATTAGAATTGTCCATTTGAGACAAAGGTGTCCATTTCTATCAGAACCGGTCACTTTAATCAAAACCGGTCATTTTAAAAGCCGGCCATTTCCATCAGAACCGATCATTTTAATCAGAGCCGGCCATTTTTCTCAGAACTTGTCATTTCTCTCAAAGCCGATCATTTTAATCAGAAACGGCCATTTTTATCAGAGCCGATCATTTTAATCAGAAACGGTCATTTTTATCAGACCATGAATTTTAATCAGAACTAACCCTCTTTATCAGACCTGGCCATTTCAATCAGCCTGCAACCAAAGTAGAACGGTCACATCTTCAAGACCAAAGACGCATTTTTCTTAAAACCATCATTCAAATGACGTCTTTCAAAAGACATCATTGACCACTACCCTCCGTACACACGCTTCAAATGACGATACCTCTTCAAAAAGTAGAGCGCCTCAAGCTCTGGATGTTAGTCACGCCAAGCCAATCATTATACAACCGCTTTATCTCTAAGCCGTTGACTCGCTCACATACCTTTGGTGATGTACTGGCCCTTGGCCAAAGCCCGGTTCAAGTCGGCAGCAGAATGCACGGGTGTGCCCCGGAACTGCGCCTTGAGCCGCTGGGAGAACCGGGCGTATCCGCCCGACTCGGCGGGGTACTCCTTGCCCATGTAGAGGAGCTCCTTGAAAAGCCGGCGGATCTGGGGGTTCATGCTAGGCACTGAGGCTGCTGCGGCTCTGGAAGTAGGCGCGTCCTGCAGAAAACACGGCCGCTTGCAACACCGTCTGAAGCTCTTAGCAGGTCGACCCAAAACGACCAAAATGACAGCAAAAGAGCTCAAAGCAGCCACAGTACACACTGACACTGTCAGAAGCTCCAAAAGCACTCAGTTTCCCCGCACCCCGTCTTGGGGCAGCCGAAACGGGGCATCCGCCGGGAGGCACGGGTGCACGGGCCGGGGCCATGAGGCCTGCACCGCCAAGCACCACGCTAAACTACCCCAAAAACACGGAAAACAACGCAGCGCTTCCCCGTGCCCCCGGCCCGTCTCAAAGCATGCCCTCTTCCGCCGACAGCCCCCCAGCCGCCGCCCCCGCCAAGTTGGCGTGTGTTTTTTTGGCGCAGTTCGACGTCAAACACGGCTACAAACTCCTGTGGAGCCAGGCCGCCCCCGGGCTCGACTTGGACTTGTCTCTCCTCGAAAACAAGGCGTTGCCCTCGGGCATCCACCAGTACGAGGCCACGTCGCTCCACTTGGTGCACGAGTCCCGTGGCAAGATGTACTACGGCCTGGTGCGGTTCCGCCAGGCCAACTTGAACCCGGACGGCGGCTCCGACCGCCTGCTTATCCGGATGTACTCGGTGGGCATCCTCGTGGACCCGCCGCAAGCGCAGCCCTGGAAGCCGAACGAGTTCTCGGCGCTTGGCTGGCAGCATTTGGGCGCGCTCGACACGGCGTTGGCCGACTTCTTGAAGGACGAGCAGGTGGCCCGGCTCTCGGCGTTGTACGACGAGGTGGCGCAGCCCAAGCGGCTCGAGGTGGCGCCCAAGCCCATGCCCGTGGCCGACCACCCCCTCCACCGGCTCCCGGCCGTCTTGTCCACCATGGGCCCGTTGTTGTTTCCCGTGTACAAGGCGGCGTTGCTCCGCAAGAAGATCTTGGTGTTCAACCACTCGTCCGGCGCGGCGCAGGAGCTCGTCCCGGACGGCACCCGCTGCGACCCCGCCTTCTGCAGCGCCTTGACGTACGTGCTCTCGCTCCTCAGCGTGGTGCCGCGGGACATCAAGTTGCACTCGGCCACGGCCCGCAGCCTCGCGTACTCGCAGCCGTTGTTCTGCGTCGGCCTCGGCGACTTGGACCTGGCGCTCTTGCAGCGCACGCCGGGGTTCATTGCCGCCACCAGCGACGAGGTCATGAAGTACCAGCGCTCGCTCTACGACGTGGCCGTGGTGTTGCCGCCGGGCGACCTGGCGCCGTGCCGCGTGTATGACGCGCTGGACTTGGACGCGCCGGTGCGGGCCACCTTCGGCGACTACCTGAAGTTTCTCCGCGTGTACCGCCAGCTACCGCAGCGGGCGGAGCTCCAGCCGCAGGTGTCGGCGGACGACCAGGCGTCGATCCGCACGTCGGCGTCGCTTCTCTCGGCGTTCCGCTTGGGCTTCCCCGACTCCAAGTCGGCCAAGCTCGACCGCGAGCCCGCGTGGTGGTTTGCCGACGCCACGGCGCCCATGTCCTGGCGCGAGTACTTGTGGCTGGCCTTCTCGTGGTTTGCCAGTGCAGGCACCACCAGCCGCCATGCGGGCAACTTCGACCTCCACAAGGACTCTGCCGACGAGCTGGCGGTCTCGGCCCGCTCGGACTTGTTGCAGTACGCGTCCATTGTGGGCGACTTCCACCGCTTGACGAAGAAGTGGTTTTTTGTCGTGGAGGAGATTGTGCTGGAGGCGCTGGAGGACGCCGCGGGGTCGGGCCCCTTCACCTTGAAGCTCACCCACCAGGACGTGGTTGACATGGAGCTCGACCCCTACTCGCGCCTGGACCTCGACTTTCTCCGCGACTTTGTGTTGCTCTACTGGGACCACGTGGCCGACGTCGAATTTGGTCTTGGCTTCTCCTTCTGCGGCTCCTCCTAGTCGCCGCCTGCCGGCCCGCTCTTTTGCATCCATGGCCCGCTGCTTACCTCCGACGCGCGCCGCCCGCCCTCCGCGCTTGTTCCCGATTGAGCCGCCGTCCCGCGCCGACTGCTATTCCGCCGCCCGCTCCGCCGGGCGTGCCTGGCCCCCGGACCCCCGAATCCTCGTGCCCGTGTCTTCTGTGCGGCTCTCCTCCCGGCCTTTCGTCGCCGCTGGCTGCCGCTGGCTGCCGCCGCCGCCGCCGCTTCGGGCCGCCGCCCCGGGCGTGCCCGTACCAGGTTTGGGGCGTCTGCCCTCGGTGCCCCGGCTCAGTGTCCGGCCATCTGCAGCATCGGCACCGGCCACGGCCGCCGCGGCAAAATACCCGCCCGCTTCGCCCGGCCGCCCGCACGTCCGTAGATCTCATTGACTTTCCGTGCTCCTGGCACCAACTTGAGTTCGTGTTCCTGCACGCAGCGCCGCGTGCACCCGCCGCGCCTTTTTTTACTACTCCAACCTCACCTCCACCAACAGCTTCTACCTGTACCGCTCCACTTCAGCACAGGAGACTTCCGACCGGCTTCCCGTCGCCTGACCCGCCCAGAGTCGATTTTGCCATCCTGCAGCTAACCCGGCTTTCCCGTCGCCCCTCGGAACTCATCCTGACTTCTCGGTCAACTGGTCCACTGTCGCCGTCGGCCGTTTCTTTGTTTACCTCCTCCGGCACTATCCCCCCTTTGTGCCTGCGGTTGACGTATTCTCTCGGCTACTGGACCCCCGAACCACGTGAATTCGTGGCCTGCTTTTTTGCCCTCGCTCCAGTCTCGTCTCCCTGAAATAGACGCTTTCATGAAGAGCCACGCCTCCAAGGGAGCGAAGCAGTCTGCCAATGCGCCGTCTTCCGTGAATCAGGCAGGCGCAAATCACTTCAAGAAGGTGCAACGGTCTGGGCCCGCCCCCGACTCGGAAATCAACGACAAGTTCGCCAGCTTGCTTGCCAGCTCTTGTGGTCAGCTGGTTGTGGCCACCGTTTCTTCCGGGGCCAAGTACAGGGGCATTTTGCTGTCTGTCGATGTGGGTGCTAATGGAACCGCGGCGTTGTCGGCAGTTTTGGTGAAGCCTGTGGTTGTTTCGAAGCCTCTTCTTGACGAGAAGAGCAACGTCGACGGCGCCTTGCCTGCGAAATTGGTCATAGAACTGAAGGACTTGCTCGACCTAGAGGTTTCCGTGTGGTCGCCCCCTCCCCAAGCTTCCGACAAGAGGGGTCTGCCCGAGCCAAGCGCTGCACCGAAAGCACAGAAGGCTGCCGCAACTCCTCTCAACAACACCAAGAAGCTTGACCCCGTGGCGAAGCTACCCGCTGCCAAACCACCGCAAGCGCTGACCTCCCCCAAAAAGCCGTCGTATGCCCAGGCCTCGAACGGTCAGCACACGGCGTTCAAGACCGATCGGGACATTTCCAAAGGCTTCGAATTCAAGGAAAGAGAGTTGCAAAGATGGCAGCCCGACACAGACTTGCCCGAAATGTCGCTTGAGAACGGGGCCGAGGACTCGGGCGCGTGGGACCAGTTCAAAACAAACGAGGAAAAGTTTGGCGTCGAGTCCTCCTACGACGAGCACTTGTACACCACCAGAGTGAACACCAACGCAAAGGACTATCACGCCCGCTTGCAGCGTGCAGAGAAGTTGGCCCGAGAAATTGAGGGCCTGTCCTCCACCGACCGCCATGTCTTGGAGGAGAGAGGAATCAAGGTCGACGACAGTGGCATGGACGAAGAAGACAAATACTCTGGCGTGCTCAGAGAAAACCCCCAGCCTAAAAGTTCTGTCGATACTAGAGGGAACGAATTGATGGCTGCGCTTAGGAATGCTAGCATATCAAATGCCTCTTCCCCGGCAGAAGCCGCGACGGACAAGTACGCAGTTCCAGAGCGAGGAGCCGCACACTATCACAATGATCCCGCGATTATTTCGAGCTCTGCTGGCTTCCCGAAGGCCGCAAATGCGGGGGCAGTGCTGCCTAGGAAACCCGAGAAGCCTGCCTCGAAACAGCTCCCTCCTACTTCAGTGCCGGCCAAGCCTCCCGTTCCGTCGTTCCCCACTCAAATGCAGGGAGAAGCGCTTAGACTCAACGCTCAAAGCGAATTCAACTCTTTGCGGGAGTTCTCCGCTAACTTTAAAGTGCCTCATAAGATTCCAAATGATCTTTTGCCCATTCTCTCCAAGGACAAGTTGAAGCAGGACGAGATCTTGATGAAGCAAAGAAGCGATGGACCTGAAAAAGACAATTCCAGGAAGCCTGCAGCCCCTAAGAGCCCATTGAAAGCGGCCGCTAAGACAAACTCGAAGAATCCCGCAGTGGAAGCGAAAAAGGAAACCAAGTTCAAACTAAATCCCAAGGCGGCAGCCTTTACTCCCATGAAGCAGATGTCACCGCACCTTCAACACCAGTCTCCTAGAATACTGAACCAGAGACCATACAGCAACACCTCTTCTGGATCCGGCAATCCCAGGAGACACCATCAAATAGTGGCAGCAGACTTCTTCGGCGGCGCAGACAAGGTTCCTACAGCAAAATCCCAGAAGGAGAAAATAGCACGGTTCAAGGTTTCGTTCAATCCGTTTATTGCGGCGAAAAGAAACCGCGCCGATCCTTCGGCTCCGGTCATGTTGGAAAAGGCGTTTAACACCCCACCTACCTGGGATGCCACAGTTGACCAGTCCTATGAGGAGCTTATCAGTGAAGAGTGTGCCAAGGAGGTAATAGGATCTGGAGGTCCTAATACACCAAATGGCTCGTTCATGTCCAGTCCCGTATTGGCTGTTCCAGGCGCGGGTCCGCACTTTGCAGCCGCCGGATATCCAGGTGCTCCCGGGGCAAACAAGTTTGCGGGACAGCAGCCATTCATGCAATCGCCAGTGGCGGCGCAGTATCAACAGCAATACCAAATGGCCATGATGTATCAGCAATTCCAGGGAATGCCGCCCGCTCAGCCCCCCATGATGTTTGCGCCTCCTGGCAGTGAGCCCCAGTACATGCAGTCTGGCCGATTCATCGTGCCCGGAGGATTTCCAAGCCCAGTTGGAGGACATGCACCATTGCATCCAGGAGTAGCCTACACCGGGGCGAACTCGCCGGTCCAAACGAGCCACCAACAATACGGTAACCACCACGGGGGAAGGAGGTACAACAACCAGAACAAAAAGCCGGCACACGGGCACAGCGAGCGGTCATAGGCCAAGCAGCCGCAGCGCCTCAACGGCCTGGCATCTCAGGGCACCAGTACGAAAGGCTGCGCCGTGAAATGCAGCAGAATTGCACACCCGCAGGAAACAGAGCCGACCGGGTCGGCCGCGTCGAAGCGATGTCCTATGCGCAATGTCGCCTTCACCGGGTATCGGCAGTGACAAAACGTCCCCGCAGTGACAAAAAGTACCAGCAGTGACCAAGTGTCACGAGAATGAAAGTCGAAGTTAGACTGAGTAGACCGCGTCACGATGCAGGCAAGGGTATGCGTAGTAGGCCAGCGGCGCGCTTCCACCAAAAGCGCGGCCCCAGTATCACACTCGCCTCCTCAGTTGATTCGAATCAGGCTGCCCAGTATGAGTGAAGCAGCGCTTTCTCGGATCTCGAACCTCATCAAGGTCGAAGACGATCTCCAGAAAATCGAGAGCCTCCGACAGCAGTTCACCAAAGAAAAACACGCCATCGACACCAAGCTCAACAGCACCACACAAGAGCAAATCGCCAGCATCATCCAAAACCTCGGCAAGCTCCGGGCGTCGGCCGCCAAGTTGGGCCTGGTGCAAGCCAACGTGGAAAACATCAACAACATCTACGAGGAATCGGTCGTGGGCGACAAGGAGTACGAAACGTTCCGCAATGTCACCGTGGCCCACCAGACCATGATGCAGGTCCAGAATCTCTACACAGATATCGCCAACTTCCGGCAGTACTTGGAGCATATCAACAACATGGTGGCGGCGGAGCTCGAGGCCATCAACGGCGACATCGAGTACCCCCTCTACAACCTCTTGCGGGTGCATTTCAACGTGACGCAGGCACGCAACTTCCAGGAGTACTTGGAGGACCAACTGCGGGCGTTTTCCGACGACACGCAGCTGATAATCCGCAAGATCGTGGGCCCGGTGCGGACCACCGTGCGGGGGTTTGACGACCTCCTCAAAGAAATCATCATCAGCGCCACGGAGGCCGTCAAGGAGGGCAATGTCAGCTTGGTGGCCAAGCTCGTGCGCATTGTGGAGTTTGAGATGGCCGAGGACGCCAAGATCGTGCTTCTTGGCCTGCTCGACTTGGTCTCCAGCGACTCCAAAAAGTGCCTAGACTACAGCGGGTTCCGGGGCCAGCGCCGCAACTACAAGAAGTTCTTCTTCGATAAGTTGGAGGAGTCCCTCCGTGACACCTTCACCAAGTGTGAGCAGCACTTTGCCGCGGACCAGTTGTCGGTTTTTGAGAACCTAGACTGGCTCGAGGACGAGTTGATTTTCGTTAAGAGAACGTTTTCCGACCTCTTTCCACGCCAGTGGGCCATCGACGACTTCATTTTCGCCGTGTACCACGGTCTTCTCCACGACTTTACCATGAAGATCATCAACACGGGCCCGCCGGCCGAGGACTTGATGGTTGTCTTGAACTACGATGCCCACTACAGCTCCTTCTTGAAATCGCTTGGAGTCAAGTCTAGCGACAAGTTGCAGACCTCCATTTTGGGCGAGGAGTTGAAGGAAACCGTCTTGGAAGATTACCTGAAGGTCATCGTGTCCAAGATGAAGGAGTGGAACGATGTTCTCATCAGAGAGGAGACCTCCACTTTTGTCAATCGTGCCGAGGCTCCTGATACCTTTTCCTACACCCAGTCCATCGAAGACATTGACCAGTACGACCATTTGATGACCTTCGATGTCAGCACCGATGTCTATGTTTTGCCGGATTTCAAGACCACGCTTTCTATGTTCAAGGAACAGGCAGATGTGGCTGCGGACTCGGGCTACGGCAAGGTTTTGGTTGGCGTCATCGAGAGTTGGGCCGTATCATACAACGAGCGTGTTTCCAACTACACGTCTCTCATACACGACGAAATGGCCAAGTACATGTCAGTGTACAGCAATGACAAGTACCTCATCAAGGAGTCCAAGGCGAAGAAGTTGTTTCATATGACAGGCTCAAAAAACCAGGCCCAGCCTGTTTATGACGTGGACAACATGACTCCAGAAGAGCTTTCAGAGGTATCACGAGAGGGAATTGTGGAATACTTGGTTGCTTTGGGTAACACGTACGAGATCAACAACGAACGGCTTCAGGAGAAGTTTTTGCCAAAATACCTTTCAAAGGTGCATGCTACATATCAAGACAGAATCTCGCAAGCTTTTGCCGACGTGATTTCACCCGGAATGGATTTGAACGCGTTGGTGATTCGCTCAATAGTGGAGATTGTCATCAACGACTTGCTTCCAGGTCTACTGACTCTCTTCACCAGCAAATGGTACGATGACGGAAGGCCCCAGACATCCGGAGAACTAAACATGGCTCAAAGAATTGTGGAGACCATCGAAGAATACATGGAAGACATGCGTGGCTTCGCCTCGTATGAGATCTACAACCTCACGTTCTCAGTTCTTCTTGATACATTCATGACAACGTACTTACGCATAGGATATCAGAGCATTTTGTTCGGAGATGGTAAAAAGATCGACCCCTCAGCAACAAAAAGATCGAAATCCTTCCCCGAGGCCTTGAACAGAGACATAGGCATCATCTACGAGGGGCTAGACCATTTGTTCTCACGCAAAGACGCAATTTATTTGGTGAAGAGCTTAAGCTCTTTAGAATTCTTGATTGAACTCGCGACTTGTGAGAATCCCGAGACAGACATACCAGAGATCTGGGAACACGAGATACTAGAAACATACTACGACTGTTCGGTGGAGTATGTGAGAGGGGCACTCGCCTGTCGTAAGGACGTGGACCAGAAGCGGATCGAAGCTATAATTCCAAAGCTCATTGAAATAAAAGAGCGGTACCATAGCTCCGTTCCTCGCCCCGAACTACAGGTTGTGACGTTGAACAATTTCTCATACCAATAGAGGATGCATTGCAGTAAAGCAGAAGTGGAGAGAACGAGTTTTAGATCTGATTGGATAACCGGGTTTACTAAGGCATGAACGTGGTCAACAATGCGACCGCCAAAAAAACCAAAAACAGAAGGCAATATACGGTTCTATGGCGGTGGTGTTCACACTGAGTGAAGAAGGCTCTGGGGTCAGAGAAGGAGAATCGAGGCGTGCCGCAACAGACAGGCTTCCGGGGGCAATTTTGTAAAGAATAAGCCTCAGCTGATCCCATGTGTACCGGTGGTTGTTGTGAATAAGCTCAAGATTGTGAGATTTGAGCTTCAGAGATATGTGTGCTTTCAAATAGTCACACTCGGTGATGGCTTCAAGATAGGGCCACGGATGATTCAGAAGTTCACAGCTTGTGCCTTCCAAAATGCCGCCGTTACCCACGAGGTTGCGGTAGACGTGAATGTGTATGTGAGGCTTAGTCAGGGAAGTAAGACGGCCAAACAATATCTTGTTCTTGTTGGGCAAGCCAGATACCACAACGGGAGTGTACTTGAACAACTCGTTCTGACGTGAGTCACAAATGGAGTGGCAGCCGCCCAGGGTTTCGTGGATCTCAAACAGAGTCAAGGTCTCTGATGGGGTCATTTGAAAATAGAGTAAGAGATAAGTATCAAGGCCAGTGATGATGCATACGCCGTTTGCAAATCGCACTGCAGGAACAATGGGACAATGGCCGACTAGTATGGTCGACAGATGGCGCATGCCAAAGACCTATCACAGGGGGCCTAGCGTGTTGCAATTGCCAAGCAGGTTCATATCAAGACATTACCATCTGAACATCATAAAATGTATGTATCTCAGAGTGGCTATCTTGGAGTGCACAAACCTCAGTGTGTAGGAGATCGCAAGACAAGGACATCGCAACACTCTACCACAAGAAGTATCCCAAAAATGCAATGGCGGCCAATTTAAGAGCCCATTCCGATGGAGCTCGGATCTGGAGCTTTGTGCCTGATATCAGGCGAGTTTGCATGCAAGAGAGAACAGGCGGTTCTGGGAGGTAGTAGGCGGCGCCAAGGTCCATAAGCTGAGAGGAGAGGTGATTTCGTGACAGTCACTTTTTTAATCCACAGCCTTGATTTACTGTTTTGAGTCTCATCTCGAGTCACACTCTCGAGTCACACTCTCGAGTCACACTCTCGAGTCACACTCTTGAATCTAGTCTTGAAACACAATCTATCTCTTTTGACAGTCTATCTGTTTTCACAGTCTATCTCTTTTCACAGTCTATCTCTTTTCACAGTCGTTCTCTATTCAGCCACTCCCTTTTATGTCAACCGTTCAAACAACCCCTTTCTTGTCAACCGTTCAAACAACCTCTTTCTTGTCAATCTTTTCGATTCTCTCAATCTTCATCTGAGGAGGCATAGCCAGATAGAAGAGCAGAGGATGCGGGTGGAGAGGTGGACAGTGGACAGTTGAAGCCCGCACCAGTGGTTGGGTCCTTCAGCGGATCCAGGGACTTTGGTGAAGCTTTGTTTTCAGACACAGCCTTCTTTTCAAATGTAGCGTCTTTGTCCAGCAAAACCGGGTCTTTCCTTGCATCCACACTTTTCACCGCAACCGGGTCCTCCACTAGTCCCTCCACTGGTCCCTCCACTGGTCCCTCCACTGGTCCCTCCACTGGTCCCTCCACTGGTCCCTCCACTGGTCCCTCCACTGGTCCCTCCACTGGTCCCTCCACTGGTCCCTCTCTTTGTCCCACACCTCCCACATTAGTCGAGCCTCTAGGAAACCCAGGACCTTCCAGGACACCTGGATCCGTTGCCCGGCGCTTGAGATTCTTCAAGCTCACCTTTATCACCCCAGAGACAGTAGGGGGAATTGCACGTGACCCGGCGCCGCCCGACGCCAGCGTCTGCAGCTTGGAGGCACGGTAGGAAACAGCGTCTCTGGCGGCCTGCCGCTTGATTCCCTGGCGAAGCTGCTGTTGAACGTGCGCTGCCGCCGAGTCCCTGCTTTCGTCCAGCTGGAGACGGCGGGCCTTGGCTTCCAAAAACCGAAGGTGGTCGTGGGCCTCGAGCTCCTGTTTCTGCTGAAGTAGCCGCTCCTCAAGGCCCGCCATGGGAGCGGAACCGGAGCCGGAACCGGAGCCGTCTTTGGCCTGCCAGAACGGGTTGTGTCTGCGGTGCTGCCGCTCCTCCTGGAACCGCTGGTCCTCGCGGTCCTGGCGCTCCAAGCGCTGCAAGATTTCGTCCTCGGTCTCGTCGGGCTTGATGGCCTCCTGGCTGGCCAAGGACTCGTAGTTGCGCTGCACTCCCGAAACGGGCACAAACCCGGCGGATTTGGGGTCCGTTTGGAACACCAAAGTGTGGTTGCAGCGCGGGCACCGGATGTGGAACCGGATGATCTTGATGCCCATGTACTTCTCGTTTGTGACTTCCTTGCGGGCGTTGAACTTGCGCCGGCTGGCAATGTATTCCGTGCATTCAAGGCACTTCATGGAGAACGGCACCATGAGCCGCACTTTGTCCACATTGGGGTTTGCCGACTTCTTCTTTTTCGGGACCTTGGACGGGTCCCAGTCCGGGGGGTAGTACTTGTTGATGGCCTTGCGCTCCGACATCCATGCACTTCAGAAACAGCCGATTTGGTAAGACGGGGTCAGGTGTAGGTGGTGCGCGATGTGACACGTGACCCGCGAGAGATGAGGAATCCACGTGCTGCCAATCACGTGACTCGACAGCCACATCGCCGTCGCCTCTCCCGACACATGCACGGCCGTAGGTCTGCACCTTGTTCAGCTGAGGCCTGGCTGGCGGCACTGAAGCTGAAAGCACGTGCAAGGGCCTGCCCAGAGAGGTACATAGGGACTGCATGCAGGGCCCCTATTCAGCGGCTCAAGTAAACCGCCAGAGAGAGGTGACTGCACATAGAGCGGCCGCAGCCCCAGCCGCCAGTTCCCCTGACCGAAAATGGCAGCTAAGGCGGGGACGGCTGGTGCCGTAGCCACGCGAGGCCGATGCTGCGGCGGCGCGTAAGAAATCGCGCATCACGTGACCCGCTTCCCAGCAGCTGCGCTTCAGAGGATTGCCTAATCGGGCCCGGCCGCCGGCGGCGCCAGCATGCAGACCGGCGGCCGTCACCCAGTCATGCCGCCGCCGCTCCCTCACCCACGGAGTGCTCCGCCCGGAAGTCCGTGGCGGTGTGTCCTGCACATAGCGTAGCAAACAGCGACTTCCCGCTTCAGACGTTTGTGGTGCGCGCACGCCTCGCGCTTTCCCAAATCCAGTGCGTCATTTTTCGCGCGAAAATTTTCTCTCGATATAAAGCTTATTTTTTGCCGCGGCCTGGCCGCTTTTTTCTCCCTCACTCAACCTGAGACCGACTCCCGTTTCACTTCGCGCTCGGCCCGTCTCCAGTCCATTTGCCGAATTTGGCCCCATTCTCCACCATCCGTCGCTGACGTTGCAAGTGACACACGCCCTGGCGCCCGCCGTGCTCGTGCCCACTCCCCGCCACCGCCACCCCGTTTTTCCCGGCAGATTGTTCTCTGGAGTTCCCCGCGTGACTTCGGCTCTGCGCGACTGCACACGGCCCCAGCAGCATCATTAATCACCTTTCTGGCCAACTATAAATCCGCCAGAAAGTCGACCGTCGCTCGAATTCCTGATCTTCTGTTTTAGTCTGATCATTTGTTTTAGTTTCCGATCCAGTCCCTTTATTTCCCGCGTTTTATGATGATGTGCTAACACAGCGCATCCTCCCCCCTCTGCTTGATTCTTCCCCACATACCCTAGTTCCAGCGATCTTCTTGTATCGCTGACCCCTTACTGCAACCACCGTCGATCATCGCTTTCTGTCATGTTTTTCAGCAAGAAGAAGGAGTCGACCTCGGCAACCTCGACCCAGAATCGGTCCACCTGCTCCTTCGCCAAGTTCGACGAAAAGAAGGATTACATGAACCGCTGCCATCTGAAGCACTCCTCGACGAAGCGCGTTCCTCCCTGCCCTGTCTCCATTGTATTGGGCAAGAAGTACTAGCGCCGAGGCATAAAGAACAAGTCTAGCAAAAAACAGGGTGCTTCTGTGGGTAATCCACTTACGACTTACGATTCCATCTCCTGACCCATCGGCCCTGCGCCGGCCCACTGGATCCTCCGTGGGTGTATTATAGTATTATAGTGTACCATTTCCATGGTTTCCTGCTGTAGCTTCCCCGGATGTAGGGGTGTTTTGGCACCCGCGGGATTCGGATGCACGGGTGCGGCCCACGACGCGACTCACCTTTCTGCTTCACTCCACTCACTACACCACAATGCCTGATTCCCCAACCGCCGATTCCTCGTACTTCGAGAAACAAAGAGACCAGCTAGTGCGGGAGATCCACAACGCCATGGACTCGGTCGTGTACAACTTAGATGTGCTCAACCGCTCCCTCAACGACTCGATCGAAGTCGGGAAAGAATTCGAGGATGTGGGCCGTCTTTGGAACACTTTCTACGACAGTGCAGCGTCGGAAAAACAGCTCAAGGAGCAGCTGGCGGCACTGGAGCTGCCGGAACTGCAGGAACCGCTTGAAGAAAAAACAGATTCCAATCTCGGCTCCCTGGTCGGTGATGCTTGATCTAGCATTCCCAACCCTCACATCTTGATTTGCAGGGAAGCTTTATTTTGGGAAATGTGCATTTCTGAACCCTGAGACGTCCCTGAAGTTTTTAAAGCCGAAAGTGTTTTAAAGCCTGAAGTTTTTGAAGCCGGAAGTGCTTTAAAGCCTGAAGTGTTTCAAAGCCTGAAGTGTTTCGAAGCCTGAAGTGTTTCGTGAAACCTTCCTTGGAGAAAAGCTCTGATGTTTGCATTTTTGGTCTTCCATAAATGTTGCTTACCTCATTCTTACCTCATTCTTGATGAATCAGGCAAGAAACATCAATTCGTTGCACTGTCTCCCAAAGATACAAGGCATTGAACCAGCTAAGGTTTTCGAATATATGCAGGAGGGCCTTTGTTCTGGTGAAACAACAACATTTGTGGCAGGTAATGACATGTTGAAGCCTTCTTCCTTGAGCTGCGGCTAAAGTGATTGTCTATAGCACTTGAGACGTGGCCACAAAGAACATTGACTCGCGTCTTTCTTGCAGTGTCACTTGAATCACACCTGTGATCCATGTGTCGATGTGAATACTTTATTTACAGAGTATGAAGGTCTTAAGGTTTCCAAGGGGGATACCAGGATGGAGCAGACAATTCCTGAATCGTTTCCCTTGATTCGGACACATCTGACCCTCCAAAAGAACGTTCCAAAGGAAAGTATCTGATCCTTAAAGGGAAAAGAATCTGACCCTTCAAGGAAACCCCTCAGATTCAGCCATCAAGAAAAGAGACTCCAACGAACAGTCACTCCAAATATAGGCACCCGTCTGACCCCCACACACCCCGCAATGGGAGAGTATAAAAGCCCTCCGGGTCCGGACGATCCGCATTGGAACCAACGGAATCCATGTGTCGGGTAGCTTTTCCGATGTTGTATCCGCGGACCGCCACATCGCCCGAGCCCGTTTCCAGGCAGTTGACTAACTTGACTTCGTTGGCCTGCACCACGCTGCCTCGGCCACTAATCTGTTGTCTGATTGATTTGTGCGGCACCCGGTAATCGTACATGTCGGAGACGAGAAACGGCCCGGCGATATTATAGTAGCCGTATTCGGGCACAACCTGGGTCGAAAGCGACGCACGCAAGTCATTCCAGTTGGTGAAGCTGCCGCCACACGCCAGGCTGTGCACGTACAAGAGCCGCAATTGGGGGTATGGCTTGTGGGCCAGCACCGAAGCGAAGCGGTTGCAGAACAAGGACGCCCGTCTGTGCCAGTACAAGAGCCTGTCCACGCCCGCGGGCCGGCACGCAAGCTTTTTGATGGCCGTCTCGTTTCCGGAGACAACAGATGGGTGCTGACGCATGTACTGGAACGACTCGGAGGCGAGGGTCACGCGAGTCCCGGACATGAGTGCTGCGAGGAGCTTGGTTACACCGTTGGTAATTCCCTCTGTCGTGTGGTTGTCTTGCACGATCACGAGGTGGTCCTGGGGGCCGAGGGTGCTTCCGGGCGGCAAATGTTTGACGCAGCTAGCCACCGCCGAGACGAGGTTGCCCTGGGTGAAGTCGGTTGTCGTCGACACTTTGTGGTTGATGCGTTTGGAGATTCGGAGCGCAATGCCCCGGTCCTTGTCAAACGTGTATTCGTTGGAGAACCCCAAGGCCGGCGGATTCCACGAGGTCCGGCGGCTGTCAAAGATGTCCTGGCCCAAGTGGGTGATTTTCAAGCTCCCTGGCTGCCCTACAACGACACTCTCGTGCTCACAAGCGGCGGTGTTGTCATAGACATGCACGGTGATCTGCGACACGAAACACGCCAAGATGATTTCGAGCACGTCAGTGCCCAGAATGTACAACGACTGGGGCACCGCAAGCTCGGCCACCAGATGCAGTTGGAGGAGATCTCGGAGCTGCAACACGCGGGCATTGAGGGCCGGAATCGGCACGCTGGAGCCGTCCACCGCCACAGCGCAAGACTGGTGCTGTTTGGCCTGCGCCAATGCTAGTTCCCAGACATCATACAAATTGCCGTTGCGGAGTTTGTAGTGGTTGTACCGGACAGCAAGCCCCACACGGAGGCCCTGGGAATAGTCAAGCTTGGTTGACTTATGGATCGCCAGCTCGTTCTTGTTTCGGGTGGAGTCCACCACGCTCTGCTCGTGAAGATACTCGGGCGGCACGTCGCGCGTGAAAACGAGAAACTCTCGGTATAGCAACACGGCCACCACGACAAGCGCCACCGCTAGCATACCGGGCGAGTGTTCCATTGTGTGCTGAAAAAGGGCGGGCACACGGCTGTTTCCAAGGTGAGGCCTCACGCGATGTTATACGAGCAGCGTGGTCGCGTACTGCATGTGTGGCTATGGACTGATTTCCCGTGCCCCGTTCCGGTGCCACGGACGATTCGGGCGGCTCTTCACCGGGCCACGCCTTGGGCGTTGGAAACTGAATCGTAGAGCATGCTGCAAACCCCGTTTGGCGTCGGGCCACTGTAGCACGAGCAGCGCTAAGAGCAGCTGACCGCGGATCACGTGGTACAATGCACGCAGAGAGACTCTTTTCATCGCCAGAGTTGCAACAACAACGTTAGTCAGCAAAAAAACCGGGCCCCAGCAGCGCTCCTGCCAACCTCACGCTTCCTATAGATCCGCGTGTCTCTGCGCGATCCCCATACTGCCGCTTTCCCCAGTCTCGGCGGATTTCCTACCGTCAGCCACGTGTTCTCGTACTCTTAAGGCTGTTGGGCCTGTTTAGAACCGGGATTCCCCTCCGTTCCAGCGCCTCTGGAGCGTCTTTTCGGTCCCCGTGCGTGTTTCCACCCATCAATTGCTGACCGTTTTCCAAGCGTGTCGCCAAAACCGCAACTTCTAAGCTAAATCGGCCAGAATGCTCCCGATTCCCCGGTTCCGCAACGCCAGCACGGTTCTCCTTGCCCTTTCGGGGCTTTGGCTCGTCACTTTCATCTACCACGAGCACATCGTGCCGCTTTTCCAGGCCCACCGCTGTGTGTGGGCCGATTTGGCCCACCATCAAAAGAACATCGAGCCCCAGACAAACGTGCTCCTCGTGGCCGACCCTCAGCTAATCGACAACCACACGTATCCCGGGCGCCCCGGGCCGCTCCTCCGTCTACTGCAGCACACCGTGGACGTGTATCTCAAGCAGAACTACAAGGCGTTGATCAACCGCTTGCAGCCGGACTACGTGGTGTTTCTAGGCGACTATTTCGACAACGGGCGCCTGCTGCCGGACGACTACTACGAGCGCGAGTTTCGGCGGTTCAACGGGATCTTTGGCCGGTGGCCGGCGTACTCCATTGGCGACCGCTGGCTCACCAACGTGCCGGGCAATCACGACATCGGCTTTGGGGACGGCGTGAAGCTTCCCCTGCGCCAGCGCTTTGCGGCCCATTTCGGCAGCCCCAACGTGGTCCGGGAGATCAACGGCGTGGAGTTTTTGTTTTTGGACTCGCTCTCGTACTCGTCGGACCAGGCCGACATCAACGCGGACTCCCGCCAGTTTGTGCAGCAGCTTCCGCCGCCCACGGCTCCGCGGGTTCTCCTTTCCCACGTGCCTTTGTACCGGGACGTGGACCTGGTGAAGTGCGGCCCGTTGCGGGAAAACCCCACGTTTTTCCTCCACAGGGGCTACCAATACCAGCTGGCGTTGCTGCCGGAGGTGCTGGGCGAGCTTCTCTCCCAGATTAAGCCGCAGTTGGTTTTTTCCGGCGACGACCACGACTACTGTGACATTTTGCACGGCCATGAAACTCGGGAAATCACCGTCAAGTCCATCAGCATGGCCATGGGCATCCGCTACCCGGCGGTGCAGCTCTTGTCCTTCTCCAAGCACGACGGCATCCTATCCTATGACACCAGCATGTGCTACTTGCCCACTCCCTACAACAACATCATTGCGTATGTCATCATGTCGGTTTTCCTGGGCTTCGTTCTTCTTGTCTGGAACTACAAGTCTCGCTCCTCTCGCTTCAACTACACCGGTGTGTCCATGTGGGACTTGGGTCTGGATGCTCTGGTCCACGAAGGCGACGCCAACACGCTCTTCCAGAAGACCTTGAACTACCTCAATGCTCCGCAATCGCTGATCACGTCGTTTGCCTCGCTTCCCGCAAACCAAGCCTCAGATACAAGTGCCTGGAAACGGGCGTCTGTGACTTTCAAAAAGAGTCTTTGGGCGCTTCTTCTCTACTTCAAGCAAAAGAACATTCTCGGCTTTGTCAAGCATTGTGTGATTATGGGCTTGTCGGCCATTCTCCTTTATAACTTGGTCATTCTCTTCATATGATTCCGCTTTCTGTTCTTTATATGATCCCGTCTTCTGTTCTTTTCATGATGCCGCTGTCTGTTCTTCATGATACCCTTTGCCGTGTTCTTCTTATGATCCTGCTGTCTGTTCTTCTTATGATCCTGCTGTCTGTTCTTCTTATGATCCTGCTGTCCTGATAGCAAGCCGGCCACAACCAGAAACCCCCGAAATCCACATCCATTAATAGCACCCCTGAAATGTGAGCTTTTGTTGCATCCTGTGCAGTTCGAGCGCTTGGGGCGACTGTCCGCCTCATACCATTGCACGTTAACGGAACCACTTACCTAGAGTAGTCTGTCATAATGCGCCGCTTCGATCGCAGGCAGGAATGGCTCCACCCCAGCTTCAGCCTCAAAAGAGACAGACCCGATGACATAATGTTTCAGAAACTCCAGTCGTTTCATCAATATGCACACATTTTTTACGGGAATCTGGGTGGCCCTTCTTGGTGCGCCCTCAGCCAAGACCCAAAATGTGTACGCTGTGAACCTGCACCTGCGATCGGATTGCGCATGAAGCCATCAACAGACTCCATCTTACCATGCCCATGCAAGGTCTTGTGCATGCAAGCGCAGGATCACTGGCCGTTGTGCATGAAATTGACGCTGCTTGACGTTGACTAACACAATTTGAAACAGGTCGCCCTGCTTTTAGCCTCTAAAGCGGAATATTCGAGGTTTTCATCCTTTTGGCCCTGCGACCTGCCGCTGTATCCTCTGATATATATCTTGCGGACCCCCCTTAACATGCATCATCTTTTTACACACCGCAGATATGGGATGTACGGCAAGTACCATAGATTCCAGCTCGGAGCAGCCCTATGATCAGGAACGCCTCATATCCAATGCCATAGACCGCACCATGAACCGCAAGCAAAAGTCGGAAAAACACCAAATTCGCCTATTCCTTTTAGGCGCAGGGGAGTCCGGTAAATCGACCGTCTTGAAGCAAATGAGGCTCTTGCACAATCAGGCATTCACCGACTTCGAGCGGGAGTCTTATTCCCGAGTCATCTGGGTGGACATGATCGAGTCAATGAAGCTACTTCTTTTCAACGCACGCAAGCTCAACATCCCCTTGGATTGCGACCAGCCCAATTCGACCCTCACGCAATACAAGCGGATTCTCCTCTCCTCCAAGTCCGCGTACGACAGTGTGGGGAATTTCCGCATCGAGGAGTACGCCGTGGGCTATAGCAGACGACGTCGGAGGCGTGATCCCGAAGCAGCTTCGTTGTTGTCTCAAGACAGCGATGAATCAGAGGGAGCCGAGCCATCGAATGAGTCCTTTTCCCGACAGGACATTGCCACGGCCATTTGGCAACTTTGGAACAACGACTCTGGGGTGAAGGCTTGTTTTGCGCAGTCAAGCAAATTTCAGCTAGAGTCCTCCGCCAAGTACTACTTTGAGAATGTCTACAACTTTGCCAAGCCGAATCATAGATGCACAAATAAGGACATCATCATGGGCCGCATTAAGACGACCGGAATCACCGAAAACACGTTTGACATCAAAAGCACCACATTGAAAGTGTTGGATGCTGGCGGGCAGCGGGCGGAACGCAAAAAGTGGATTCATTTCTTTCACGACATAAATGCGGTGATCTTTGTCCTAGCGGTGCTGGAGTACAACCAGACTCTTTACGAGGATGCGAGAGTGAATCGTGTTGACGAATCTCTAGCCCTTTTTCAATCACTTTGCAACTCACCCACGTTCCGTGAAACCCCGTTCATCTTGTTTTTGAATAAGGTCGATGCACTAGAAGAGAACTTGAAACTGTCGCCCATCACTGACTACTTCCCGCAATACGACAAAGACCCACTCGATGTGAACCAGGTGCTTGACTACTTCGAGAAGACAATCATCAGCTTGAACCGTACTTCGAAGCCGCTATACGTGCATCGCACGTGCGCCACCGACACCGAGGCAATGCGGTTTGTTTTGAATGCGGTGACAGACATGATGATCCAGAAAAACTTGAAGCAGAGTGGGCTCATCTAAGGGCAATTTGTATATATAGATATCAAAATCCAAAGCAGCTTGTGTTACTTGTTGAGGGTGGTGTGCCGTGAACGCGCGGTGGGGCTTCATTCCGTTCTTCTATTCTGTTTATTCTGTTTATTTTCGGATTCATAAAAGAATATATGATGCAATTATGTAATAACAGACCGGTAGGGCATTTTGTGTTTGTGGTTGTATGATCCTCTAGGTTGAGAAGAATTAAAATCTCATCATAGCCATGTCGTTTCTCATTCTGTTGTAGTCCAACAAACCCTCGATGGAACCGGTACCTGCAACAACAATGTCCTTGTCCCACAAAGCAGATTGAGCCCATGCCTTAACATCCTTGGTGGTGATGGCATCGATAGCTTCCAAGTCTTGGGTGACGGAAGCCTTGTAACCTTGCAACAAAACCTTCTTGGCGATCTCGGAGGAAATGGCCAATGGGGAGTTCAAAGAGGCCAAGAGAGCGGTCTTCACAGCAGCTTTGCCTCTGGCGACCTCGGCGTCAGTGATGGACACAGACAATCTGTTCCATTCCTTCAAAGTGAAGTGGACAAAGTCGTCGATCAAAGAGAGGTTGGAGATCTCGGAGTTGAAACCCCACAAACCAGTGTCGGAGTAGGAGTGGGAGAAGTGAGTGTACTTGTCAACAATGTGGTAGTCTTGGACAATGGAGGCCAACTTTGGAGAAGTGAACTTGGCAATGGCAGCGTTTTGGTCGAAGCTACCGAAAATGGCGGAAGCGACCTGAGCAACGTGGTAGGCAGGAGAGTTGACGCCTTCACCCTGGGCGGCGAGAGTCACGTAGGCCTTCTTCATGGTGTCGTCTCTGAATCTAGCTTCAGAACCCAAGAAGGTGGCCGGCTCAATGGCGGGCTTGGTGCCGTTGTTGAGCTTCAAGGAAGACTCCAAGGCTTCGACCAAAGTGTCGTGCTCAAAGTTACCGGAGGCAGCGACCACGGTGTTGGAGCCAACCAAGTGTCTCTCCAACAAGCGGATGGAGTCGGACTTTTCCAAGTCGGCGATGGACTCAGGGGTACCCAAGACAGGCAAGCCAAGAGAGTAGCCCTGGAAAGCAGAAGCGTTCAAGTGCTCCAAGACCATTCTGGAGGGGTCGTCCTCCAAGGCGTTTGCGCTGGCAATCTGGGCCTTCTTGGCGGCAGCAAAGTCGGCGTTGGCAACGACGTCGGAGTAGCTGGACACGATCTTGGCCAAGGCGGCGGCGGCCGAAGCCACGTTGGCGTTGGTGGACTGGGCGTAGACGGCGTTGGTCTCCCTGTCGTTTTGGGCGGAGAAAAGCACACCGGGCTCAGAGCCCAGGGCCAACACCGACGAGGACAATGCCGAAACACCGTTGTTGTAAGGGTTCTCGGCTCTGGAGCCGGCGCCGAAAAACAAACCCACGGCGGCGGAAGGAGCATAGGGGTTTTGCTCGGTGGCCACGGTCACGCCGTTGGACAAGGTGGTGTACTTTGTGGCGGAGTTCGAGGTGCTGACGAAGCGGCGAGAGGCCAAGCCTCCGAGACGGATACCACGGATCATTGGGAGAGGATGGTGGGGTGTTGAGAGGAACGAGAGGGTTAAATTTTCGGAAGGCATGAAAAGTTTGTGGTGGCCAATGAACGGGGTGGGAATTGTGCGCGCCTACATGCAGGCCGCGCCTCACACTGGCTGCTGCTGCGAGGCTGCGATCTGGTGCGTGGGATGTGTGTTGGAATGAGGTAGGGGCCCGGGGTACGCTGGTACGGGTAGGTACGGGTTTAGATAAGGGTGTTGTAGAGGCGTGGGGTACTGATGTGAGGAGGAGTGTGGTACGGGTGTCAAGGGGAAGACTGGGTGTGTTCAGGGCTAATTGTGTTCTGTCTTTTCGTTGGGCTGGGTGAAGGTGGCTTCGGTGCTTTACTCGCGAAAGTCAGTTGTTTTTTTTGCAAGCATTATTCAAAAACGCGGCCCAGATAGAAACATGCTAGGACCTAAAGCAAACCACCTTTGACCTAAAACAGACCAAATTGGGAAAGACAAGCATTACACTTTCGAAAAAAATAATATAGTACAGCGAGAGATGAAATATGAGATTTGGAAGAGATGAAGTATGAGATTTGGAAGAGATAACATCTAACGAGAAAGAGATAACATCTAACGAGAAACGCAATATTAGAGCTTCGGAAGAGATGAAGTATGAGCTTTGGGAAACAAAATATTACAGTCTTGGGAAAATATTACAGTCTTGGGAAACAAAATATTACAGTCTTGGGAAACAAAAGATGACCTTTGCAGCTACATCTGTAGACAGACCAAAACAACGCTCTTCTACCAGAAATTACACTTTTGAGCAAACGGGTCTTAAGATATACGTAATGAAGCCATGGGCCGCGAGAAGCGAGTCACGGCCAGAAGCGAGGGTCACTGCGAGAAGCGAGGGTCACGTGCACGCGGGCCAGGTCAGAGACGCGCGGCGTGGAACTTGGCCTTGCCGTGGCGCCAGTTGGCGGCAAAAAGCGCGGCCCCGCCCGGGCTGCGCAGCGCAGTCAAGTCGCCGCACACGGGGGACGGGCCGTCACGTGACGCAGACTCCCCGCCCGTCGACACCCGTGCCGCGTGGAGCGACATGTCGTTGTACACGAGGTGCCACGGCTGCTGGCTGCCGAGGCCGTCTTTCTCGGCAAGCCGCTCCGACAAGCGCGGCGCGCTGCATGCAGGCCCGCGCTCCGGCCGCCAGCCTTCCAGTTTGCTTCGGCGGACGGGCCGCCGCGGCAGTTTTGGCAGTCGTGGCGGCACCGGGCACGCGGGTACTGGCTCGGGTAGAAGCGCCTGCCCGCGAGGCCGACCTGCGGCCTGCCGGTGGCCGGGACCCGCCTCGGCGGGGTGGCCGGACGTAGAGGTGCGTGCCTGCATACGCGCCGCGCCCCGGCCCTCGGTTGCAGCGGTTGTGGCCGGCCGGTTGGGCGCCGCTGGCGGCGCCGCTGGCATGGCCGGCAGCGGGTCAAGCTGGCCGAGACTCTGTCTCGGTGGCCTGGGAATCGCATCGGCGCGGGCCGCCCGCGGCTGCTCGAGGGCCCGCGCGGCCCCGCGGCCTGCACACACCGCCGGGGCATTTGCACCCAAAGCCAACACGGCCCGACCAGTTTCGGCCGCCAGACCAGCCAGCAGCCCGTGGCTTGGTGGACGCGTAGCGGCGGGCGAGAGCTCAATGAGGTTGGTCTCTGCAGGCGAAACCGCGGCCTGTGGCGGCAGGCAGCCGCGGGGCAGGTCCTGGCGTCGGCCCGGCGCCGGCCCGGGGTCCAGCGAGTCGGACAAAAAGCGGGCCATGATTTCCCGCTTGAGCATCTTCAAGCTGTCGCGGCGGCGCGGGCGCACGGGCGCCTGGCGCAAGTGCTCGTCAAAGCGAAGACTGGCGGTGGTGAGCTGCAACAGGTCCGGCAAGGAGCTGCTGTCACGCGGGAAAAGCGCACTGGAGTCGTGGCCCGCGGGCGTGCTGTTCAAGTTCTCGTCCAGCGGGCCCAGGTCGAAGCCGGCGAAGATCAGCACGAGCGGGTCGTGGGGGCTTGGGTCTTTCTGCAGGCCGCCGGGGTGGGACTCGACGAGCCGGTCGGGAGTCCAGTCGAGGGCCAACTCGGGAAGAAGGTGGGGCGGCTGAGGCGGCGCCTGGCACGTGCGGACCAGCTCCTCCGCGTAGTAGCACTGCAAGATGTCGTTGATGGTGTCGTGGGGCGCAATGTGCAAGAAGTCGCCGGTTTGGACGACGTAGTGGTGGTTGGGATGCGTGCGCAACGTGACCAAGTGCACGTTGTCGAGCTTGGTGTGGATTACCCGTGGGTTCTTCGAGTTGCTGTAGTACTTGACCCGGGCGTTGATGAGGTGGTAGTCGACTTTGTACCTGACGTTGTGCAAGAGGTTGCCGAGAAACTCCACGTTGAGGTTGTTTCCTGCCCGCTGGAGGGTTTCGAGAATCCGGTCTCGGTGCTCAAGAAAAGACATGACGTGCGCCGGGGCTGGCGGCGGTCGGGTCTGTCAAGAGGGCGACACTAGTGTGGAGGCTGCTGGTGTGCTTGTGGCGGCTTTTCGCAGCCGGCGGCGGCGCGGCCGGTCACGTGACCGGCCTTCATTTCTATCATTCTGCTGCTTTTGGTGAAAATCAACTTATTGATCTTTGCTGCTTTTGGTGAATATCAACTTCTGGTCTTTGCTGCTTTAGGCGAAAATCAATTTATTGATCTTTGCTGCTTTTGGTGAATATCAATTTATTGATCTTTGCTGCTTCTGATCTGATGCTCTTCTGATTTGCTTCGTTTTGTTTGCTGCCCTTCATCTGATTTGATGCTCCTCTTATTTGATGTCTTCTAATCAGCTGCAATTCATCCGCTGCGTCAAGATTGCCGCTCTTTGCTTTGCCTTCATCAAAATTGCCGCTCTTTGCTTTGCTTTCATCAAAAGTGATTCTACGCTGGCCACTCGGCGTTCTTTCCTCGCCTTCCTATGTACAGCACGTGCTTGCCCGCTACAACTCAATGTACGCTCTGTTGGCAATGGCGTGTTTGTGGAGCTGCAACTTCTTGTCGTAGCCCGACGACTTGCCCTCGTACGCCGAGATGATCTCCTCGGCCAACCGGACCGAAAAGTCCGGCGACTTCTTCTTCTTGGCGCCTTCCAAGATCCACAAGATCGCGTACCGGTTTCTCTGCCGTCTGTTGAGCGGGAGCGGCACCGTTTTGCTCTTGGCCGTGCCGGTTTTCTTGACCTTGGTGTGGAACAACGGGCCCAACTTGTCCAACGTCTCGTACAACACCTGCACGGGGTCCTGTCTCAACTTGAGGTACACCATGTACAACGCCTTGGACACCTGCGTTTGTGCCCGGATCTTCTTGCCGTCTCTCATGATCAAATGCGTCAAGTTCTCCACCACCGCGTCCTGCAACACTGGCACCGGCTGGTTCTTGCACTGCTCGGCCTCCTGAACCTGTTGCGCTGTGGGCTCGCTCTTGACTTCCAAAAACTGCTCCGGCTGCAGCAACTGCGAGAGGTACACCTCGGTCTCGGTCTCGGCCGTCTTGCCGGCTTTCAATGCCTCCACGGCCTTGAGCCACTCGTTCACGTCTTGTTCGCTGATGGTGTCCTTTTCTAGAGGGTACACTTGTGCGGTCAACCCGATTTTGGTCTGTGTGGAGTTGAACCGGCACGTGCTGCGCAATGGCGTCCGCACGGCCCTAAGCATGGCCCACGGTCTGGCCACGGCTCTGAAAAGGGTCATGGTGTTTGAAGGTGTAGTAGCGGTCCGAGCATTTTTTTCTGTCCAACATGCACAGGTGCGCTGCGCACCCGTACCACAGGTGCACGGATGCGGGCTCCGCCGTCCCCGGCCCGTGTCGGTCGAGGTGCACGTCGTTGGGAGGCAGCGGGCTGGGGCAGCCCTGTCGAGCCTTGTTGCTGGTTTGCGAGAGAGCGCTGGTTTGCGAGAGAGCGCTGGTTTCAGGCTGGTTTCAGGCCGGTTTCACCGCTGTCTCATGCCGGTTTCAGCGCGGTTCCAGCGCGGTTTCAGCGCGGTCTCAGCGCGCCCTACTGCCTGCGTCTTATCGCGCCGTGCTCCTCGCACTTCCACTCGCGTGTGCCAACCCCAGCCGTTTGCCTGACTACTTCCAGTCCCCTCGAGTCCGGTCTTTTTCCAGCCGCTCCCCCGAACCTGTGCCGTCGTCCCCAGCCCAAAACGAATGACCGAGGCCCGGCCCCAGTTGGCGCCCGAACCTCTCCGCAAGCTATTGCTGCCCGTGCTACACAACAAGTGCCTCAAGGACGACCTGCTCTGGCTGTCCCAGGTGCTCCCCTTGGTGGTGTCGGCCCTCCGCCAGCTAGAGAAGCAGATCAGCAGCATCGACCGCGTCGAAAACCCCGCGCCTTCGCCGCCGCTTGTCCAGTTGCACCGCGTGGTGGCTGATGTCATAAGCCGCCTACATTGCAACTTCGAAACCGCCGCCCCTTTCACCATCCTCCGGCTCTCGGAGTTGCTCTTGGCCCCGGAGGAGAGCGGGTATCCTGTCACGAGCGCGGCGCTGGCCATCAAGTTCTGCCTGGCCTTGCTCCGGGTGGTTTCCGTGTCCTCTTCCGAAAGCAGCTATCTCCATAGCCACGTGGTCGACGCCACCCCGGACGCCTCCGCAAACCCCCGCCAGGTTTCCGACGACCAGTACAAGCTCCACGAGCTCCCCACCAACATCCGCTTTGCGCCCTTGACGTGGGGCAGCAAACCGCTGGGGTCCGCGCTGCTCTCGGACCACTTGCTTGACGAGTCGGCCTCGGCAGAACATCCCAACAAGCGCCGAAAAGCCGACGCGGCTTTGTCCACGGCTTCGGCCGATTCCTCAGCAGAGGTTCCTGAGGACCTCAGTGCCCGGCTCGAAAACGGAGCTCAGAGCTTTGCTCCCGGGTCCGACAGTGGCATCTATGAAAAGACGCCTCCGAGCGACGACCCCGACGAGGGTGCCGAAAACGGCGCGTTGGAGCCTGAAAAGTGCCTCCGGAAGAAGGATGCTGACCATGCCGCTGGAGCCACCTCCCACGAAGGCTATCCCGTGCAGCTATTGAGCCCTTTGAGCATCGAGAAAACCATCGACAACAAGCCGCTGTCGCCGCCCTATGACGAGGAAACCCTCAAACATCTGAAGGCACGAAACGAGGAGTTGCGTGTGTAGTTTCTGCTACTGTTTTACGCACAAACCTGCCCACCAGGGCGCTGAGTCAAGCTGTCCAAGAGTGCTGGTCTGCTGCCACGGCGATTCCGCTTGAGATTTTACTTCCTTCTTCATGTTCATTCAATTTACTACTTGCTGGAGACCCTCGTGTCTCCAAGGGAACAGCTCGGCATCCGGCGTGAATCTTTTAGACCGCACAACGGCGGACAATTGCCCCAGCTGGCAGTCTTGCGTGCTGTGAAGAAGTCGATCTATCTAGTGGCGACAAGCAAGCTCAAGCGGGCCACTGCCAAGCGAGCAGTCGGATTAACAAGCCACGGGCCCAGACCACCATCAAGCGGAGACAAGCCACGGGCCCAGATCACCGTTAACGGAGCGGATGATTATCAAAGCATGGGCCCAGGACTGCCAAGCAGAGCAGACAGATCAACAGGCCGAACAGCGGCCCCAACTCTGGCACTCAGGCAAGCCATAACTTGGAGAGAAAATCAAAGAGGCCATTCTGGCTGGTCTCAAGAAGGTATATGCCATACATGGACACAAACGAGCCCAAAGATAAAAGGTTGCATGCTGCCTTGTGCCAGAACCCATATATGCGCTCAGGAATGTAATCCACAATACAAGACTTGAGCCCGCAATGAGAATGAAACAACACCGTCAAGCAGAACGCAGTGTCGAGGTATGGAAAGTCCACGCCCATCACGAAAGGAAACACAGTCATGGGCACAAGACCCACGGAAAGAATTCTCTCGTATGTCCAGTGGTAGTTGCCCTCGTAGGGGCTGACCAAAGGAATCTTATAAGCATCGTTCACGGTTCCAACAATGTTCCCCGGGGGATCCAGCTTGAGTTTGAGACGCGAAAAATCGGGCTTCAACAGAAGGAACCTTGGTGCCTGAGGGCGGGCCAAGCCTAGCAGAGATCTGCCGATTAGAGATCTGGAAAACATGGACGCTTCAGGCAATACGAACTGTGCAGCGATGAAGAGCTAAAATTTGTGGAACCCGCACACGGCACCCGTGCACCACCAGCTTCATGCCGACATAATCTAGATAGGTCAATCACACGTCTAATGGGAAGACATACGGGGCTACCGAAACTGCCGCAGCTAGCGGGAGTCATCGTAAAAAGAGAGCGATCCCAGTTCAAAGAAAACGAAGCCTAAGGTTGAAGGTTAAGACTGGAAGTAAAAAAGTAAACCCATGCCGGGACTCGAACCCGGAATCTTTTGATTAGAAGTCAAATGCGCTAACCATTACGCCACACAGGCTTCTTTTTTGTTTAAAGAAACGTGGTTTTTTAAGAAAAGTGAAAGATATCTTCATACTTGCATCTGAAATTGGCTTGTTGTCGCATCTGAGACTGGCTTTTTGTTGCGTCTGAAATTGACTCGCTCTGCCACCCGACCTCCCTCTAGGGCTCAACAGCTCGACCGCTTATCCACAGCTGGCAGTACTACGGCCAAACCCGCGACAGTTTGACGCATTCGCATGTGCAGGAGTGCACGCAGGCCGCACTGACTCACCCATGTGCAAATCCCAGCCACAGTTGAGATAAGCTCCGCACGCACGCGCTTTTCCGACACCCTCAGTTCATGCTCAAACTACTAAAACCCCAGATTGTCCGGAACCGCCGCCACTTTCGCCCAAAACCAGCACCTCCAGCAATTGCCACGATGAGCACTGCACGAGACCCAAGCACCTTGCACAACCCCTACTTCCAGCAGAACCCCTCTGCCAAGGACGTATGGACCCTAATCAACGAAACAGCAGCCACCGCCGAAAAGCAGCTGGGAAAGCCGGTGGTCAACTTGGGGCAGGGCTTCTTTTCGTACAACCCGCCCGAGTTTGCCGTGCAGGCCGTCAACCAGTCGCTCACGCGGCCGCAATTCAACCAATATGCCCCTGCCAGAGGCAACCCCAATCTCTTGGCCAGCTTGGCCAAAATGTACACGCGGGAGCTCAACCGGCCCGTGGACGCGGCGCAGATCCAGGTGACCACGGGCGCCAACGAGGGCATTTTCCTGGTCTTTTTCGCGTTCTTGACGCCCGGCGACGAGGTGATTGTGTTTGAGCCGTACTTCGACCAGTACGTGCCCAACGTGGAGATGACCGGGGCCAAAATCAAGTACGTGGACATCAAGTTCCCGCCCGCGTTTGACACGCACAACGTGACCGGCGACGACTGGCACGTGGACTGGGACGCCTTGGAGGCGGCCATCTCGCCCAAGACCAAGATTCTTCTCATCAACACGCCGCACAACCCGATCGGCAAGGTGTTCAACGAAGACGAGCTTGCGCGCCTCGGCAAGCTTGCCATCAAGCACAACTTCATTGTTCTTTCCGACGAGGTCTACGAGAACTTGTACTACCAGGCCGAGTTCCCGCGGCCCGCGGCCTTGAAGTCGTTGCCCGAGCTTGCAGACCGGACTTTGACCGTCGGGTCGGCCGGGAAGTCGTTTGCCGCCACCGGCTGGCGGGTTGGCTGGGTGCAGGGCCCGGCCGACTTGATCAAGTACGTGACGGCAGCACACACGCGCATTTGCTTCTCGACTCCGGCTCCGTTGCAGCAGGCCGTGTCGGAAGCGCTTGAAATAGCGGCCACCAACGACTACTTTGCTGAGACCCGCCGCCAGTACGCCAAGAAGTACGAGATTTTCGCCAAGGTGTTTCTGGACTTGGGCTTGCCCTACACCACGGCGCAGGGCGGCTACTTCTTGCTAGTCAACTTCAAGAAGTTGAAGATCCCCGACGACTACCAGTATCCTGCCGACATTGAGGGCCGCGGCACCAATGACTACAAGCTAGTTTACTGGCTCATCAAGGAGATTGGGGTGGTGGGCATTCCGCCCACGGAGTTTCTTCAGCCGGCAAAGAGACGCGGCAATCCGTTGGAGAACTCCGTCCGCTTTGCCGTGTGCAAGGACGACTCGATGTTGGAGGAAGCTGTGCAAAGATTGAAGAAATTGAAGGATTATTTATAGGCGATGAATGTCGCCGCCCAAAGACCTCTAGATAAGCTTGTCCAGAGGACATTTGCAGCCATTAAGATACGTTTCTACCTCCAACACGGAGCGAATGCTTCATCAGTAGAAATCTATTTTAAAATCACGGACACTTCCATTTTTGCAGTTGATGCATTTTCATTTCCCGGTATTTTGCAATTTCTCGTACCTGAGCCTGACCCATGCAACTCTTTAAGTCCCCATACTTCAAAATCTCCCACTTCTAAAGTCTCACAATTCTTTAAGGGTCCTCCAATTCTTTTGAATTTTCCACATCTTTTTAATCTCCCATTCCTTTTGAAATCTCTCACTTCTTATGAAATCCATTCTTTAAAGTCTTTCACTTTTTATGAAACCAACTCTTTTAATCTCTCTGATCTCTTCCAGTCTCCCATTTCTTCGAGTTCAAATCTTTTAATCTCTCCCATTTCTTCGAGTTCAATTCTTTTAATCTCTCCCATTCCATTTAAAATATCCCACTTCTATTGGCGACTCCCAATTCTCTCAAATCTCCCGTTCCTTTGAAGTCTACCCAATTCCTGTTAGTATATTGATTACTTTAATTAATCACCCGTTCTTCACTGTCTTCATTCGACGCAACCATGTCAGTTCTTTGACCGCTTCTTTTTGTTGCATTCAGCACACGGTTCAAACGTTCAAACGCCAAGAAACGTAGTTTCATTTGGGGGACCAAGGCAAATTCTATTAGGTGGGAAGCAGCGAATCGCCCTCTTCTATATACTTGGATTTTTTGTTTCTGCTCAACTTGGTCTTGTTTTTGGCAGTTTCATTATTTCACACGTGCCATCAGCATTTGTCGGTTCTCTTCACCTCGGGTCCCTGGGGCCTATACGGATCTTTGGTACATTTTGAAAAGATAGCAGGTTTTTCCGAAGTCGTCGTAGCCAGGCTCAACATCAGCAGCCGTCACAGAATAGCCGTTTTGGGCCAAAAGGTCCCACAACGCTGCACGTTCAGCCTCATACGAGGCTCGTTGAGGAAGTTCGATGAGCACGCGGGCATCGGCCAGCGCAGCCAAGAATAAGTTGACCATGTTGACGATCAAAACGTGATGCTCAGAGGAATAAAGCGGGTCGGACAAGATGATGGTGTCGAACTTGGCCCCCGGATGCACAGCCAAAAACGCCGAAGGGTCTGTCCAGTCAAGAGCAGCAACGCTTGCATTGTCGATGTTGTTCAAAGACGTGTTGGCACGCAAGTTGGGCACGATCTCCGGCAAGTCGGTCAAGATCGTGGGGAAGCCCAAGAGACAGGACACCATGCCCACCAAGCCCGTGCCTGCGCCAAGCTCAAGAACAGAGCCCATGAGGTAAGCGTGGTTTGTTTCTGGAAGAGTAGGGTTTTTTGAGAGTATTGGGTCTTTTGGGAGTATTGGGTCTTTTGGGAGTGTAGGGTCTTTTGGAATAGTAGGGTCTTTTGGAATAGTAGGGTCTTTTGGGAGTGTAGGACCCTCTGCACGTACAGCACCTTCTGGACGTATGGGACCTTGTGGGAGTGCCGGGCCGTCTGAAGTCAAAAGAGCGTTCTGCACAAGCCGGGAGGCCATGACAAAAGAGGCCCCCCAGGTCTTAAGCCCCAAGTTGTCTGCAGTCAACGAGGGCTCTTTCAAGAAGATCTTCTTGGACAAGTGCGGAATGGCCATTTCCCGGACGATTTCGGGCTGGGCCGTGCGGCCGCAGTTCTCGGCAAGCCGAAGCGACGCGAGCTTCTTGACCTGCTCGCGGGCGCCGGCGTCCATCCACGGTAGCTCGTGGGAAATGAGCCGCGTGAGCCACGAGTTGTACTGCAGTGAGCAGCCGGACTTGAACGCCGCCGAAAGCAGCGGAATGCAAGCAAGCAGCGCCTGGGACCGGAACCGCCCGCTGCACGCCTCGACCCAGGCCATGGCCTCCGGCACTTGGTCGGTCACGCCTTTGGCGAGAAATGTGGCTGCCGGGTCCTGGAAAGTGGCCTCTGCTCCGGGCGGCGAGAAGTTCAAGCGGGTTTCGGGCGCCAAAAGCCGCAAGAAGAGGACAAGCACGGCGGCCGGCGGGCGCAACTGGAGAAGCGGGAGGTCGTGCACATCGAGAGGGGCGTCGTTGTGGTCCGGTTCGGGTTCGGACTCGGCGTCGGAGTCGGCGGGCAAGCCCGTACATCCCGGCAGTGGTGCCGGCGGCGCCGCCTGCAGAGGCCCGTCCGGGGGGCCGCTGAAAAGATCGAGAGGATCAAAGTCCATGGCAGTGTAGTGGTGAGCAGACGCATCGCAGTCGCATGGGTGTATTCCTGTGTGGAGAGCCAGCGGGCAGGGCCAGTGCGGTGGGGTTGGAGACCTGATTTCTCCAAAGCGCCCGGCCAGGCAGCACCTCTGTGCCGGGGCCGCCGTGCCTGCAAAACAAACGTGGATTCTATAAACACCGCAGGGTCCCCTGGACCCCTGCGCTGGGTCGCCTGTCTCCTCCAAGTCTTTCAGTTTTCATAGGGAACAACATCAGCCCCTGACGGGAGGCACGGCCGCGGCCATCAGAAGTCCGTGACGCGGCCGTTGTACGACCAGTCGTTGTGGCGCAACGGGTTCTGCTTGGGGCCGCCCACCTCGCCCGTCTCCGGGTTGGTGTCGCCCTCGAACTCCGGGATGATCTTGAAGTACTGTGGGTGCATGCCCACGTCGGTCTTGGACACCTCGCCGTCCGTGTAGCTGTGGATCTCCTGCAGCTCGATCTTGCGGTTGTACTCGTCGATGGCGGCCTGGGAGTTGGCCATTTTCTGGAGCGCTTCAAACTCCTCCTGCTGCTCCTTGGGCAACTTGGGCGGCGACGGCACGTGCTCGCCAAGCCGGCCCATCCGGCGCACGGGCATCCGCCACACGGCGCTGCTAGCCTTGCTGAAATAGCTGATGCGGATCATTTGCATTATCTTAAGGAAGAGGCGGTGATTGCGGTCGCACTGAAGTCCGGGGGCCGTTGCGCGGCGGTCACGTGCGTGCCTCTGTCCGATGGTCGGTCTTTATTTCGCCGGCGGGTTTTTGGGTATTGGGTGGATTTGGATTTGGCAGTGTTTGGGCTGGCTGTTCTGTGCAGGCACCGGTGGTGTGTTCGGCTTGCCCGAAACTGGATGTTGGGGTTGTTTTTTGGTTGACTTTCTGCGTCTTGGTTTTCTGAGGCCTGCTTTTCTGAGGCCTGTTTTTTAAGGCCTGTTTTTTTAGGCCTGGTTTTCTGCGTCCTTGGTCGCATTTCGCAGCCATGCCAGTCCGACATAAGGAAAGTCTGAATGTTAAGGAAATGTACCACACTTTCGGTGATCCTTGGACTGTAGCTTCACATTCTTTGGAAGAAGGCTTTTTATTATAGAGAACTTTATAATTTCTATCTTTTGTCTTCTCTTTCTCTTAATGAGATTAAATCGGTAAAGATTGGCAGTGGTCTCTGTTTCTTGTTGGTGCTGTTTGTTGTGTGGACCTAGTTGCTTTTCTCCAGTCTGTTACTTTTGCCAGTCATCCATATCAAATCTTCTTTATTGAAGCTTATTTCTCACGATCGCCTCTAAAAAGACTTTCCCGTGTCCTTTTTCGGAGTCTTCAATAATAATGATTGGTATATATATAATAAACATGCAACAGCTGTTTTAAAAAAAAATGATTCAAATTATTTCATTCAGATATAGAATCAATAAGAAGAGATGTTATATTAGGAATAAGAGAGAGAGCTCAAGAAGAAACAAGTAAGACTTGCTAATTGTTTTTGAATTTTGTCTAGGAAGACTCCCTAAGCTTTTCTGAATGTTCAACCAGACTGTCATCTTTTATATATCCTCTCTAGCAAAACCTTGTATTATTTTTTCTGAATCTTCTAAGAAGAATTCTCCATTTTTTGAATCTTTTTTTTTGAAGACCCTTTGATGTTTTTCTAATTCTTCGTCAAGACTACTTTTTTGATATTTTCTGGTTCTTGTGTAAAAGACTTTCTCGTGTCCTTTGAATTTTCAGAAAGACTTTCTAATCTTCGCTGAACCTTCTCTATAAAATCTGATGTGCTTTTGTTTTTCTCTAGAAAGGCTTTTTGAATCTTCTAAGAATACGGGCTTTTCTGAATCTCTAGCAAAACTTTGTGCCTTTTTTCTGAAACTTCTAAAGAGACTGTGATGCTCTCTCTTGAACCACAGCTGTTTCTTCCATGGCTTGACATTTTCAGCCAATAGAATCATCTAAAACCTGGCATGTCTCTGCCTCTACCTCATCTTCTCCAACTTCTTGAAAGTCTGAAGCCACAGTTTCCAGCACATGGGAATCTTGGAATTTAGTTAAAAAGGGCATTACTACTATTCTAACGTATAGTTTGACTGTTTAGTAATAATAAGTGGAGAGAATTTGCGGCAGCATTTCATTTTTACATTTTCCATATCGAAGCATAATTCACATAATGCATCTAAATCCATATCTGTGTGATTAATAATTGGATGTTGCATTTTCAGCGATCCATCTTATTTATAGCAAATACTTAGCATTCTTGGATTCAGCAAAATGCAGACTTATTTTTGGATTATGAGGGGGCTTATGGTATTGTTGGATTCAGTAAAGTGAGCAGAGTTATGGCATTCTTGGTATCTTAGGCTCACTAGAATAAGGGTACGGTTGTTTGATCTTGAAAGATTTAAAGATAACGGACATGTGGGATATTCTGACCGACTCAAGTCCAAGGAAATGACCTTCTTAAGTCGACGGAAATGACCTTCTTAAGTCCACGGAAAGGGACCTTGAGGGCAAGGGAAAAGACTGCAAATGGACATAGGAGATGATTTCAGATGTTGTGAGGCACCAATGATTTAAGAATCCCAAATTTACTTCAGCTGACTAGTTTTGTGGCAACAGCTCATAATCGTCACATTCAGCTCTTCTGACTAGACAAGCTTTTTCTTAGTGGCGTCATGACCAGAAGCAGCGGTCGCTATCGAACGCACGAACTTGTCATAGACATGTCCATCTATGACCATTTTTGAGACTTCACCATCAGTCAACGAGATAAACATCTCTTGCTCATCAGGCCCCTGGATTCTGCCGTTTGGTCACTGCCACCGCCCAATTTGGAGATAACTGACATGTCAAGCAAAGAAGCAATTTATAATTGACATTTCAAGCGAAGAAGCAATTCTATAGAAGAAAATCGACATTTCAAGCGAAAAAGCAGTTCTATAGGTAAGGTAGAAAATTTATAGAAGAGGTTTCTTATGCCTGAAGAGTTACGACCTGGGACATCGGAGTTGAGGTTTGAAGCTGATTCTCTGAACTCCAAAACCCCATTTGCGATGCCTGGAATAATACTCGGAACTGTTGAATCTGCGCTTGTCAACGGGCTTTGCTCTTTTAATTCCGGTCAAAGTGACATCTAACGTTCTGAGCATGGACCCAATTAGATTGACGTCTTCTGGATACGCTTCTGCCAATCAATAAATTAGGACTTTGCAACGTTTCAGGACCAGTACGTCACAATCTTTTCCTGGACAGTCTTCTTGATATGTGACAGCCTATGAGAATATCAATCTGCCGCAGCTCCACTCTCGCCCTCTTCAAAATCTCACCAACTCAATCTCGCTCTTGTCACTCTAACTGAATTCTGCCACTCTTAGCGAATCCTGGCCACTTTGACTGAACTCTGCCCTTCGACTGAAGTCTGTCACTCCTCCTTAATCGTGGCCACTCTCCTTAATTCTGCCACTTACTGAACTCAGCCAGCCCCGGCGCTTCAGGCGTCGCCACCAAAACCCACCGGCGCCTTGGAGCCCCGCGGCATCACGGCCAAAAACTTGTAGATCTTGCCCATGGCGTCGTCGGAGGTCAAGCGAAGGTACGACTCGTAGAGCAGCTCCTTGTTGGCCATCAGGTTGGCCGACTTGATCAACTGGTCAAAGCGGTGCCCCGCGCCCAAGGCGTGAAGCCAGTCGCCCTGCTGCACGGGCCCAAAGCAGGCAGCCGTCGGCTCGGCAAGCAAGCGCAAGTTCTCGAAGTCCACGTCGATGGACAAGTCGACCTCGCCCGGCCGGTAGAACGGCGACACGAACTTGTGCTTGTGGATGCCGCGGAGCGAGTTCAGCGGAACCTCGTTGCTGGGCCCGTAGTCAATGATGAGCGCCGCGCCCGTGCCCGGCCCGCCCTGGGCCGCAAGCTCCGTGATTTTGGCCATGTAGAGCTCTGCGTCCGCACAGATCTCCACGCGGCTGCCCACGGGCAAGTCCCGGAAGCGGCGGTGGAGCGAGGGGATCTTGGACGACGGCGTTTCTTTGATGGCCGCGGTGAGGTGGAACTCTGTGTTGAGGTCGGGGCGGGCTGGCCGCAGGGCGGCGTCGGGGTTGGCGTCGCCGGCTTCGGGCAACTGCCCTTGCGTGTTGACCACCGACGGCGTGTGCTCCACCATGAGCTCGCGCCAGCCGTGGTCGGTGCGGACAAACGACTTGATGGGCAAGGCGTCGAAGAACTCGTGTGCCAAGACAAAGTTGCAGTCGCCGGCGGAGGTGGCCACGTCCTTTTCTGTGTCGACCCAGCGAATGTTGTCGCCCCATTTGGTGCACGAGTAGAATGCTGGGGGTGGGTTCTTTTGATCTGGGGTCGAGTTGTTTTGATCTGAGGTCGAGTTCTTTTGATCTGGGGTCGAGTTCTTTTGATCTGAGGTCGAGTTGTTTTCATCTGAGGTCAGGTTCTTTTGATCTGGGGTCAACTTCTTTTGATCTGGGGTCAACTTCTTTTGATCTGAGGTCAACTTCTTTTCATCTGAAGTCAACTTCTTTTCATCTGGGATCAACTTCTTTTGATCTGAAGTCAAACTCTTTTGATCTTGGAAGCTAGTTCGATCACTGGGTTCCGTAGTCATGGGCTGCTCCTTGGGGCAGAGCATCTTCCACTGCTCACGGCGAAGAACAGGCGACGCCTCGATCATCACCACGTTGGTCTGAAGCCGGCCGCCCGCACGCAGCGCAAACTTGTGGAACACCAGCAACGCGTCGTGCATGAGGGTGCCCTTTCCCGGGCCAAACTCAATGAAGTTGACCTTCTGCGGGCGGCCCTGGGCCGACCACACGGAAAAGAGCCAGATGCCGAGCATTTCGCCAAACACGGCCGAGATCTCGGGCGACGTGACAAAGTCCCCGCTGCTGGCGTCGAGCGGGTCCCGCGTGGTGTAGTAGCCAAACTGGGGGTGGGTGAGGCACTGCCGCATGTATGCGGAAAGCGGCACGGGGCCCGTGGTCTTGATGGTTTCGGTGAAAAAGTCCAGCAAGTTGCCGATGTGCTTGCGGGCGCCGCCGCGTGCCGGGAACTGCGCCATTTTGCCCACGTTGGCCCGCACATCCTGGCTTCCTTTGATGCTTTGCTCGAGCTTGTCATACTGAGACGTCACATACGCCCGTGCTTCCTCGTACTCCTGCTTGGTGAACTTGCCGTAGTAGAGTCCGTTGGAGTGCACGATTCCGGCTGCTGGCGCGTTTTCCGGGCTGCTGTCGCCTGCGGTGCTTGCGGTGCTGCCTTGTGTTTTGGCTTTGGGGCTTTGTTCCGGCTTGGTTTGGCTCGCGGCTCGGGCTGCTGCTGCCGAAAAAGGACGTTTGCCGAGGCACTGCGCCTGGGGCACTCTGGTCCGCATGCTGCCGCGCGCTGGCGCCAAACTTCGAAGCATTTGTGGTGGACTGTTTGAGACTGATGGCCTGCTGGGACATGTCTCTGCACCGCGCACGTGACCAGGTGTTCTTCCCACCCTTTCCTCTCACTTTCTCTCTTCCTCTCTTCCTCTCTTCCTCTCTTCCTCTCTTCCTCTCTTCCTCTCTTCCTCTCTTCCTCTCTTCCTCTCTTCCTCTACAACTGCTTAGGAGACTGGCTACGGGATGTACGATATTTAAAGAAAGCTTGCATTGCTCGATCTTACTTGGCAGCTTCTGCGGCAGCGAACATCACGAAAGAGTCCATGAGCAAGGTCTCACGCACAGCAGGACGCTTGGCGGCACCAAAGGCACTGCCAAACGAGCTTCTGCGAGTGCGTGGCTGCAGCTCGGCCTCGTCGGAAGACGACTCGGACGACTCCTCGTCCACAATGAAGGTTTTCTTCAACGACCAGCCCAACTTCTCATAGAACTTGCGGTTGGCCGGGTTGGACGACTCCAAGTAGCACCAGTGGCCCTGCATGTAGTTCTCCAAGCAGTGGTTCATGAGCTTCTTGGCCAAGCCGTGGCCCTGCATGGTGGGGATGATTCCCACGTCACCCAAGTACCAGATCGTGTCCGAGGTCTTGATGGTGGAGCCCACAGACAACATCTCCTCAAACACAAAGTCGCGCTCGCGTTCCAACTGGTCAACAACAACTCTCAGAACCTTCAGGCGGCATTTCGCCAAGGACGAGAAAAGGTTGAACTTCAACGACGTGGGGTGGATGTTGGCCAAGGTCGACAACGAGATCGGGTAGTCAAAGGAGCCGTCCACGCGGTCGTAAACAAGCTTGTTCCAGCATGCCACGCCCAAAAAAGGCACCTTGGACAAAAGCAGCGGCTTCAAGCGTTGCTGGATCAAGTCCAGCTCCAAATTGTTGTCCTTGATGGCAACCACCAAGCCGCCCACAGACATGCACTCGTAGACCGAGTACTCGAAGAAAGACAACATCAAGTCATGCTTCTTCTTGATGAGACGATGCTGGTCGGCCGGGTAGCTGATGCTAGTGTTGAGAACATAATTGACAAACGGGTCTTTGTCGAATGCTAGCGCAAGGGTTTTCGCAACACGGCGGTAGTCCAGAAGAGAAACTGGAGAAATAGATAGATTGAGAGGTTTTTTTGGAATACTTAGTCTCAGGGAGTTAGAGTTGTTGTTGGCAACACCCGTGCTAACACCCTGAGACTTGAGCAGTCGTGGTTTTCGTTTACTGCACGATTCATGGTCTTCTTGAATAACGGCGAACATAATCGATCATAAACTCAAAACCGGACGAGAGGGAAAGGTTTGGCACTGTGGTGTGAGGAAAAAGAGAGCGGAGCAGAAGGGGCGGCAGGGAGAATGGGGGGTATTTAATTAGATAACCGATCGCACCAGATTGCCTAATCTGGGCGCGGAGAGATAAGCCCGCGTGCGAAGGGCCGGGCGTGCGCGCACCGCGCGGAGGGCCAGGCTGGCCTCAGCGCTGCCTGCAGGACGCGAGCCCCCGCCACCTCCCTGGCGACTGCAGCAGGTTGGGCAGTGGGCCGGCGGAGTACATAAACAAGTGCATCCCTATAAAAAGCGAAGTGAACGAAGCATCCTTTGTGAGAAGCGCGGGGCGGTCGAGTCACGTGCGCGCGCCGCCTGTGTGCACGCACCCGTACCGCCGCAGCCGCACCTGATGGTTGCG
Organism: Metschnikowia orientalis; assembly: GCA_002893665.1. Classification (NCBI taxonomy): domain Eukaryota; kingdom Fungi; phylum Ascomycota; class Pichiomycetes; order Serinales; family Metschnikowiaceae; genus Metschnikowia; species Metschnikowia orientalis. The sequence goes on along the minus strand of NXGZ01000007.1, from coordinate 287,115 downwards.
ACGCTCGCCAGGCCGAAGCAACCCAGTGGCGGCGCCGCAGCCAAGGCAATTGGGCGTTCGGCCGTCAGCCGCCCGCCAGCACGGCAGGCCCGCCGGGCGTCGAGCAAACAACCGTACCTCCCGTGTCTGCCGGACGGCGGCAGCACGGCCCCTCCCCGGCCCGCCTGCTTGTGTTTCGCGCCATTCTGGGTGCCGGCCGCCCTCCCCAAATTCACCAGACTTGTAGCCCCTCCGCCGTAGCAAGTGGCGGCGATCCGATCGGAAAGTAAGACGGAAACCCCGAGATTGCGTCCAGCACGAAAAGTCCGAGCACAGTGAACAGGCTCGGGCAAAAAAAATCGCAGAGACCAGGCCTTGGCCAAGCAGGAAAAAAGGGGAAAAAATACCACCCTACAAGTGAGAAACCGTGAGAAATAAATTTCTGAGAAAGTATCCGCTTTTTTCTTGCCTCCGCATCCACCAACTTCCGTGACTTCGGCGCATCCACCCATTTTGTGACTCCGGCGCCTGTTTTCTGTACTGCATCTCCCCGTCGTCCAGAACCCAAACCCGAACATCTGGCCCCGGCCCTCCCGCATCTAAGCCCTGTGCCTCCTGCCTGCCTGCTGCCAAAGTCTAGCCCTGGCCTTTCGTCAACCTTGGCCCCTGCACCCCTTCCTTCCAGATCGGCCCCTGACGCCCAATTGGCCACGTGCCTTGCTGTGTTCCCGTCCCCTCCCCCCCTGGCGCCTCCCCCGCAGCGTTGCTCTCGCCGCCCCCTTGAATCCCGTGCTTGAGCTTTCGGCCTTTGTCCCCCCACGCCCGCCTCCGCCCTCGTTTCGGTCCGCCCCCGCTCCGCCATGGGCAACAGTCCTTCCAAATCGAAACATGGCGCTCCGCTCTCCCGAACCGACACAGGCTCCTCGGCCAAATCGTCCCGCTCCATCCGGTCCCGAATGTCCGCGTCCAATCTCATGAACAATGCGTCCAGCGACTCGCCCAAAACCCTCAGCAGGAAGAACTCCTCCACCTCGCTACCGAAGCCTTCTCCGCTGCACGCCTCCGCCCAGGACCCGGGCGACTCCTCTTTCCATGCCTCCATGCTCACCCCGGAACCCAAGTCGCCCATTCTCATGAGAAGAAACACCAACGAGCACGAGAACCCGGGCAAAATCTCCCTCAACGGCAACTCCGACGACTTGAGCAGCCCGCTCTCCCGCTCCTCGACAAACCACTCCAATCGCTCCGGTGCTTACTTGACCCCACAGCACACGGGCGCTACCGCCATGGACGACCGCTCCGACGCCATCTCCTTGTCCTCCAAGAGGTCTGCCCGCTCCCTATCCAGCTTCAGCAACTCCTCCCGCCGCAACTCCTCCAAAGGTACCAAAGAGAACCTCGTGGACGAGCCCGGTCCTTCTGTGCAGTTGGATCTCGAGAACTACATCCAGCGGCTTCTCGATGCCGGCTACTCCGGAAAGAGAACAAAGTTCGTCTGCTTGAAAAACGAGGAGATCCAACAAATCTGCGCAAAAGCTCGAGAAATCTTCTTGCTGCAGCCCTCCCTTCTCGAATTGTCTCCTCCTGTCAAGGTTGTGGGCGATGTCCATGGCCAGTATTCTGACTTGATTCGCATATTCACCAAGTGTGGCTTCCCGCCGCTGACCAACTACTTGTTCCTTGGCGACTATGTCGATCGAGGAAAACAGTCCTTGGAGACGATCTTGCTTCTTCTCTGCTACAAAATCAAGTATCCAGAGAACTTCTTCTTGCTCCGGGGCAATCACGAATGTGCGAATGTCACGAGGGTTTATGGTTTCTATGATGAGTGCAAGAGGCGTTGTAATATCAAAACGTGGAGGCTTTTCATCGACACCTTCAACACTCTTCCCATTGCCGCAATCGTTGCAGGCAAAATCTTCTGCGTGCATGGTGGACTTTCGCCCGTCTTGAATTCTATGGATGAGATTCGAAATATAGCTAGACCCACCGATGTGCCGGACTTTGGCCTTTTAAACGACTTGCTTTGGTCAGATCCAGCGGACACCATGAACGAATGGGAAGATAACGAAAGAGGCGTGTCCTATGTGTTTTCCAAAGTCGCCATCAATAAGTTCCTACAAAAATTCGGCTTCGATCTTGTTTGCCGGGCCCACATGGTGGTTGAAGACGGCTATGAATTCTTCAATGATAGGACCCTTGTCACGGTCTTCAGTGCCCCCAACTACTGTGGCGAGTTCGACAACTGGGGCGCTGTCATGGGAGTTTCGGATGAATTGCTCTGCTCGTTTGAGCTACTTGATCCTTTGGATTCGGTTGCGTTGAAACAGGCCATGAAGAAGGGCAAGCAAGAAAGAAAACAAGCTCAATCGCAGCGTCAGAAACTTTTGGAGTAAGCCGTTTGCTCCACTGCTATGCCCGGCGCGACCTGATATCCAGACGACACACGTATAGATGTGGCATCTATAGAAGCGACTCTACAAACGGGGCAAGAAGTGGCATTTTAAGAAGTGGCGCCTCCAGAAGCAACATTCTCAAATGGCCTCAAGAAGAAACATCTGTCCAATTGACTTCAGTTTACTGACTCACTGACTGGACAAGGGAACCCATCGAGTTCAGGTTGGGAGAGGGTGACGTGCAAGCCGTTTTGCAATACTGTGGAGAAGTTGGCCAAACATACATCTGTGGAGAGATTGGCCAAGCACACATTCGAAAGCATTCCAATCGCAAATCCGTGGTATTATCGCAGATTGACGGGTGATTTTTTGTCGAGCAAGAATCACTCGAAACAAGACTGCTTGTGTTGATAGCGTCTGTGTGGAACATAGACGCGAAGCTCGCTTTGAGGCGACCATCAACAAGCATTACATAACCCTTCAATACACTATAGGTTTCCTATAACTAACTGCGGCGCCAGTGGACGAACCAACAATTCTCGATATGGCCATTTTGAGACCAGTGGACGAACCAACAATTCTCGATGTGGCCATTTCGAGACCAGTGGCAGATTCTTCTATTTGTAAATTATCAGCTGGCTCCTGTTAATCGAGCAGGTGCACAGGAATTCTCAATGTGGGTCTTACAAATCTATCTTTTCGAAAACACCTGCCGATGTTGCATCTTTCCATCTTTAGGGTTATTCGAACTCGAAGTTACTTTCCAAGCCAGCAGCTTTGGGAGAGAGTTGACATTCATGTACAAGATTGATGCCTGCTTGTTTTACGTACTTAGGCCATTCTTCCAAAGAAATTCTGGTCGAATGAGTAGTCACTCTGATATATCTAAATTAAGCTCTAAAGTTCGATTTGAGACCTTGATTTAAAGATTTAATTTTAAACCTTGATTTTGATAGCTCGATTAAGACCCTAATTTGAGATCTTGATCTTTAGACCTTGATTTTAAGAGCTCGATTCAAAGATTTGATTTCAAGAGCTCGATTTGAAGATTTGATTTTAAGAGCTCGATTCGAAGGTTGACGCACTCGACCCATAGGTCCTCTCAGAGAATTAGAGAATTATATACCAATAAAATAAATATAATACAGGAGGAACCAGAGAATACTTATACTCAAGATTTAATCTCAGTATATGTTTAATCTTACTGATTCTTAAGATGGAAAAAGCGGGAACCATTAAGTACCATGAAGCACTGATTTTGACACTCCATGTGGACTTTCGAATTGTGAATGTGCGCAATTACATCCAAATAATAATTTAAAATGTACGTATGAATTCAAAGTGTCAAGCTTGTTGTAAAAGATCCAAAACTATCAAACATTTGTTGCAAGTTTATGATTTTTGTTGGTTAGATTTATAGTTAAGGTTTCTGTTCAAGATTGTAAAGAAGCAGCATTTGGCTTGGTCGCGAATTACTGTAAATTGCTGCAAAGCTGGTTTACTGCAAACATTAGACTCTCTCGTCTACTTCAACATTAATGAAACAAATATGCAAATAAGCCACATCTCCCTAAACTCAAAGGCCATTCCAACACACGACATTACATTATCGGTTCCGTGACTCGGTCTGAGAGTTGTAAGACTAAAAGACCTAGGCTGAGGAAAACAGTATCACTGCACACACGGACCATTGTAAAGAACCAGTAAAGCACACCCCAGTAAAGCAAAAGTCCACCAAAACACACCTGAAACAAAACATGCCTTCACCAAAAGATACCGTAAAAACATAACAGAAACAAAACATACCTTAATCATAAGAAAACACAATAAAACACTCCATCAAAGATCCTCTGCTAGCCTACACTTGGACCGGCGGCACTGCACACAAGCCAGGGCGCGTGGTCAGTTCCAGTGATCTCCATGAACAAGCACTTCTCTATTTCTAGCACCCGCCTCTTTCCAGCCGTCGAGCGGTCCGCTCCCTCCTCCGCATGCAGAACTACCTCCTCAACACGGAAAACTACGAGCCGGTGTGCCGGGCCGTCGAGCGGGTCACGGCGCTCGTGCGAGAAAACGAAGACCTCATAGCCAGACTCACCCGGCTTGTGGATGGCGAATTCCGCCTTCCTGCGCTTGCTGGGCTTCCTGACGCCCCTGGGGACCCGCAATTGCCAGAGCAGACACCCCTGCACGACCAGGACCCGTCACATGACGACTATCTCCGGAACTACCTTGAGACCAAACTTCACATCAATACAGTCGGTGAAGAGATCCATGTCCCTGACGCAGACAAAGAGGTCCCGGACAAAGAGGTCCCAGACAAAGAGGTCCCGGACAAAGAGGTCCCGGACAAAGAGGTCCCGGACAAAGAGGTCCCAGACAAAGAGGTCCCTGATGCAGACAAAGAGGTCCCTGACCTAGACCAAAAAGTCCCTGACCCAAATACGGCCCGGGCAGCACCAGCGGGCCTCGGCCGGTTCGAGAACCCCCGCATCCGGCAGTTGCTCTGGGACAACCAGCGGCTTCTGAAGATTCTTGCCGTCAAGCAAAAGGCAAACAAACAGCTTCTCGAGGTGCACGCCACCTACCTCCTGCTTTTGAACGAGGTTGCCATACCCCGCCTAGCGCAGGATGTGTACCAGCACCGCATCAAGAAGATCCAGAACCAGCGCACGGCTGTCATTGACCGCTGCCGCTTTGACAACGTGCTCTGGGCCGCATACTCCGAGTACCTTGATCTATTGCAAGATATGCGGGAGGCGGCGGGGCGGATTCTTGCTGCCATGGCTCACGAAGCAGACGATCCGGTCTTGTCCAGGCTTAACATCCAGTTGGACATCATATCCCGGCTCAAACTGCAGGTGGACCGCCTGTCGTTGGCCCGGCTCAAACCCGTACCGTTTTCTTAGGCCGTTTTCTTAAACCGTTTTCTTAGGCCGTTTTCTTAAACCGTTTTCTTAGGGTGTGCTGGTGGGCGTGCTGGTAGGCGTGCTGGTGAAAGTTTCCTGCTACCAAGCCCTAGCCTTGCAGTATATTGCAACTTCCGCTTCACGTGATCCTTTTTAAGCCTGGCGTTTAGAAGTTCCGACATGTGCCGCATACTCCATAGTATCTTGAGCGACTTCAATAATTACTTGAGCGACCCCCATAGTTCCTTGAGTGACTCCCATGGTTATCTTGAGCGACTCCCGTAGCTACCTTGACGACTTTAATAATTCCTTGAGCGACTTAATAATTCCTTGAGCGACTTAATAATTCCTTGAGCGACTTAATAATTCCTTGAGCGACTCCCATAGTGTATTGAGGGGGCATCCAGCAGTGTGCTACATTAGCTTACATCTATCAACGTTGATCGTAATTGTCTCTATGGCGTTATGTCATAAACCATGGTCGGTGGTGCCCAGTTTCCCGGGGCTCCTATTCTATTTTTATTAGGTTGCGGCTTTTCTCTCCAAGAGAAAAGCTCCGCTCGTCGCTCGCTTTCGGCCGGCTCGAGACAAGAAAGTCGATGTTCGGCTTCTTGGTATCTAGAGGCACTCTCTCCGACCCTTGCGTTTCTCTTGTGACCGCCTCGCCACGCTGCGGCCTGCTGCTCACCTTCAGTTCCTCTGCATCCGATGCTCGTTGATGCGGCGATACTGTTGACAGTCCCGCAGTCTGATCCAGGCCGCTGTGTGGTGCGTACGCAGGAGTGTAGCCTGTATTGGCTGCTATGTTGAGTGACGGCAAAACCGTTTGCGAGGGCGTAGCCTTTGGCACCGCCGGGAGATGACTTAGTCTGGTGGCTTTGTATGACGATTCGGGGGGTATTTTGGACGCTGTCGCGTTGGAGTATGTGTGGAGCGACGAGTGTGCCACTTGGTTGAACGAGCGGTGGAATAGTGGCGATAGTGGTGATACTAGCGTGCTGGCCCCAAAGTACAGCTTGTAGGACAGACAGTTGCTGAAAAAGGGCCGCGGGACCTGCAGGCCGAGTTCCGTGTGCTTGTCCATTTCTTCTCTGGAAGCCAGGCTGGGCTCATGGCCGTAGTGGCTTGGAAACGAGCCCATCGCCGGCGCGGTTCGGAGCGGTGGCTCGAGATCAACCATGGGATGCACTTGATGCCCGATAGCATTGTCGTCGCTGTGGTGCTTCATGAGCATCAAGCGCAGCGGTCTGTGCTTTGGTTTGTACTGCAAAGGCTCCCGGAGACTGTCTTGCGTTGAAGCAAGCGAGTCTGACTGCGATACCAGAGAGAGCGCGGGTAGCGAGTGTATGGACGAGACACGCGCAATCGGAGTCTCCGAGGCCAGTGTGAAGGAGTCTTTTCGTGGATGACTGAAAGTGCTGAGCGAAGGAGATAGCTTGCCGCTATGGGCAGTGGCCCCTGCTTGATAGCTGATCGAGGAAGATAGCGTGGTGGGCGCCGAAGATGACGCAAGCGTTGGAGAGTTCAGATGCATGGGGTAGTCAGTGGAGGAGAATGTTTTCGTTTGAATGTAGTCGCCATGTGGGGGATGGGGCATGTAGAGTTGCGCAAGGCCAAGAGTATTAGCGTCGTGGGGCGAACGGTTGGGGGTCTTGTGGTCGCTAAAGTCTTGGAATTCGAAAGCGTGCACGGTCTGCTTGTGCTGGCGAAGGTTGTCGAGGCGGGAAAAGTGCTTGGAGCAGACCGAACAGGAAAACGGCCGTTCGCCGGTATGCTTCCGTCTATGCCGGGCCAAGTGCTCGGATCTGGTGAAGGATTTGTTGCAGTTAGGATAGCCGGTGCACTGGAACAGTCTCCCTCTGGGAGTGCGCTTGATTTTTCCGGCTTTATCAGACATCATTGGGTGGTTCGAAGGGATTTGGAAAAGGGGTTCAGGGCGAAAGTGGGGTGAAAAGGTTGTTGGGAGCCGCCTGTTCGGACTTATAGAGCTCAGAGAGCTCGGAGATAAAAAATTGAGGGATCGAAAAAAAAGATGTGCCTATTCACACATTTATTTTGGGAATAGGAAGGGCGGAACGGATCCAAACGCAGGAGAACGAGCGATGGTGGCGGGGCTGAAGGAGCTGAGAGTAGTCGGCGGTTGGGAAAAACAACGGTCAATGAACGTCAAGCGGATGGGGTTTATTTACGACAGGAATGGGCTCGGTAAATAATAAAACGCAGGCATGTACGCTTACTAGTCCTGCAGACAAAGTTATCACTCGTGCTTCAACCCTCAGTTTTCGCCTCAAGGGGCGCTCGATTTGGAACCTGCTTTCCAGCACCACGCTTAATTAGCAGCCTTGCTTTTCCGGACTTTTGGCTCGCGTCCGAAGCGCTGGATTGCGTTGATATGTTTGTCTTCCTCCCCGGAATGAACCCACTTTTGCTTCCAACTTAACGGGGCCGTTGAGCCGTTGGATTACCCGGGATTATCGGGCAAGGGGCGCCGGTGGCAACTCACACGGTGGAGACACGGGAACCGGGGCCGAGCCGGGACGGGGCCAGCGGGGCCCGAGTGCCGCCTGCCTCAGGGGTTTGTGGGCCGACGCACAGAAGACTGGGAGCCGGGCTCCAACGCCACGGCAGCCTCTCCGGCTTCCCCTTGATTGCGCTTTGGGATTGGTTCCGGGGTGCGTATTCCCTGGAATGGCAGCAGCTCGGCCAGGTAAACATAACCTGTGCCGTATTGATTAGGGTGGTGCGGTGTGCAGAAAAAGGGTGAGGCGACACACGCATGATGCTCGAAGAAGCGGAATTCTCGCGCGCATGGACGTGCAGCTTAATCTGTGTGCAGCGCGCTGGGCTTGATGGTTGTTTCCCCTGACCGCCCGCGCCGGGGGCCGCGCCCCTGCAATCACCCCTTGTGCCTGAACCTGCTGGGGCTTGGCCGCTTTTTCAGGGGATGCTTGGCTGCGCCGGTTTTGGGACGTCCGCCACGGGTGACATCCCGGCGCCACTGGGCAGCAGTTGGTCGAAAAACCCGCCCCTCTGCGCTTCTCGGACGGGGTGGTTATGGCCCCGGTCGGCCCGACTTGAGGGCCGTTTATGCGCTGTTCGCGGTGCGCTGGAGGTGTTCTCCTGTATGTGTCAAAAGCAAGATCTTGCGCGGCTCCCATCCAGAGAATTACTCATGCTTGGCGCATGAGCCCTGTTGTGGGTTTTCTGACTCCACCTTTTGGTCATGTTTCTGACGAATCTGCTGCTGCCCGCGCGGGGTCTGCTGCCTCGTTCCGCGGCCCACAATTGTTCCCTGCCTGGAATCCTTTCCCCAGGCGAAGCCAGACCCCATTCCCGCCCCGCGAGCATTTTCCGGCATCCACGTGCCGCCTTCTTTAGAAAGGGTGCTTTCTACCTCTGCTGCATGCATCCATCGGTCGATGCCTCATGCCCCACGTCAAACTGAGCGTTCCGAGCCGAGCCTGTCCTGCTCCGGCTCGGCATCTCCCTTCTGAACCGCCCCTTTTTGGGGCTTCCATCAATTCAGTCAAATGCACGTTGCGCCGAGATCCTCTTTTTCCAGAATTGTTTGACACCTTTGCTTACAGCGGCCCATGCATCTGGAATTATCTGGGGTGATTATTCGTCACATTGGGTTGCGCGATGAAAGAACAAATCCGGTACCATGGTGGCCGTCTACTGAGACCTGCATTTCGAGGCGACGGGACGCCTAAGTTCCACATAATCTCACCGATTCTTCTGCGGCTACGTTGACTGTTGAGGTTCATGAAATTACAAAGTACGGCAGCATCCGTGCCCAGGGTCTCGCACAATGGCGCATCGGTCGCGATGGAATTTCCAACCCACTGATGCTTTTCTATTTTACCCGGAGAGCGCTCTGGCTGTTCTGTTGAGGTCTCAAGGCTGAAACTTCAACTCATAAGCATTGCCTGGCTCGCTGTCTTTACTATGGCGGTTTCTTTTCCAAGCGCCGATACGGTCAGCTGCCCCAGCTTTCCCAGAACCCTCCTATATGCAGTGCCCGCTTAGAAACGGCAAATCTAGCAAGAAGTCGAGCAGGAGAAGTCGGAGGCGTTATGGAAGTAGTAGCTGTCTGCAGGGTTAGCAGCAGCCAGAGGCTGGTTGCGTAGGCGCCTCGATGCTCACATCTACCGTTTCAACTGCCTGCTCCATCTCCTGAGCGGACTCGCTGAACTCCGGCAAACACGATGCAATGCGTTTGAAGAGCAACTTGACATTGTGGTTTGCCTTGGTGGAGGTCTCCAAAAAAAACTTGGCGTTGACGTCGGCCACAAACTTTTCAGCATCCTCCACAGTGACTTGTCTCTTTGAGGCGAGGTCTGACTTATTGCCGACCAAGACAATCAACACATCGTCGCCACGCTCCATGCGGACATCATTGACCCACTTTTCCAAGCTTAGAAACGACTTTTTGTTGGTGATGTCGTAACATACCACGGCAACGTGCAGGTCGCGGATGTAAGAAGGTATCAAGGAGCGGAACCTCTCCTGGCCAGCAGTGTCCCATAATTGCAAACGCACGGTTTTGTTATCCTCCAAATACATGGTTTTCGAAAGAAAATCAATGCCAATGGTGGCGGCATACTGGTCGTCGAAAGTGTCGTACATGAACCGAGTTATGAGTGAGGTTTTACCCACTGCGGTTAGTAAGATGTCGCTGAAGACACACCCGGAAACCACCGGGCAGCGAGACTAGGGCAGAAACATACCACTTTGGTCGCCTAGGAAGACGATTTTATATTTTCTTAGAATGGCCTTGTCGCTCATTTTGGTACAGCACGAGGATGCGGGAGGCTTCGGGTGGAAGAGTTAAACCAGTGACAACGCGTGCAGCGGCAGTGAAAGCGGGGATCCGGTGGGGGAGCGAAAAAGAAGCTTGCAGGCGGAAATGCGGACGCTGGCTAAAATCTTTGGCGAACGAGTTGCTCTATGGCAGGCGTGGCGTTGTCAAGAAAGATTGGAGATGGGCGCAAGGTCGGGTCCCGAACAACGTCAGCGAGGCGCGAATCAAGACAGGTGCGCACCTGGCGGCGCGTGCGTATAGCACGTCACGTGAACCGAAACCGGACGGACACCCACGGATGGTAGCGTGGGGGCCTGCAGGGACAGACGTGGAGCGGCTTGTGAGTGAAGGACATAGGGAACTTGGGACCTAGGGACCCGCCCCGGGCCCCTGTGTGGATCGGGCCAGCCGAGGCAAACGGTACGGCACTGCATCATCTCCCAAGAGGTGTGCGCGCACACGACCGGAGAATCAAGTGAAGCAAAGGCAAGCCGAACGAAGGAGCACACCGAAACCGAGGATGGACGAAACCGAACTCAACGCCATCAGGCAAGCGAGACTAGCAGAATTGCAAAAAAGCGAGAGCACCAGGAGTGCATCGCCCCAGGAGCAACAAAAATTCCAAGTGCTCGCGCAAGTGCTAGAACCAAGTGCCCGTGAGAGATTGTCCCGGGTCCGAATGGTGCGGCCGGAGAGGGCGGACCAAGTCGAACAGTACTTGATCAAGATGGTGCAGATGGGGTCGATTACCCGCAAAGTCGGCGAGAACGACATTGTGGACATTTTGGACTCGATTTCCCGAGACGAAAAGAAAGGCTCCAAGATCGTCTTTAACAGGAGAGACGACAGCGACGATGACGATTTCTTTGATTAGGCCTCACTGGCCGCCAGAGACCAGCTCTGCTGACGGAGTCTAGAATTCAAAGGTGGCTCATGCACCCTCATTAGATGGCACAGTCCAAGTTCTGCTTTGGTCCAAGTTCTGCTTTGGTCCAAGTTCTGCTTTAGTCAAACAACTGCTTTGGTCAAGCAACTTCTTTGGTCAAACAACCGATTTGGTCAATCAACTGCTTTGGTGAAAGCTTTGCGGACAGAAAGACAAGAAGCAGGCTCGGGTTTCTCAGTGCTGATGTGGTCTGATGACGGTGCCAACCCCGGCTATAAAGGACCTGTTGCCCCGGACATATTGCCCCGGACCTTGCTGGCGCTCAAACTTTGGAACATCCCGGGAGGTGCCATCGGAGAGTCACCTGCTGGCCAATATACGTACGCCTATTGGTAGCGCAAGCGCCGTTGTAGTGAAGGCTGGTGCGTCACGTGCAAGTGCAGCCAGTGAAGGAGCTCGGAACAAACTCAGGTGAAGGAAAAGTAAAAGCAGAAAACATAGAAACAGGAGCACCGAAAAGCTCCAAAACACAAAAAGAAAAGAACATAAAAAGCCGCAAAACTATAAAAGGGGCCCGTCCCCACGGGCATTTGCTGCAAAACGCCCCAATTCGCAGGACCTCTGGCCTGCGCAACGGGCCTCGATTTGCGCACGCACGATCTACACATCGCGCCGCGCGCTTGCAACATAAACAAACACCCACAACCCCGCCATGACCGACAAAATCCAAGTTGTGGTGCGCTGCCGGGCCCGCAGCGCCCAGGAAACGGCGGCCAAGTCGCCGCCGGTAGTGCTGCTACCTGCAGACGCTTTCAGTGCGTCTCAGCCGTTCGTGACGGTGCAGAACGCCGCCCCCCTGATCTGGTCTCTTCCCCCAAAGGCCCCTGTGGCGGCCCCAGCCCTGAAGGTGTTCCGTGTGGACCAGGTGTACGGGCCCGGCGCCGACCAGGCGTTGATCTTTGACAACGTGGCGGCGCCGCTTTTTTCCGACTTCGTTTCGGGTCTCAACGTCACGCTTCTTGCCTATGGCCAGACCGGTTCCGGCAAGACGCACACCATGTGTGGCGATTTGAGGGGCGACGGGGCGGGCATAATCCCGCGCGTGCTCTCAAGGCTTTTTCAGGACCCCGCCGTGTCCTCTGCCGACACGGTGGTGAAGATCTCCTGCGTGGAGTTATACAAGGAGGAGCTCCATGACCTCATCAACGACGAGTTGGATCTCATGCCGGTGAAGACCAAGTTGCGGCTTGTTTCGGAGCCCGCCCGCGATTCTGAAACAGCCTCAGTTCAGAACTTGACCGAGGTGGCGATCGACAGCTGTGACATGGGCTTTCGGATTCTCCAGAAGTGCCTTGGCAAACGCAAAACCTGTGCCACCAAGCTCAACGACGCGTCCTCTCGCTCCCACACCATCTTCTCCATTCTCCTCTATTCACGGACCGACTCCGTGCTGGAAAACCCACCCTACCGGATCCTGAAGATGAACTTGGTAGACTTGGCCGGCTCCGAGGACATCCACAAGTCGGGCGCGGTCAACGAGCGGGCCCGCGAGGCCGGCTCCATCAACCAGAGTCTTCTTGCCCTTGGCAAAGTCATCAGCTCGCTCAGCGAAGGAAAGGAGTCCCGCCATATTCCATACCGAGAGTCCAAGTTGACTCGTCTACTCCAGGGCCTGATTGGCGGCAAAACCAAGACTGCTCTCATAGCCACGATCTCGCCCGCAAAAATCAACGTCCACGAGACGCTTAGCACGCTCACGTATGCAGCAAAGGCCAAAAACATCCGCAACCTACCTCAGTCCTCGCTCAATTCCAACTCCGTCTTGAAGTCCGTTCTTGTCAAGGATCTTTCCTCCCAAATCGCCCGCTTGACCAGGGATCTAATAGCGTCTAAAGATAAAGACGACGGCATCAAGATGAGCTTGCAGAACTACCAAGAGTACTCGGACTCCATCGTCGAGCTCGAGTCCAAATTGAAGGAGAGAGAGGCCGAAGCTTCCCGCCTCAAAACAAAACTAGAGTCCAGGACCGCTGAGGTCCAACTGCTTTCTGAGAAGCTTGCGGGCTCCAAGGAGGCCTCCGTGGCCTTGCATCTGAAACTCACCAAGCAATCCTCGGAATTCGCCGCCATATCAAAGAGCTTGTCAGATTTGACTGAGCGCTACAATGACCAGAAGGTCAAGGTCAAAGACCTCGTGCAGACCAACATTGCCGACATCAACACCATCATGGACGATACAATCGAGAGTTTTTCGTCAAGCAAAAAAGACTCCTCATCGCTTTTGGGGGCAGCCAATTCTCAACTCATTCGCAGCCTTGAGTCTGCCCGAAAAGACTTGTGCTCGAAGACGCAGGAATTGCAAACCAGCCTCGATTTCAAAATGGAGACAGCGATGACGGCGCTTTCGCAAGACAACCTCGAGATCTCAAGGCAGCTCTCGCATCTCAGTGGTTTCAATGTTGTGCATGAAGTCTCTCATCTCACCCAGCATTACGAGGCGACCAAAGAAAGCTTGGACAAAAAGATGAAAGACGCGTCCTTCGAGAAATTGGTCGCTTCAACGGCAGACAAACTACGCGCAAACAGCGAGGAAATGCATCGGAAAATTATCCAGTCGCTCGACGACTCCATTCGGGCATTGTTGGTAGAGAACGAGTCGCAGAGCCGGAGCACATTGCGATCCGCTGCCCAAGCGGTCCTCACCGAGAGCCACATGCTGATCAACGAAGTGCTCTCTGTGGCTTGGCCCAAAGGAGACAAGCTAACAGCAGCGATCAGCAATAAAGCACAGGACATGGCGACAATGGCCAGCAGCATTGAGCAGGAGTTCCGTGGTCGCAACCACCACCTCAAGGCGACTCTAGCTCCTCAAGTCCGAGAGGCGTTGAACGAGCCTATCGAGAACATCGACAAGTGGAATGACTCCAGGACACTCTCCTCGATGGAGGAGATCAACCGGGTGTTTACTGGCGTGCGCGAGCGGCTAGAAGAAACGGACAATGCTGCCATCAGCAAGTTGCGAGACGCAAGCACGCATCTTCTGGGCTTCCAGGGTATGGTCGATAGTTTGAAGGATGGCGAGGGCGCCCAGGTTGAAGAAAAAGTCCTCTCCCCCAGTCGTTCGCCCAGCCCGGCGGCCAAACGGCGCCGGCCCATGAGTCCCCTCAAGACAGACAATAGTCTCAAGCGGAGCCGAATCCCGCAACTCAATCCGGCCAAGAACTGACGTTGATACTAGAGGGTCACCGACCGGCTCTTCAGGAAGGGCCCGATCGCCGGTAAGGCCACAGCCAGATGAGAGCCCGACTCCGGGCCGTCAGCAGGCCAGGCGCTCACGTGCACAAGCCAGCTGCCACGATGCAGCCGAGCAGGCCAGACCAAAACCCGCCCCACCGAGCATAAGATGCCTTGACGGCAGCGCAATATAGCATACAAGAATATAGACACCTCCGCTATGACCGGCCCCGAACAGCGGGCTTGGCATGGCACCTGACCCAGAATATCCTGCTCCACAAGTTGTGCCGCGCACGCTGCAGCAGTATAACACGCGATAAGATCTCCTTCGCGGGTTACTCCACATCTCACCCCAAGTTTCCTTTTGGTAGTCCACAAGAACCGAGTCTTTGGGATTCTACTTTAAGTTTTACCGATCGGGCTGCATCTAGTGCCAGCTCTACCAACCGCCGTTTCCAGGAGACTGACTGAGTAGTCTGTGCAGGGGTCATTGAAAGGCTTCTAATTTTCATTCCCACCCCTTTTTCCAAGGAGGCCACCATTGGTCATTCCTTGAACACCATTGGTCATTCCTTGAACACCATTGGTCAATACTTGAGGGTATACCTGATTGATACGTCGTTTAAGAAATCTGAAAAACCAGGAAGTGGATTAAAAGGCGCATACCCCGAACAACAAGCTATTTCAAGATTAACGGGTAACTTCAAGATTCACCAGTTTCTTCATATTAGCGGCTAACTTCAAGATTAGCCAGCTTCTTCATATTAGCGGGTAACTGTAAGATTCACCAGCTACTTCAAGATTAACTGTGGAGTGAATGAAGTCTGAAGCTAATCTGAATCGAGAGGCTGAATCTGCTAAAATTTGCAACCCCCCTCAGAAAATTCCAAGGTTGTTTCATTTATCTGACACAAAAGTCATTTGAGTCCTAAGGATTACTTGGACAGAACCCACATCGCCACGATGATTGCCAAATTAACACTATATATGGTTGCATACGCCATCTTCAGCATCCTGTCGTTTGGCGGGTCGCTCGTCTACTCGGCTACGGTCTCTTACGACTTCTTCACGCTTGTGCAAGAACTCACCGACGGCATCCGGCTCACGATTCTCCTCAATTTCATCGTGTCGTGCTTCATTTTCGGCGGCCTTTTCTCCACCAAGATGCTCTTTGGCAACGTGCGCCTCGTTGAGATCGAGCACGTGGCCGACGCTCTTCCGTTCTATGGCCTCAGTCTCTTGTTCATCTTGTTCAACGACGACAACTTGTTGCTCAACATCACGTGGGCAGGCCTTGCTTTGCTTCTGAAGATCCACCACATCATCACTTTCGACCGCGTCGACTTGCTCCAGGTCAGGGCCACCAATGCGCTTTCCCAGCCCATGTGCACCCGCAGGGTAGTGCTTCTGGTCTTTGCCCGTGACATCTACCCGTACCTTTTGGTGGCGTTGCTCGTATGCGACGGCTTGTTGGCGCGTGTGTTGGCGTACGACATTTTCCAGGGCGTCAGCTCGATGGGGAGTCTCTTGTTTGGCATCCAGTTCGGCGTCATGGGCATCGATGCCTTTGCGTATTTGGGCAAGTTGGTTCTCAATGCGTACGAGCTCATGTTCTACCGCTGTGCTTCCCAGCCTGCTGCCGTGACCACCAGCCTCGAGGACGACAGTGATGACGATGACGACGACCTCGAGCAGCTGATCTGGGAAAACAGACCCCTCTACACCCAGGGCCTCGACATTGCCTCGTCTTTGTTGGAGTCCTCGTTTTACTCGGTGTTCATCTACACGCTATACTTCCATTCGGCGGTGACGCCTCCCTTCAGCATCATCCAGAGCTTCCTCTTCTCCGTGCACAAGACCATTAAACAGGGGAACCAACTCTACCGCTTCATCGTGCAGGCCAAGCAATTGGGCGGCTTCTTGAAGGACCCGTCCGACGATGAATTGGCTGCAGCTGATCACATTTGCATCATCTGCCGTGAAAACATGCACGAGCCGCTGGAGTTTCTGAAAAAAAGAGGGAAGTCACTCAATCCCCGCAAGCATCCCAAGAAGCTCATTTGCGGCCACATCTTGCATTTGAGTTGCTTGAAAGACTGGCTCGAACGGTCCGATAGCTGTCCCATGTGTCGAAAGGTTGTCTTCAGCCTTCCCACGTCGGGTTCCTCTGCTTCCTCCCCTGAGCCACAGCTGAGGCCACCCGTTCCTTTGCCCGCAGAAGAGACAGGCACCCAAGGTGGTGCCACGCTGTCGGGCAATGATGCCGTGGGCTCAGCGTCACTACTACCGCATGTTGCTTGGGAATCAAGTCTGCAAAATGGATCTCGGTTTCTGGACGGAGCCGGGGCCGAGGCAGAGCTGCATTCAAGAGGGTGGTCTTGCATCCCGCTCACTACCACAGCGGACGATGGTGTCTTTGAGTTTGATCTAGGGGAAAATGCGAGCGGAAGAGTCAAGGTGAAGCACAGAAGCACACGGCAGTACCCCGGGACTTTTGCTGATGATTAGGAATGGGCTTTCTGTGTATTATCCGAATATAGCATGCAGTAAAAGGTTTCTCCAAGTGCAGTGAAATGGTCTTCACTTGAAATGGTTTCTCCAATTGAAATGGTTTCTTTCATTAAAAGATGGTACGAAGATGATTTCTTCAATTGACATTTTTCCTTCATTCGAAATGGGGATTTCATTTGAAATGATTTTCACATTTGAAATGCTTTTTTTATTTGGAGATGGTTCCTTAAATGGTTCCTTAAGTGGTTCTTTAATTAAAATGTTTCTTCAATTAAAATGGTTCTACAATTAAAATAGTTCCTTCATTTGAACGATTTCTTCATTTGGAAATAGTTCTTTAGTTGGTTTTCATTTGAAAATGATTCCTAAGATGGTTCTTTATTTGGAAATGGTTCCTAGAATGGTTCTTCAATCATAGTGGTTTCTTCAGTTGAAGTGTATGCAAGTAATAATTTGTAAGAGACAGGTCTGTGTTAGCGTCGGGCTTCAGAATTCATTCTCCGAGCTCTCGCTCTCGGGGCCTTCGCTGGCATCTTCATACACAGACTCGTCGGCCGGATCTTCGGCCTGCGCGTTGGAAAGCGGATATGTATTGAGCCAGGAGTCCTCGTCTTCACTTTTCTGCTCGTACTCCACGCTCCATGTGGACTTTCCCTCAATGTCCGACTCCGAGTCGGGCTCTTCCGTTTTCACCGCCGGCACCTCCGGGATATGTGCAGTGTTGGTGGAGAGGATGTCAGCCAGCGGGTGGAAGCTTGAGTCTTGGGGTGGGAGAGAGGGGCCGCTTGGAGAGGGTGGTGCACGTGGTTTAGCGGGCAATGCAGTGCTGTGGCTCTCGAAAGGGGTCGTCACAGAGCGCCGGTCGACCGAGAGGCTGTCTCTTTCGCTATTTTCATGGGTCTGGGTGGCAAGCTTGTGGAATGTCTGGCTGACATCTCTCTCATAGTCGTGGTACTCGAACGTGGAGTCAGGGCTGAAATTGTCAAATGTGCGGGGTGGCCGCCGGTTTGCGTCTTGAGACAACCGAAGACCCTCGATTGAATCATCAAGCATTGGCGCCCGGTTGCTTTGTTCCTGCTGCGTGTACTGAGTTTCTGCAAAGTCAAGCGCATGCATGCTGTCTTCTTCGGCAGAGCCGTCGGACTGCAAAAGCTGGTCGAGCATTTGCGATGATTGTTGATAGGTGAGTTGTGTGCTTGTGCTTGGAGGCAACATGGCACTATAGTTTGGCACCAAGCTGTCGATGTCTCTGGCGGCACCGGGAAGATTCTCGGCAGGGGTTTTGGACGAGTCGACATGGTCAGCCATACGAGCTTCAGTCGAAGCCGATTTTGCTGATTTATCGGTTGAGATTGGTGTTGCGGGATTCGTGGAATCGTGGCTAGCAGATAATCGAGATGCCAAGGCACCGGGGTAATTGGGCTTTTGGGGACGGGTGATTTCTGGCGAGTCGGCAACTTGCGGGGGTTCGGAGATGAGTTCCTGTTCCGGAGAGTTGGGAATTTTTGGAGATTTGGGAATTTTTGGAGAGTTGGGAGCTTCTGGAGAGTTGGGAGCTTCAGGAGAGTCGGGAGCTTCAGGAAAGTCGGGAGCTTCTGGAGAATTTCCCATTTCTGGCGAGTGCCAAACAATTGAGGAATCCGAAGCGTCTGAAGTACTCACCGCAGGTGAGACATCACGCCCTGGAGAAACGAGAGCCGTCGTAGCGGCATTTTGTGGAGATTGGCGAGCACCAAGTGGCTTGCGCAGCTCTGTGAGTTCACCGTTTGAATGCAAGGGTTCAGGACGCCGTTGGCTTTGAAGATGTAGGGAATCGGCATCAGCTGAGGAGTCCAGGAAGGAAAGGTCCCTCGCAGTATACAATCGAGTGTTGCCTGAAGCTAGCGAGGCTTCAGTGGCAGTGGCCAAGGACAGTTGAGGATCCACGCCTTGAGAAGACGTCAGGGACGCACCATTTGTGGAGCTGGAGGACTTGTGCAACGACGATAGCAGACGTTCTGATTGCGAGTCACTTGCTTTTGGATGCGAGTCACTTCCTTTTGGATGCGAGTCACTTGCTTTTGGATGCGAGTCACTTGCTTTTGGATGCGAGAGGGCATTCTGGATTGACTGGTTCAGAATAGGTTCCTTTTCTTGGGCGAGCAGAGAGAGCTTCTGTAGTTTTCTCTTTTGGAGGTTCCCTTTTTGGAGTCTTCTCTTTTCGGGTGGTGATTTGGTGGGCCCCGGATCTGAAACACGCTCTGGCTCACTTTCGCCAATCGTCTGCATTGGTCCAGTATCTTGAGGCAAAGCAGCCACCGGCATTGGCCGATCAATCTGAGTCGAAGTAGAAAGCAACGAGGCGGCAAGTCCAGCGTCTGACAAAGAAGAAGACGGAGCGGGAGGAGCAGGAACCGAGGATGCTTTGGGCTTGGATGGATCGAGTTTCAGAGGACGCCTGCCCCTTCTTCTTGGCGGCTGCAGGGGATCTGGCGGAGGTCTGGCGACGCGGGCTCGGGTGCCGCTTCTTTTCGGTTGGCGGGCCAACATGTCACGGAAGCGCTGGGATTTCAGGGTCTCGACCCAAACGCCGTCGATGGCGACAAACTCGAAGTCGGACTCGGAGCTTGATCCTGACAGGCTCGTGGAGTCGGTGAGCAAGTCGAGATCCGGTCCATCCAGAAGCGAGCCAGCGGGCTGGAGATTCTTGAGATCAGGGCCAGGATTAGGGTCAGAAACACCACCAGCACCAGAATTAGAGCCAGCACCAGAATTAGAACCAGAATTAGAACCAGAATTAGAACCAGAATTAGAACCAGAATTGGAACCAGAATTAGAACCAGAATTAGAACCAGAATTAAAACCAGAATTAAAACCAGAATTAAAACCAGAATTAAAACCAGAATTAGAACCACCAGCATTAGAGTTAGAACCAGCACCAAAATTGGAACCAGAATTAAAACCAGAATTGGAACCAGAATTGGAACCAGAATTAAAACCAGAATTGGAACCAGAATTAGAACCAAGACTAAAACCAGAAAACAGCCCCGTTTGCGCCCACACCCCAAACGCCTCCACCTCCGCATAAAGCGTCCGTGGGTACTGGTACTTCAACAGATCGCACTCGTGGAGACGGGCCGCCGCCACAGCATTGTTGGAGCGCACACGGGCCTTGAGGGCGTCCGGGCTGGAAAGCACCGCGGAGTCGGCCACCAAGTCGCCAAAGACCGAGGTGAGCGGGTTCTGCGCGGCAATGGCGTCGATGTCGCCGTACTGGCCGTGGATCTGCGCCAAGTGCCCGTTCTCCACCACGCAGCACACCGCAAGAAGGTAGTGGAACAAGCCGTCCGTGGAGAACGGCGGGCGGAGAAGAAGCTCGTCCAAGTGCTCGCGCACCGCCGAGTAGCACTTGTCGATAAGCAACTCCCAAAGCAACGCAGCGGCGTACGCCGGCGCCTGCGTCCGCGAGTGCCCCACAAACGGGCGCCCCACGAGCGTGTGCGAGGTCACGGGCAACGTGGACATTGGGTGGTTGGTGGCGAGCCACTGGAGAAAGTCGTGCTGCGCCCGCTGGTGGCGGCGCCAGGCCAGAGCTTCCCGGGCCAGCGGCTGCGCCGCCATGCGCTGCTGGCTTTCCGCCAACTTGCCCTTCAAGATCTCGGCGCCGAGCGGCCAGATGGCCCGCACGTCCATGTGCGGTTTGCGGAGAAGCACCAGGAAGAGCTTGTAGGCGAGGTCCCACTGGCGGTCCATGATCTTCAAGTGCAAGAGCGTGCGGATGGCGGCAAAGTGGTTGTTGGCCGTGGAGCGGTACGGCGCCACTGCGGCGACGTCCAAGCCGTGGCTCTGGGCCACAAAGCGGTCCCGGGTCAAGCACGGCCGCCGCAGCTGGTGGGCCTGCCACTGCCGGAGCCGCCGCCGGGCCCGCGTCACGTGCTCGTCCTCCAGGCTTTCGGCGCTGCTTTCTTCGGACTCGTCTTCGTTGGGAAGCTCTAGCCTAGCGTCGTCTTCGTTGGGAAAGTCTAGCGTGGCGTCGTCGTTGGGAAAGTCTAGCCTGGCGTCGTCTCCATTTGGAAGCTCTAGCCTGGCGTCCTCTCCATTTAGAAGCTCTAGCCTGGCATCAGCTTCATTTGGAAGCTCTGGTCGGTTAGCGTCCGTAGGAGGTCGGCGTCTTGAGAGTGCCCGCATTTCCCGGATCTCCTCTTCTTCCAAGGCCTCGAGGGCCCGGCCCGTCTTCAATTCCTCGAGGTGCTTGTTGTAGACGAAATCGTGGAAATCTTGCTGTATCCACTGTTCCTGTTGTTTCAGCTGTTCCTGTTTCAGGTGTTCCTGTTTCAGGTGTTCCTGTTCCAGCCGGCTGAGGTCTGAATCGACCCGCTCTCGTTCGCCTTCACTCCACATCGAACCCTGCCTCTTATCTCCGCCCACCCAGTTCTCGTACGTCTCTTCCGGATACTCCCGGGCCCTGTAATCCGCCCGGATTTGCCGTAGGAGCTCCCGCCGTTGCGTGTTTTCCAAAACCACCTGGCTTTCTTGTTGAAGTCGGTCCACTATTGTGTTATATGCATGTTCGCTGGCCAAGTCGCCAAGCGCTGCTGCCGGCTGGTTGCGCATACCCAAGCGGTTCTGCCGCAGGGTCTCGGCAAACATGGATGCTTGCGGTTTCCGTGGTCCTGTTTTATTGGGCTGTTTTCGTGGACTGATCTCTTGGGACTACACCTTTTCTGACCTCTGCGCGGAGCGTGCCGTGCAGGTCTGCCCGCCAGCACCCTGTGCTTTCAGATGCTTGTCCTTGGCTCCCAGACATTCGCTTGCCTTGGCTCCCAGACTGGCTTGCCTTGGCTTCCAGAGACATTCCGTTTGCTATATACAAAATAAGTTCCCTTGGTGCTGCGCACGAGGGGCCGGAGAATGTCCGATTCGTCCTGCGGTGCGGCCACAGGCGGGCTTAGAAGCCCATTCCTGGCATGCCTCCCATGCCGCCCATGCCGCCCATGCCGCCTGCTGGAGCGGCCGCAGCCTTTGGCTCGGGCGCGTCCACAATGGCGCACTCGGTCGTGGCCAACAACGATGCCACGCCGGCAGCGTCCACCAACCCGTTCTTGACCACCTTGAATGGGTCGATGATTCCGGACGCAATCATGTCGGTGAACTCGCCCTTGGCAGAGTCGTAGCCCTTGTTGAACACTGGCTCGTCGTAGACCTTGCCCACAATCACCGCGCCCTCCTCGCCGGCGTTCTCGATGATTCTTCTGGCGGGCTTGGTGATGGCAGACTTGATGATCTCCACACCCAACTTCTGGTCGAAGTTGGCTGCGTTGGCCTTGACGTCGTCCAACACTCTCGACGCCTTGATCAATGCAGTGCCTCCTCCTGGCAAGATACCTTCCTGCACAGCGGCTCTGGTGGCGTTGAGAGCATCGTCGTATCTGTCTTTCTTCTCGCCAACCTCGACCTCGGAGGACCCGCCAACCTTGACCACGGCAACACCGCCGGACAACTTGGCCAATCTCTCTTGCAACTTCTCCTTCTCGTACTCAGTCGTGGCAATGTCGTTCTGTGCCTGTCTGATTTGCTCGCATCTGGACTGGATGTTGTCCTTGGAGCCCTCTCCGTTCAAGATCACCGTGTCTTCCTTGGTGATGGTGATCGAGCCTGCCGAGCCCAATTGTTCGATTGTGGCGTGCTCGGGCTTGATGTCCAACTCCTCCGTGAAAACAGTTCCGCCGGACAAGATGGCAATGTCTCCCAAAGTGTTCTTTCTGTTGTCACCGAAGCCTGGCGCCTTGACGGCACACACTTGCACCTGGCCTCTCAACTTGTTCAAAATACAAGCAGCCAAGGCCTCGCCCTCAATGTCCTCGGCCAAGATCAACAATGGTCTTCTGGTCTGGTTCGACAATTCCATCGATGGCAAAATGTCCTGGATCGACGAGATCTTCTTCTCGCTCAACAAAATCAAGGGGTTTTCGAACTCCACCTTGCCGGACTTGGTGTTGGTGATGAAGTAAGGCGAGATGAACCCACGGTCGAACTTCATTCCCTCCGTGACCTCCAACTCGTCCTCCAAGGTCTTACCTTCCTTGACGGTGATGACACCCTCCTTGCCGACTTTCTCCATGGCCAGGGCCAACAAGTTTCCAATGTGCGTGTCGCCGTTGGCAGAGATGGTGGCGACCTGGGCAATTTCTTCGCTGGTGGTGATCTCCTTCTTGTTTTGTTGCAAGAACTCGACAACGGCCTCCACTGCGGCCTGGGTGCCTCTTCTCAAGTCCATAGGGTTGCAGCCGGCAGCCACGTTTTTGACCGACTCGGTGAAGATGCTTCTTCCCAAAACGGTGGCGGAGGTGGTACCGTCTCCAGCTGACTCATTGGTCTTGGAGGCAACCTCCTGCAATAACTTGGCGCCCATGTCCTCGAACTTGTCTTGAAGAGTGATGGACTTGGCCACGGTGACACCATCCTTGGTGATTTTGGGGGATCCGAATGCTTGCTCGATCAAGACATTTCTTCCCTTGGGGCCGAGGGTGACGGAAACAGCGTCGGCCAAAGTGTTGACACCCTTCAAAAGGGCGGCTCTGCCTTCAACGCCGAACTTCAACTCCTTGTGGGAGTAGTGGCGAACAAGGTTTCTAGCGGTGATAGCACGTGCTCTCAACATGTTGTGTACTTATAGACGGGGGGTGGTGGGAAGAAAAAGAGGAGTCTTTTTTTTTTTTTTGACTTCCCTGGCTCCGCGCTGCGAGCGGTGCGGAGTGGCGGGTTGCGAGGCTCGGTGAGTGTATGGGTGCGAAAAAGTTCCAGAAAATTCCGCGTCGGCTGCTCCGGGTCTTGCTTCTCAATGCGGAGCACAACCGCTGTTCACTGTTCGCTAAGGGCTGGCTTGCGGTGCCGCCTGAACTCGGACCTTGCCCACTGCATAGGGGTCCTCTGTCGTGCTAACCAAAGTGATAGGTGCCAAATGACTCCAACAAAATCCAGACCTCTTTCGCGGCAAATCTAGATGACTGTACACAACACGCTGACAGACTGGGTGTTCAATGGCGAAGACGGACTGGCTTAGCTGGCCATAGATTGATTGTTTTTGGCGGCACCATGAACGCTTTCTTCTGGTGCTTGAAGTGACATACTTCCTGGTCAAGAGCTTCAAATTTGTCGGGTGTCAATTTTCAATGCAGGTCGGTTAGCTGGCTAGAGGGCCCGTTCGCTCACAGCTGTATTGGGAGACTCCCAACCTGAGAGGATCTGAATCTTCGATAATCATGGCGCCGTGTTCGCCTGCTTCCAATGTAATTTCACCCTCTATAATGTCCTTTGATCTTCTTCAATCACTTTAATCTTCAAAGGACCCTATCGTGCTGGTTCTGAAATAGCTGGTCCCAGTCGACCCACTGCTGAGGTGCTTCATATTCGATGCCCGTATTACTGAAGAACTGATCCATCAGATGATCAGCCGCGCCATAAGGAACCTCAGGGTTCATTACTCGCGGGTCTTTCATCTGCGAAAACCCACCAAAAGTAGGATATGCTCCGGTATGCTGGTTGAACTGAGGTTCCATGTGCACTTGCTGGTTGAAAGGCATCGAAGGCTCTTGAGCAGAAAATACTGGCTGCCCCTCATGGTGCAAGTTGAACAATGCATCTGGGTTGCTGTCGGTGCTTGTCTTCACCGCAAAAGGCACGGCATTAGTTTGTTGCATAGGCATCGCGCCGTTTAGCTCACTGTTCTGGTCTGGAACCATCAGGCAGAAAGCCACAGGTTGCACGGGCCACTGCGTATATTGCGGTAGAGCAACATCGCCAGTGTCCTCGCCATTGAAAGTGGCCGGGCTCGTCTTGTTGTCAGAACTGAAATCACTTTCGCTCTTCGACTTCGAGTCCAGCACGTTATCACCAGAATGACTTTCATGCCCGAGACGAGACAAATTTTCTGTTTTGAGCGGAGCGGCTTGCATATTCTCGGCACTCTGGTCCGGATCATTGTTGCTTTCTGGCACGGTATTAACGCCTTTTTCTTTCTTCTTTTCCTCGGCTTTGTAGGTGAGGTATTTGTCCCATAATTTATGAAGTGGGTTGATGGGGGCCTTGTATTTTCTCGGGGTGAAATAGCTGAGGTAAAGCACAAAAGTCTTAAAATGTTTGCCAAGGTATGCATACTCCGTGTTGCCCATCATTAATGTGAGTGTAATATGCGCCAATACCATGGTTGTGCACAATTCCATGGTTGCCGGGCAAAAGAGCTCGTCATCACTATGCTGCTTGAAGGAAGGTGACGTAGGTATAGGCTTGCCTGTTTGCTGTTCGATTCTGGAGAGCCTCAGTTGGATAATCAAAGCAACTTCACCTGCAATTTCCTCAACCAAGAATACCGTCAGGTGCTTTTTTGGAACATGAAGGAACGGCTTGTTCAAAAACAAAAGAATGAAATAGAATAGAAATTTGAGGTTATGGTTTCTGTCGGCAAGATTATCATCACCGCGCATGCTTCGGACCAGCCAATCAATCTCGGGTTCCAAACCTTGTTTCCATTTGAGGGCTTGGATGTTGTACTTCTTTGCTCGATTGAACTTAACCAAGTAGTTGACGCGGGAATCCTGGTGAAATTGTACCGGCTTGTACGTGGTCTGGAGCATGTGCTTGGTGAGCTCGATAAATTCGATCGATCTCTTGATGATGAGGAAATCCTCTATGCTTTCTTTTGGTAACTTGAGAACCGGTAATGAATCACGGGTCAAAGAAGTCTTACGCCCGACTGCCATGGCGACGTATGTGTCCAAGAAGAGTGTTCCCATAAAGCAGCGATTAAAAACATGCTTGAGCTCTTCTGGATGACCATGGGCTGCGTCAAAGCCGATGTCCGAACCAACGGCGCGACCCATACCGAGTAAGTTCCAGCCTTTCGAGGAATCACCTCGCAGCACAGCGTGGGAACCCAAAAGTGTGTAGGCTTGGGAGATGGCGAGAGACAGGGAGAAGTTGAGACCCCCGAGAAGCAACTTCAAAGACAAATTGAAATAGCCTTGTGATTCACTGTAAGATAATTTGTCATGGCTGGCACAAATGGCATAGACTAGGGGCTCATTTAGTCCGGTGGTGGAAAAGTCCCTCCTGTCGAACAAATCAAGGATATAGTCCTTGTCAAAAATGCACAGCGCGGTGCCAGGGTAGCTTTCTTTGAAATAGTTATGCACTATGTTGGAAACGTAATCGGGATCTTGCAGCAAAGTCTTGACATCCAGGGCGCCTTCGGAGAAGTTTGGCAAGAGAGAGTCGATCTGGCGGGAATTGCTGGGGAATGATTCTTCGAAATCATCGTGGGCGTCATAGTCTTCGGTTTCGAGTTCAAGAAGCGGCCCTTCATCGGGGTTACGATAGTGGTAGATGCTTCCGGGGCCAAAGTAGCGGTTTTTGCTTCCCAATAATGGCTTTGAATTGGGGTCGTTTTCACGGGGCTCGATGTTAGGGTCGGCGGCAAACGTTTCGGGAACATCTTGGTAAGAGGAGGCGAGCGAGTCTAGTTTTTTATGGAGCTCTTCTGGGTCAACACGGAGCTTGACAAGCTGGGATAGAAGGCTCTCAATGAACAGATTGTTTGTTTCCAAGCTTTTCACGTAGCCTACGGAAAAGCGCTGGTGGCGGCGGTCCTGCTGGTCAAATTCACAGTGGGCGTTTCTCCGCATACAGCTCGAGCACGGCTCGTTGCCGTCACACTTGCGTTTGATTTTGCGGCAGTTCGTACACGATAATTTTTTAGACATGATTCTTCACGGGGGTATTGGGAGGTTTTATGGAAGACGGGCGGCTTGAGCTCAGTGATGGCCAGGGTAATCTTAGAGAAGACCAGGTGGGAGAAGGTTTCAACAGGTGGGAGAAGATTTCAACAGGCGGAACGAGAAGGCTCAAAAGCTCAGGGTGGATTTTATATCAAACGGATTTATAGTATGGGGTATCTGGGGTGGAGGCGATGGGTCGGGATGCACCGGTTTCAGATGTAATCGTTTAGCTGGCGCATCAGTGACGAAATGAACATCACGGCCGCGGCTCGCTTTCTGCAGGCCGAGGGGCGAGGCGTGGTGCTGCAAAAAGCCAAAAGCAAAGGCCAAAAGCAAAAAGCAAAGGCCAAAAGCAAAAAGCAAAAACAAAGGCCAAAACTTAAAGCCAAAACCAAAAGTCAAAAGCCAAAGCAAAGGCCAAAAGTCAAAAGCCAAAGCAAAGGCCAAAAGTCAAATCAAAACCAAAGGCAAGAAAAGAAAAACAAGCGCAAAAAAAAAGGACTGACGGACCAACCAGAATGAGTATCTTGACGTTTAATTTATTGAGGACGGCGGGGTCTTTTTGTTAGTTGCAGGTCCGAAGAAGACAGTGTAGTCCGAGCTAAAGGCACTCAAAGTGCAAAAAAGATGCGGAAAGTACTGCCTTTTATAGTCTGTGAAGTGGCTGCACGGCTGAGTACAGGTTGGACGGGCTGAAACCAAAGTGAAACGTCGAGACAGCCTAGCGCCACGCACGTGATATGAGCGAGGCGGGCCATTTGTTCAGGCGGTAGATGTATGTGTGTCATTTCGGCAGGATGAGCGTTCGTAGTGTTTGGGAAAAGGTTCTAGAGAGTAATACGAAGGGTTTTGGAAGAACCATGCTACTGACTTCTGGCAGCTCGTCAGGCGTTCACGAGAAAAGCCATAAGCGGGCCAAACAGCCAGAACTGACCCCGTATTTCCCGCCAAATTTCGAAAATCCGTGATAGTTTAGTGGCTAGAATTACCGCTTGTCGCGTGGTAGACCGGGGTTCAATTCCCCGTCGCGGAGCATCTTTTTTCCTGCTGAGAGCACCCACCCAGCACCGCGCACGCTTGTAGTGCCCACAGCATCGTCACCAGCCGTTGCCACCACCCCACCAGCATCCGCCCCACCAGCACCACCCTACGCAGCCGCCGGCCGAGCCGCCCATGATCGCCAACGATGGATTCGTGCCGATCTCCGCCATCTTCTATGCAGTGTTCCACCCCATCCAGGGCACCAAGATCGTCCACCAAGTGCCTGAAGCATCCATAGCCAGTGCCTCGGACCCCGGCGGGCTGGACCTAGCGCTCTTCAACTTCGACACGGTCAAAAACTACATCATCCCCAAGCCGCAGCTCTGCAACAAACCGGTGTCTTTTCGCGTCAACGACGTGCGGGTCTTGGGGTACCCCATCAACATCGAGTCCAGCAGATATGCCCGCAACTCGTTCAACTTCAATTTTGCGTTTGTGCTCCCCTACAACGCCGACACCATCCCCTACGAGGCGGCCGTGGCCCGAATGGGCAAAATGTTCCGGGCGCTCGAGGAGCAGCTGCGGATCCTCAGCAAACTCGACAAGGACCAGGTGTTTTTCAGCGGCAAACTGTCGGCCGACGGCCCGCCGCCGCCAAGCGCCGCCGGCACCGACGCCGGCATGGAGCACACGCCCGGCCACGGGCACATCCAGAAAATCACGCTTCTGTCGATCGAGTCGCTCATCCACCAGATCTACCAGGACTTGAACAACTACCTGGAGTGCTGCATTCCCATCGACTCGGCCAACAGCGTGGACATCAAGCTCTTCCCGACGTTGCCGCCGCCCGTCAACCTCATGGCGTACCAGGTGCCGCTTCTGACCGTCAAGTTGGACCTGCTCATGGACGTGATCTGGGACCCGACCATGGTGCGCATCTTGCCCTACATCAACGGGCTCAACTCGCTCCGCCGCATCGCCGACCTTGCCGACGCCGACTACGTGCTCACCAAGCAGTGCATCCAGCACCTCATGCACTACCAGTGCATCATCTTGGTGGACATTTTCCAGTTCAACAACATCTACGCGCCCACCAACCACATCGGCAACTTTCTCCGCACCATGGCCGACGACTGCCAGGCGTACATCACGTCCCGCAACTTGCCGGACCTCCTGGCGGCGTCTGCGGGTCCGACCCCGCTGCAGTCCGTGTCCAATCTGTTGCTCCTTGCGCCGGGCGGGCGGCCCCGGTTTGGCACGCAGAGCCCGCCCAAAGCGGCGGCGCATGCTTCGGCCGCCAGCAAGGACGCCTCCGTCTCCACGAGCCCGCACACCAAGCACGGCGCCAAGCCGCACGACCTGAAGGTGATCAAGATCCCGTCGCGGGCCACGCTCTTCTACCTCTACCGGCTGCTCAACCAGGGCCAGACCATCAAGGAGTGGTACATCCAGCACCAGAAGGCGCTCGACTTCATCGACATCCGGCGCTTCATCAACTTCGGCGTGGTGCGCGGCATCATCTACCGCGTGCATCTGTATCCGATTTTGGCCAGCATCACCAAGTCCATGGAGTCGGAGGACCACGAGCCGGCGGAGCAGCTCTTGGCGAAGCTCCAGAGCAAGACGCGTGCGAAGAAGGACCCCAGCGCCGCCCCGATCCGGGACCGCCGCAGCACCGCCTCCTTTCTGGAGGACCCGGACCGCAAGGCCCGCACCGTGAGCTTCAACCACTTGGTGAGCGTGCCCAAGCACAGCGCCGACAGTAGCAGCAACTCCGTCAACCTGAATGTGTTCGACACCGAGTCTTCCAGCGCCGACGAGTTTGACGACGATTTGGACGACCTGGACGACCTGGACGACCTCGCCAGTGCGCGAGAACAAGACGATCTCGTCAAGTTGGTGAAGCTTTTGCGGGCCGCCCAGCACTTTGACTCCATTTGTACGGAGCTACAGAAATCCCGTGCCGACGTGGAGAAGTTGCTTGACCGGCTTGGGCCCCACTCCATCATCAACAAGTGATGCTGCTTTGGATTGGTACATCTTTCTACCGTTCAAGCGGACATGGTGGGATAAAGGCTGTCTGGATTTTATGGCATGTTTCTCTATGGCTGGTTTTATGATGGCTGGTTTTATAATGGCTGGTTTTATAATGGCTGATTTTACTATGGCTGGTGTTACTATGGCTGACTATGGCGGGTTTTACTATGGCTGACTATGGCGGGTTTCACTATGGCTGACTATGGCTGGGTTTAACATGCTATGGTTTTACTATGTCTGGTTTCACCATGGCTGGTGTTACTATGTCTGGTGTTACTATGGCTGGTGTTACCATGCTACGGTCTACTATGGCTGGTTTTACCATGCTACGGTCTACTATGTCTGGTTTTACCATGGCTTGTTTCATAATTGCTGTTTTCACTGGCTGGTTTCATAATGGCCGTTTTCACTATGGCTGGTTTTACAATGGCTGGTTTTCCTGGGGCCTAGTTTTACTATGGTCTTTGACACTCTTGTCGGTTTTCTAGGGTCTTTGACACTCTTGTCGGTTTTATGGTCTTTGGAACTCCTCATTTCACCATGGTCTTTCCGCTCATGTTTCACCATGGTCTGACCTTGACACTCGTGCATGATTGGAGTAGTCCACATTAGATGGTCGATATTCCGATTCCATCTCTAATGATTTGACGCTCTTCGACCGCAACGCCACGCAATATGCATCCGGACCACGTGATAGTACCTTGACCGCCGTCCAGCAGCGGCCCGTCCGAGTACCCCGGCTCCAAACTAAAGCCCCATCTTCACCGCTGCGCGTGTCTTGGTAGCATGACCTGCAAAGCGCGCAACCAACGTGCACGCTTCTAACACGGAGGGAAACGGCGCGCGAGAAAAAGTAAACAAACTACCACGCCCTTTTTCTCAAAGCAAGATGTCAGGCAAAGGAAAAGTCCACGGAGGCAAAGGAAAGTCGTCAGAGAGCAACAAGGGGGCCAGCTCACATTCCGCCAGAGCAGGCTTGCAGTTCCCCGTGGGAAGAATCAAGAGATACTTGAAGAAGACCTCTCAGCAAAAGGTCCGGGTCGGGTCGAAGTCGGCCATCTACCTCACTGCGGTCTTGGAGTACTTGACTGCTGAGGTCTTGGAGTTGGCCGGCAATGCCGCTAAAGACTTGAAGGTCAAGAGAATCACTCCCAGACACTTGCAGTTGGCCATCAGAGGCGATGAGGAATTGGACAACTTGATCAAAGCCACGATCGCCTACGGTGGTGTCTTGCCCCACATTAACAAGGCTTTGTTGTTGAAGGTCGAGAAGAAGAAGAGTTTGAAGTAAGACTGATGCTGCCTGCTTTCGTTTAGGGGCCGCCTGTGCCGACGCTGAACTTGTCGAGACGGCGGTTTCGCGTCTCGCGCCAGGCGCCTTTCCGCCACTGCCCTCTCTTCAATCTACCTGTGGCCTTGGTTGTACTATATTTGTTTGTATATTAAATATAAAATGCTCGTGTGAATTGCCGGATCGTATTGTGGGACACCTTGCGTAAGGCGGTGGTTCTTTCAAGTCGGCGCTGTGAACTTCCAGGCCTGCTCGCATACCTATGTCTTTCATGTTGGCGCCATCCTTCTTGAACCCTCTATTTGCTTTCGGCGGCCTGCTCCGGTAGTTTGCCACTCTTCAGTTGCTCCGCGGAGTCTGTGAATTGGGTCAATCTCGTAAGCTCATACGATAGCTGGTCCACGAGCTCCTTGACCTCCTTGATATCTTCCTGTAGCTCCGAGATGTCGTTTTTGACTGTGAGCTTCTCCTGGTTGGACTTGACCCTGCTGCGGTTGCTTTCGTACAAGATAAGCGAGCCGGCCACCAGAAAAATAAAGAACTCCAGTAGGAAGTTGGCGCCGCTGTCAATGGCCTTTTTGTCGTTGAGCGGCCGCACCTTGATGCGGTTTTCGCCTAGAAGTCTCATTCGCATCTTCACATCCGTCGAGTGGACCGTCTGGGCGATCTTGATACACGCTTTGCGGAAAGCCTCGTGTTCTTTGGCCTGCGCCTTCAACGTCACCGAAATGGGCTTGGCTATGGTTCTTAGAAGCAACGAGGTGAATTTCAACGCAAGGCCGCTCATCTTGCCAGTCGGTGGTTGCAATCAAAACAATGGGCCGCCAACGAATGGGTTCGACTCTGATCAGCAGGTGTGGGTGTAAAGCGCTATCAACAGGTGTGGGTGTAAAGCGGCGCGAACGAGGCGAGCCGCCGCACATGACTCGCCACCAAC
The DNA here is from genome assembly GCA_002893665.1 of Metschnikowia orientalis. Taxonomy (NCBI): domain Eukaryota; kingdom Fungi; phylum Ascomycota; class Pichiomycetes; order Serinales; family Metschnikowiaceae; genus Metschnikowia; species Metschnikowia orientalis. Next base: position 255,398 of record NXGZ01000007.1, on the reverse strand, counting down.
CGCAAGCCACGTGCACGGCCGACTTCCAGGGACCATCTCGGACGCTGTACACAAAACAGTACCCATGGCCTGATGGGCCGAGGCGTCTGGCTGCCAATCTGCTGAAACCGCTCTCGGGACCTGAAGTTGCCCGCACCGAATTTTGGTGCCTCGACCCAGAAGTGGCTGCGGCGCGCGGGACTCAGTCCCTATGACAGACTGGGCAACCAAAGCTGGAAATGGCCAACCAAAAAGCTGGAAATGGCCAACCAAAAACCCATTAAGCTGGAAATTTTCCCGTTGCCCTGCTGCTCCAAGGTGGCGTTTCTTTTTTAGCCCCGCCGTTAGTTCCCTGAAATCTGCACCGGAGTCCAGTGCCTGGAAGAAAGCCAGGCCAATTGGCGGTTCCAGGAGGAACAAACATGGCAGGCCAAATGAAAAGACCAAAGCCAGGATTCTGCCCTGTAGTGGCCCGCCCTAAAGGCATCTGAAGCCTGCAGAGAATGGCTCCGTAAAGGGGAACCCCGAGCCACCACTCAACAAGAGACTTTTCTTGTGTCGCGCCATTTTCTTGGAACTCTCCACCTCCGGCCAAGACTGCCTTGAACCTGCCCACAAACCCTTACCCTCCACAAACCCTTCCCCTCCAAGAACCCTTACCCTCCAAAAAGCCTCAACCTCGACAACCCCTGGCCACATCCACAAACCCTCATTCCGTCAACCTTAAATCGGCAATCCTTGGCCTCCTCACTAGGTTCTCCATATAGGAGAGAACTCCGGGCTGCCCCCAGGCGTCCTGCAGGCTGCGCGTGGTCCAACTGGCCCCACTCTTTGGCGTTTACGCAGGCCGCGCGCCCGCCCCCGGATTTTGGCTGCAGAGCCGTTTCCTTCGCAGTGGTTTTTTGGTCGCCCTGGCTAATCCAGCCGCCTTTTGCCGCCACCACAATTGTCCCGAGTTCCACTTGCTGCACGAGGCCAAGGGAAGTTGTGTTTTTGAAGGAGACCTCGAGTCTCAATTCTTCACAATCTCGGATTTTCATTTCCGAGCCCCTGATTAGCCTTTCCTGGAAACCCCTTTCGCAGACACCCCCTGAATAGCCTAGTGGACACGCAGACAGGGTTTTGATAGCAACATAATTTGAACAAGTTTGAATATTAAGGACCTAATTTGAAAGAAGTTTGAATACTAAGGACCGAATTTGGAACAAGTTCGAATACTAAGGGCCGAATTTAAAACAAGTTTAAATAATTAAGGACTCAGTTTGGAACAAGTTTGAATAACTTAGGACTCAATTTGGAATTTCAATAACTAAGGACCGAATTTGAAACAACCTTGAATACTAAGGACCGAGTTCGAAACAAGTTTGATAAATAAGGACCGAGCTTGGAACAAGTTTGAATGACTGTTTGGAACAAGTTTGAATAAAAAAGGAGTTTGGAAACATCGAACTTGAAACAAGTCACAAAACATGGGTGACTCATTTTTTGTTGCAAATGCGGGCCTTCACCGAGATTGCAAGGATCTTACAGATTGCACTAGTTAAGGGGTCCAGGGCCCACTGACACTTGCGACAAATGACCTTCCACCAGGCATTTTCCTGTGTATGCCGCAATTGGCCTTTAACCTTTGGTGAGCCCATTGCAACCCCAAACCTTGAAAGCTTGGCCCCCTATTGTTTCCGTTAAAGCGGCCAGTCATGCGTCTTGGGGTTTTCGCGAAGTCCCAACATCTACGGCCCAATTCACCGGACCAATGACTGGCCACCGCACTAAAGGGGAACCCACGCGTTGGTTCCGCCTGCCCGTGTGTGCAGGACTGTGGGGGTTCCGGCTGTCCTTTTGAGCCACGCCGCGCCTATTAATGCACTCGTAAAATGCGCATTTTGTGGGGTCATCAAACTCCGAGATCCATCGCCCAACCGCCAAGGCCCCGGTCCCACACATATAAATACCCCGTGTTTCGGCTGGTTTTGTGGCCCAAAGAAAAATATTTATTTCCGCGAGTTTCTTCAATCACGGCCGGCCGCTTTCTCATTTGCAACTTCTGACTCTGACTACCCCCAATGCCCGAGCAATTGTCTTTGGACCACGAAAAAGCCCAGGATCCCCCCAAAGGGTTCTTCGAAAGATCCTCAGGCTCTCCAAACTTGTCCTCTTTCGAAGAGTACCAGGACTTGTACAAGCAGTCCATCGAGGACCCGGCCACCTTCTTCGGTGACCGTGCAAAGGAGCTTTTGTCCTGGGCCCATCCGTTCGACACCCCACGCTATCCCGCAAGTACCAAGAATGACTTCCAGAACGGCGACTTACCCGCCTGGTTTGTCGGTGGCAAGTTGAATGCTTGCTACAATGCTGTGGACCGCTGGGCCTTGCAGACCCCGGACAAGCCCGCCATCATCTACGAGGGCGACGAGCCCAACACAGGCCGCACCATCACCTACAGCGAGTTGTTGAAGGACGTGTGCAAATTGGCGCAAACTTTGGTCAAGATGGGCGTCAAAAAAGGCGACACCGTGGCCGTATACTTTCCCATGATTCCCGAGGCCTTGGTCACCTTATTGGCCATTACGCGTATCGGCGCCGTGCACTCGGTGGTGTTTGCCGGTTTCTCATCCACGTCACTCAAAGACCGCATAGTGGATGCCGACTCCAAGGTGGTGATCACTGCAGATGAGTCTTTGCGTGGTGGCAAGATTATTGAGACGAAAAAAATTGTGGACGAGGCATTGAAGGACTTGCCCGACGTCAGAAATGTTCTCGTGTACAAGAGGACAGGCAACTCGCGTGTCCCTTTCAACGCCGGTAGAGACTTGTGGTGGCATGAGGAGCTTGCCAAATATGGCAACTACTATCCTCCAACTCTCACGGATGCAGAGGACCCCTTGTTTCTCTTGTATACGTCGGGTTCCACAGGCAAGCCCAAGGGTGTGCAACACAATGTTGCCGGCTATTTATTAGGTGCCTTGCTCACCACCAAGTACACGTTCGATGTGCATCAGGATGACATTTTCTTCACTGCAGGCGACATCGGATGGATTACTGGTCACACGTATGTTGTTTATGGGCCCTTGTTGAACGGCGCAACCACGGTTGTTTTCGAGGGCACCCCCGCATACCCCGACTATTCTCGCTACTGGCAGATCGTCGACCAGTACAAGGTGACCCAGTTTTACGTTGCGCCAACTGCTTTGCGCTTGTTGAAGAGGGCAGGTACCTCCTACATCGAAAACTATAAGTTGGATTCATTGAGAGTATTGGGATCTGTCGGAGAACCGATTGCAGGCGAGGTCTGGCACTGGTACAATGACAACATTGGCCGGGGCAAGGCGCACATTGTGGACACCTACTGGCAAACAGAGTCGGGGTCGCACTTGTTGACGCCTTTGGCCGGAGTCACTCCGACCAAACCAGGTTCAGCGTCGTTTCCCTTCTTCGGCATTGAGCCGCACATCTTGGACCCGGTCAGTGGCGAAGAGTTGAAAGAGAACGGTGTGGAGGGCGTGTTGGCTATCAAGAACGCGTGGCCATCGATTTCAAGAGGAATCTTGAACGACTACAGCCGCTTCATCGATACCTATCTCGGCCAGTACAAGGGGTACTACTTCACAGGCGACGGGGCTGCCCGCGACAAGGACGGCTTCTTCTGGATCCTTGGCCGTGTTGACGATGTGGTCAACGTTTCCGGCCACAGGTTGTCGACGGCTGAAATCGAGGCTGCTATCATTGAGCACGACCTCGTGGGTGAGAGCGCAGTGGTTGGGTATGCTGATGACTTGACAGGGCAAGCGGTTGCGGCGTACGTTTCATTAAAATCCAGCTTCAAGGCGAGCGACAAGGAAACCCTTGATGCAATCAAGAAGGAGTTGATTTTCACCGTGCGCAAAGAGATCGGGCCGTTTGCCGCTCCCAAATTGATTTTGCTAGTGGACGACTTGCCAAAGACCCGGTCGGGCAAAATCATGAGAAGAATCTTGCGCAAGATTTTGGCCGGCGAGGAGGACCAATTGGGAGACATCTCGACATTGTCGAATCCTGCAGTTGTGAGCCATATCATCGACGTGGTGAAGGAAACACGCAAGTAGCTGCAGCAAGTCGATCGCCCCTGGTGACAAGGAGCTCTAATTTATGTTCAAGTTTCCGAGTCAAGTGTTCAATTGTAGCGTTAAAGTGTAGTGTCATGTGTTGAGTGTGGTGATAAAGTATAGTGTCAGGTGTTCGGTATAGTTTTAAATGATAGTGTTCAGGTGTTCAGTGTAGTGTTAAAAGATTGTGTTCAGGTGTTTAGTGTAGTGTTAAAGTGAAGTGTTAAGTCAAGCGGTCAGAACCGGAAAGTACACTTTGTCATTAAAACACTATTCCCACTGTTCATGCCTGTCGGAGCGAATGATGAGCAACAATACTTTCCAATAGCGCCGATGCAGTGGGTTTGGAGGCCACCACGTGAGGCTCGAGCCCCTTGAGCAGCAAATACTCTTGGGTGGTGGGACCTATGCAAGCAATGCGGGAGTTGCGGGGCACGCCCTCGGCGGCCAAGCGGGCCACAATGTTCTCGGTGGCCTGGGGACTGAAAAACACCAACCAGTCGAAAGGCTCCTGGCAGGCCAGTGTGTAGTCTTCCACGATCGTCGACCGGGGCACGGTTTTGTAGATCACCACCTCGCGGACCTTCACGCCGTTCTGAGCAAGTTTTACCGGAATGATGTCCTTCCGAATCTCCCCGGTGAAAAACACAATCTCGGCTTCTGCCAGGTGCAGCCACTGGTCGAGAATGATGTCCGCTAGGCGTGCGCCGTTGCCTGCATTTGCCCCGCCGTGGACATCCAGGAATCCGTTGCCTTTCAACACCTCGTCCGTTGCAGGCCCCACGGTATAGGCCCGTTTTTCTCGGATGCGGGCAGCCGCCTGGGGGTCCTTTGTGGTGATCGATGCAAGACACGCATGAAACACCTCCACGGCACGCTGCGAGGTTATAATGAAGGCCGCTGCGGCGTCGAACTGGCTGCTGGTGAGAAACGCCGAGGTCTGGGCAAGGTCCACGGGCGAATGGTCGAGAAGAGGGACGAACCGCGCTTCATGCCCAGCTTCAGAGAACGCCTGGTCATATGCATCCTCGGGCACGGTTTTGTTTTTGAGCAACACTAGCCTGAACTGCGGGGGGTGTTCCATTCTGATGCCGAACGCGGTCAAGACGAGTCTTGTGGGATGATATCTGGGGTCGATGCGTTAGTCATGCCTTTGGCTAGTCACTGATTGGCGTGCGGCCTGCGACACCGCAATATGCATGCACCTGCACCCGTACATTCGGCACCCAGTACCGCCAACACGGGGCAAGTAAAACCATTGGAAGCTTTTAATCCTGGTTGATCTGAATGCGTGATCTTGATACAGCCCAGCTTAAGATAGTCGGGATGAAATGCGACAAAAGTAGCTTGAGATGAAACGCTGACAGTTCAAGCGGTATCTGTCAAGTGCTGCGCCAAGTGTGATCACGTGAGTGTCTTCTCCAGTAAAGGACATCTGAAACACACTTGAGGCTTTCCGGGGTCATGTTCTGCGGCGGGTGCTAACTCTTTGTTCAAAAACAAATCAATTCTAGCCAGATCTCAGTATTTATAGTTAGATGTTGATGGGTTCACGTGTCTGGTTGGGGGTTCGATGTAACGGCTCCAACTGTTGGGCTTGGCCTTATTTCCTGATGTGACTAATTGTAGCTTCTTTCCAAAAAGCAATATTGAGTTAATTTGTAATTGGTAGATTTTTGGCTTGACCTCGGGTACAACACGAACTAGAGAGAAATCATGAAAAACTGAGGTCTGCCACGATTTGTGTGAAAAGAAAAGTATTTGAAATCTGTGATGTGGGAAAGTACCTAAACATGTATAAGCCTGTAAAATAGAAAAGTATAAGCCTGTAAAATAGAAAAATATAACCCTCTAAAAATATAAAAGTATAAGCCTGTAAAATAGAAAAGTATAAGCCTGTAAAAATATAAAACTATAAGCCTGTAAAAATATAAGTATAAGCCTGTGGAATAGGAGAAGATTAAAATTGAAGTAGACTATGAATTTGGAAAATAAGGCGACTTGAGAGGAAATATGAAGTCTTTATATATCCCGCCCCCGTGGCTGTGCTGGCTGCAAAAAAGTCAGTGCGCCATTCAGCGCTCGTCAAAAAATACATGTTCGCACTGCAACTGAATAAATCAATTGAAAATCAATCACAATAGGTATCGATTACACTGAAAGGTGCTTCTCTGCCTGGTTGGTGAACACCTGCGCAAGTCGGTCATTTCCCACCACTATTTTTCCAATGGCGTTGCGTCCCATTTCTTTGAGGCGCTCGATTCTCTCAACCTTGTATCCGGTGACAGACATGTAGATGAAGACACCAAGAATCATGAACAATACCGGGAGCCAGAAAAACAACAACATTTTGTCATTCTTGACTGTCTTGCGCGGCCGGTTCATGTACGAAATCACCATCTCGTCCGAAGAGTCCGACCCGATCTCAATCTCGTCTTGTGTTTCTGCCTGCTTGTACGCGCTCGTACCATCGCCTGCGGTTTCATTGAGATCTCTCTCCATTTGCGTCTTGGGCAACGAGAAACCGTGCCCGCCGAATGGAAAGAGATCGTCATACGTTGGCAATTCGGTATCGCTGTCGTTCGAGAACACTGCCGTTTTGACTTTCTGCCATAATCCTGGCGCGCGATTTCTTTTGTCGAAGGAACTATCTCTGCTTGCATGCTCCTCAGCTTCAGAAATTTCCGACTCTTCGACTTCGTCATGATAGTCGGCCTCATTCACATCATTTTGCCAAGTGCGAGATCGGTTCGCTTCCTCGGCATCATCAACGAATTCATCCTCGGTATCCAACTCGGAGTCAGCAAAGTCTGAAGACTCGTGGCCGGGAAGAGCCAGATCCATCATCTCCTTGGAGAGTTTGACCCCTTTCCTTGACTGAGTTTTAGATCCCTCGCCAGATTCACGCACCATCCGAGAGATGTGTTTCCCATAACTCATGACATACATTGAGTTGAGAGAGTCAGTGCTGTTAGAGCGGTTGAGGACATCTTCCGCTGTTTCTGAAGCAGATCCATGACTACTGCTTGCCTCGTCATTGACTCCCCATCCGTCATTCTCCAACCTATTGAAGATATCCAATACGTTCAAGTCACTGTAATCTTTGAGCAATTTCTCGTTACTGAGCTTGAGGTTCCAATTGGATTTGCGATCCACAAAGACATTAATCAAGTCTCTGTAGCCACACATCGAGGCGAGGAACAACGGTGTTAAGCCCTGGTTATCTTTGAGCTCGATCTTGCAGCCGTGCGTTATCAAGAACCCCACCAACTTAGAATAGTGTTTCAAAGTTGCAAGGTGAATCAACGCTTGTCCTTGGCTATTTGCCAATTGCCAATTCGGAATGATGATAGGGCAGTTAGGAAGGTCGACCAAAGCTAAAAAGTTTATCAAGATATCCTCAGTAGACAAATCCGACTTATACAAAGTCTCAACCGCCTTGTGGGCATTGTCGTACCATTCCATCTCCACATCAGTGACTCCAGAACTGGCGGCAGGTTTAGTATCGCCTGATTTGTCACCACCGTCAGAGCCAACGATTCGTTTCGCGATATTCTTGGCATCCTCCAACTTGCCGTTCATTTTAAGTCCAACAATTTGAAGTGCCAACTCAATCAACTGACGGTCTGTATCGTCGGTATAAGTGAAGATCAGCTGCTGGGACCCTACCATCACATGATCGTGGTCCTCAAAACTAACCAAAACCTGGCCTGGCTGCAGGGCTGGTGGCAAATATGTGACTATGGTACTTTCTGACCAGCAGTGAGTAGCTAATGCGTTCTTTGATCCAAACTTGACACTAAGGCCCGGTCTAAAATTGAAACCAAGAAGAGTGACTTCGATGCCTCCCCGTATGGGACCCTGCGCGGGAATAATTTTTTGGATTGCAGGCTGTTGCTCGTAACGAGAGACCATTTGAAGTTGCTGCAGCAGCCTTTGTCTCGAGATGGGCGCAGGCTGTTGAGGTCCCTTGAAATTGCCACCAAATGAGGCCCCCAAATTGTTTTTTAAATTAAGATTATGAATGGAGGCATTGGTGTCACTGTTACTGACGGGGGAGAAGCCCTCGCCGTTGAACATAGGATTGGTTGAGGAGTTATATGAGTCATCAAATGACATCTTTTTTCTTTTGAAGCCACGGGGTTGGTTGATGACGGACTCATTATTGGTGTCTGTGTTTGCTAGAGCCTCAGAGGTGGATTCGTCGACTGAGTTTGGCGAAGAATGCTGGTTTCTTGAGTCCGGGTCGGCGGGATTGAGGGTAGAAAAGCCATCTTCTTTCATAGCAGAAGAAGCCGTTTTCTTCCGGTCCATTATTCTAATGGGCTGCGTGAGGTGCTTGGAAACGACCTTTCCGGTAAAATCTCTAGCAACGAAAAGAAGCTTGAAGCCGTCCAGCTCTTTGTGATGTCTGCAGTAGCATATTATTCTCACAGAAAAATCAAGGAGCTTTGATCGGTCACTGATCAAACCTGTTGGTGGAGGAAAACTCACAATCTCTTTGCAGTTGAAAAAGATGGCTTTCTTGACCATATTTTCATCAGGCCATGGATTAGCATAGTTCTTTGAACCGCCAGGCATGGAGTTGATGGGAGAATCGCCTTCGTTTGTACCCGTCTTGGACCTGGATGCCCGTTTCTGTTCTCTTTTTATGCATCTGGAGCAGATTTTGCAAGAGGTTTTCAAGTCTGAGGTCATAACATAGGTGTCCATGTACAACATGTTCTGCTTCAAAACATCTGGGAGTGATTCCACTGGGTCTTCAAGACTGCATTTGGGTTTCGACATGAGATCTTGGGGGATGTGAAGGAGAGTTTCTTTGGGGGCAGGATTGAATTTGAAGCGAAGCTTGATCTGGGTTTCTACTCGGGAGTAAGAAGGGAGGTTCAAAACGTCGAGTTCGTAAGGGAGTTTGGACATGGCCTCTTCGGAGAAATCCAAAAGAGACGGGTCTTGGACATCAATGGTATCAGGACATGTCTTCATCGAGCTGTTGCCGAATTTAACCTTGGAGAATTCTTCACGAACCGCGTCGTGCCCGTCTAGGGCAGGGGACTTGTAGGCGAAGTCTGCATCGCCGATGGAGTGTTTGGGACTGGGGTTAAGACTGAAGAAAGTCTGAGGAGGACTCGGCTCGTCTTTTATAATAGTATTAGTGGGAAAGCCGGGAAACGAATCATCACCCATGGGTGCTCCTCCATCGTGATAGAGATGGTCCAGCGGGCCAGCATGACTTAGTTTGTAGAGCACGTCTCTGTCAAAAGCCTCGAAATCCTCCTGCTTGTGCGGCAGGTTGTGGTCAGGGGTGTTGGCGTTCAACGAGTCGAAAACACGCTGATCCAAGAACTCGTTCAAAATGTCATGGTCATCTTCTCGATGTAGTAGGCTGTCGTGGTTGAGAGCATAATTGTCGTCTGCCAAGGCCATTTTGCAGATGAAGGATGGGAGAAGCTTGATCAAGGAAGCTGAAAGGGTTAAGGCGGTGGTTTTCGCGTGGGTCTGTGTTGCAAGGGCTTGCGGAAATTGGGGAAAACAAAGTTATGCTCGGGTCTGGCTCGTGGCACGTATGGCGTCGAAATGGTGAGCTTTTTTCCTCCTTTTTTTTTTTGTGCTTTTTTTCTTTTTTCCTCACTATTTTTTGTCCCTTGTAAGCGACTAGGCGCACTGCAGCCGATCTTGCCTCCTTGGAACACAGGAAAAAAACCCCACATGCACCCAGAATGATCAAGGAGGGATAATTTCGAAGGGCCAAGGACGTGGGCAAGGTTCTTGATAATGGTGCCAGCACGTGAGGCCTCGAAAAATAGGCCTTTGGGGACTGGCCGTCAAATCACAATCTTCCAGTGGCAACAGAAATAGGAGTCACCACGTCACATGAGATGACCATGTTAGACACAGGAACGTTCGAAGGCCGGAATCCAGAAGATCGCCGGCTAAGTTTGAGCCGCGCCTGTGGCCCAGGGAGGGGTCATTCAGGGACCCCAAATTGTTGGGTCCTGGTGTGAGGAGGCTAATGCGCGTGCGTGCAGGCGCGATATGTAGGTGCACGGGTGTATCGCGCCCCCAGCCTTCCAGGCAGCAATGCATGCTATTCAGTTCCCACCACATGGCAATGGACCGTGCAGGACACTGGTGACGGCGGGGCTGGGAATGACGTTGGTTTGCGCGGGGCTGCGGATGACACTAATGTGGGCGGGGCTGCGGATGTAGTTGCCGCCTCGTATTTGAAATGCGAGGTGTCTTGGCCGTGGCCGCTCCAAACCTGTACACCACAGTGTATCGCGTGCAGGTCTTTCTGGTGTTTCACGCGTGCGACATCCTTGAGGGGCGCGAGTGCAAGTCTCTGGCCTCACAAATGGGGGCCGCCTCGATGGCGATATTCCGCCTTTTCTTGTTAATGCTTCTTAACGGCAACTTCCTGAGCCACGAGAAGAGATGTGTGCAGGAAGCGGGCCGGGATTGGCTCACACCTCCCCTCCTTAGCCCCTGAACCGCTTTTCCTAGAGTGTTGTCAAGGGTCAATTTGGCGTCACACAAACGTATCAGATACTCGTGAGTTAAATTGAGCCTTCTGCTTCAAACCCAAATCCAGGACGTGTCTATCAAGAAATCATCACGGCCTATTGGCGTTGCCTCCCGAATCAAAACATCAATTCAACCGAATGGCCCCCTTTGTCAACAGATCCGGCATCAGACACATTTCTAGACTCAGGATCATTTCATTTCAAAATTAGGATCGGATTTATTTACCAATTAATCAGGATTCGTTCCAATCTTCCAAAAACGTGCAAAAGCCCCTTGGTGCATCTGTCCTTGCAAAGAGCCAAATCATGGATTAAGGCTGCAAATAAAGCACCCACTCCGATAGGCGAGGCGCGCGAAAGCGCCCGCATCACGTGCCCGGTTGGGTCTTGTCAGAAAAAATGTTCAGCGTCCCAACCAACTTCACTGCCGTCCACCATGCCGAAAAATACATTATATGTCACCGGCTTCACCAAAGAATCCAAAGCCGCAGACTTGGCTCCCGACTTCGAAAAGTATGTTCCATAATGTATCTCCAAGCACATCTTGATTGCTTTACCTTGTCCACCCTCTTTGGCGAGAGATCCACCTTGCCTCCTCTGTCCGAGTCCAAACCATCCCGCCCTCCTCTGACTCGACCTCCTCTCTTCCTCTTCCCACAACGCCTTCCCGGCCCATTCCATTTCCTCCTCTTCTCCCCCTCGTTCCACCCCCAGTCGTTATAACATCCACTAACCCCACAAGATTTGGTGAATTGGTCAGACTAGACATTCCTCCCCCAAGAACAGACGACGGCGAAAAGTATGCTTTCGTTGAGTACAAATCCAGCGAAGACTGCGAAAAAGCCCTCGAGCTAGACGGGAAGACACTCCCATACTCCATGAAAGATGGTCTAACCGTGCAAATGGCCAGGTCAGACCCGTTTGCCTCCAGAAATTCATACAGAGGTGGATACAGAGGAAGAGGTGGTTTCAGAGGCGGATACAGAGGACGAGGTGGCTACGGCTACCCAAGCCCTTACCCACCCTCCGGAAGAGGAGGTTACGGGAGAGGAGGCTACGGCTTCCAAAGCTACGGGTATGAGAGAGGTGGATATGGTGCTGGTTACCCTCCTCCATACCCAGGCCGTGAGCGTGATGCATACGGTGACTACGGCTATGGTGGCGGATACGAGAGAGATAGCTATGGCTACGGCGGTTATGATGACTACAGCGTGCCACCAAGAGACGACCGTGGCCCGGCTTATGATCCTCGTGATAGATACGGTGGAGAGCGCAGACGCCCTGCTGACAGAAACTATGAAAGCAGCGGCCGCAGATCTTACCACGGAGGCAGAGACCGAGACCCCAGCGAGTCCAGGTCCGATGCGGCTCCCAGTGGAGAGGACTACGGAAGAGGAAGGTATTCCAGATCCACATCTCCTCACCGAGCCAAATCCAGATCTCGTTCCCCTAGCCGTTAAGATCGAGCCGCATGCCTGGTGGCTGCCAAAGTACTAGCGAATCGCATGGGTTAAGCAAGAATACCCTCTTCAAAAAACAAGGATAAAGCAAGGCGACCTTCCAGTTACAAAGAAACTCAACATAGACACCAAGTTCAGTATTAGAAAATATTAGAGTGATTCATCTATTCTGGAAATGTAAGTGTTCCCTGACTCAACATACATCTAGAAGACATTTAAAAAAAGCTCCCGAAATCAACGGCTCACATCCCCATTCCAACATTGGTCGGCATTGTAGCAAGAACCCCCATGCGGGCCACGGAGTTGGTCGTTGGGTACTTTTTGGTGGTCCGTGTATTCGTTTCCCGCAAGGCAAGGAAAATCGCAGATAACACCAAGCTCTCGTTGGGGACCGCAAATGTGGAGGAGACGTCGTGCTTGGCGTTTGCTGCGGCGGACAGGCCCGAAGACTCGTCGTAATTCTGGTAGATGCCGAATTTGCCGACTTCGGAGTACTTTTTTGGAACGAGCAGCGACTCTTTGGAGTACACGGAGAGGTCGGAGTATCTTGCAAAAGGCGGCATGTCGTTCGGGATGTAGCTGTGTTCGTAGGAGCGGCTCACGGGCGAGAGCCTCTCGCAGAGAATGGGATTATTCCGGTTGGGAACCGGGTTGGAGAAGTATTCGGGCAGCCCGGCAGCCTGGGCGTCAGGACCGTCTCTGTCGTCGTCTGGCCGGCCACCGGAAACATGCTTTTTTTTGGCGATGGAGAAGAGATCGTGGTTGTACTCTTTATTGATGATGTCATCGACTAGCGAGGGCTTGCCGTCATCAATGATGAAGAGCTTCATATCAGGGTTGTAGTTCATGATGTATGCACTGGCCATGGCGGTGCCAAAGATGCGGAAGCGAGTGTCTTTGTACCTGAAGTCGGTGAAGGGCCGGAAGTTGCACTGGAAGGCCAAGATGCGGAACAGCGGGGCGTCGGGCGGGTGGAACTGGAAAATGTACCGTTTGTAGTGGTTGAAGCCCTTGATCTTGACGGTGCAGAAGTCGAACGTCTCGAACGCATCTCCCTCTTCACAGTCACGGGGCCGGCCGGGGATCTCCTTGTATCTGCGCAAGGTCATGAAGGGCACGTTGCGGCGAAACGACGACATGTAGGGCACGGACACCTTGAAAAGCGGGAGCCCGCGGCCCTGGATCTTGTAGTCGATGGGCACGATGTGTGAGCGGTTGTCCATGACGGCCGACGCCAAAGACGACTTGTCCGGGGGCAGCCGCCCGTCCACGAGCGTGTAGTTTGTCGGGTCCTCTGGATTGGACACGGCGGCGGACAAGCTGGCAAAGGAAGACGAGGCGTCGGCGGATGGGCCAGCCGGCGCCTTGCTGTCGGGCTTTGCCGTCCTGGACAGCCGTCTGCGGTCAAGAGGCGGCGCGGGCGAGGGCAGGCCGCCGAGGCGGAGGTAGTTGTCGCGGTCCACCAGCAAAATGCGGTTGTCCTTGTCGTAGAGGACCACGGAGCGCTTGCGGCTTTTCTTGGCCGTGGCCTTGAGGTGCTTGAACAAGTCGAAGGCCTCGTGGTCGGCAAACACGAGGTAGTCGTTCTTCAACAACTCCGACACCAACACGAGCGACCGCTTGTAGTTGTAGTAGCCCGGCGGATGGCCCATCACGGCCACGCTATTGGCGAGGGCCAAGTCGGGCGGGCCTCGGGTCGGCGCCAACGGATGCCCGATGAGCGTGTGCACGTCGTCGGAGGAAACCAGTTCCCGCTCGGTGTCGACTGCAGAGGAGTAGTTGTGGTCGATCTGGTCCACGGACGCAAGCACCGAGTCCGGGGCGGCGGAGGGCGGGGGCCGCCCGCTAGGAGCGCCGCTTGCACTTTCCCGTTCCCGCTCGAGCCGGACCCGCCGCAAGAGGTACGGCATGTACAGCGTGAAGTTCTCGAGGTACGACGGCTGGAGGTCGAGCCGCAGCCGCTGCACCGGAAAAAGCGTGTCGGACTCCGAGAGCGCCACGGAGCACACGTCGGTGTTGGTGGGGGCGGCGGCCAACAGAGCCTGCGGCAGTGCGGCGTCGGAGGGGGCGTGGGTGCCTTCGGAGCTGATGCTGGTGAGTTGACTTTGCGCCGGGGGGTTTGATGCGGCAAAGCCCTCGAAGTCGACGGGCAAACTGGCTCTTCGGGTGGTCCGTGGGGTCTGCTCCGGGGCCGACTCCGGCAGGTAGATGGTGGTGACGCCGCCGGCGGGGTCGGAGGCGGTGGTGCTTGATTTGCGTCGAAATAACTTCCGCATTTGGACAACTAGATCTCACTTCGAATTTGATGACTAAAAAATTCAATGATTTCAGTCAATGACTTGAGAATGTTATGGCTTCAAACTTTGTGGCTTCAATCAATGACTTCAAGATTTGTGACTTCAATCAATTATTTCAAGATTTATGACTTCAATCAATGACTTCAAGATTTATGACTTCAATCAATGATTTCAAGATTCACTGAACTCAGACTTCAAAGACTTCAAGATTTATGACTTCAATCAATGATTTCAAGATTTATGACTTCAAATTCAATCACTTCAGTCTTTTGTGTCTCCAAATATCAATGATTCCAATCAATGACTTCAAGAGCAATGACTTCAAGATTCACTGAACTCAGACTTCAAAGACTTCAAGATTCACTGAACTCAGACTTCAAAGACTTTAAGATTCACTGAACTCAGACTTCGAAGACTTCAAATATCAATAGCCCAAAATTATGTAAGTTCAAAATTCAATGAATTCAGACTTTAAGGACTTGAACTATCGATAACCAGAATTTTGTATTTGAAACTCAATGAGGGAAGACTCCAAAATCAATGACTTCAAGATTCAACGACTTCAATCAATGACTTCAATCAATGATTTCAAGATTTATGACTTCTATTCGAGAACTCCAGGGCTCAATGGCTTGAAAACTTTAAGAATCCAAATTTAATAGCTTCAGATTGCAATGACCTCAAAACTCAATGACTTCAATAAGTGACTTCAAGATTTAATGATTTCAATGGACAAGTGGAGCCAGATTTAACGAGCGTAGTGTTGTAGGGTTGATTCGACCCTTTTGAACTTGAACTTGATGGAAAACGAGAAAGATCCTTCCAGAGTAATCACTCAGATTTCAAAGTAGACAGTCAGATTCTAAAGTAGACAGTCAGATTTAAAAGTAGACAGTCAGAGGGCAAAAGACAGTCAGATTCTAAAGCAGACGAGTCCAAAAAAAGACGGGATCCAAAAAGCAGAAAAGACCGGTTTATATAAAGGCGTGGATCTGAACTAGTCTTTTATCAACGGCTGACCTGGATTCAATCTCTGGGTGCCTAGTAGAACTTGGGGTAAGGGTGGCTTCTAAGGGTGCGGCGGTGTCAGCGTGGTTTCAGCCTTGTTTCAGCCCTGTTTCAGCCTTGTCTCAGTCGTGCAGCGGGGTCTAGCAGGCAGCGCTTCAGTCAGTCCGGCTTTCTCGGATTTCAAACGAACCACACTTCGTTATCTCAGACATCTCACCCCAGAGGGTACTGGTGCGCGGCCCGTGGCGGTTAGACGGCTGTTTAGCCGCACATGTACGGGTGCGGCGCACCCGCAACGTCCTGTGGTGCACGGGTGCGCGCCTCTCCACCTGGCGCTCCTTACGCTTCCTGACCCCAACACTCCAACATATCTACTAAAACAATGGCCGAAAAACGAAGCCTGGCGCGATTGTCGGCCAAAGCCGCGGCACGTGCTGAAGCGTCGCCCCCGCCAAAAAAGACAAAACTCGCCGATGCCGAGCCTGCGGCCAAGACCTCCAAGCAATCGACAAACAAGCAATCAGAATCGAACTCTAAAGATCCCGAGCAAGCTGTGGAACCGGCAGAGAGCAAAAGCAAGGCGGAAATCGAAGTGGGGGATCAGATTCCCGACTTGACTTTGCCTGACCAAAACGACAAGCCGGTCTCTTTGCGGGAAGCAGCCAAAAAAACCAAGTATTTGGTGATCTTTGCGTACCCACGAGCTTCGACGCCCGGCTGCACCAAACAGGCCAACGGATTCCAGGCGAACCTTGAAGAGTTTAAGGCGTGCGATACTCAGGTCTTTGGCCTCTCCACCGACAAAGTGCCTGCCCAGAGTCGCTTTGCTGCCAACAAGGGATTGGAGTACCCGCTCTTGTCCGACCCGTCGCAGGACTTGCTCAAGGTTCTTGGTGCCAAAAAACACCCTTCAGGCACGAAGCGGTCGCATTGGATTTTTGAGGATGGAAAGTTGATTGTCAAGAAGATCCAGATCAGCCCCGACGTCAGCGTCAACTCTGCCCTCGAGGACATCAAAGCCAAGCAATGAGTCTTTCTAAACGGGCCGAATGAAAGTTTTCACTACTTGCCACTCGCTCGCCTTCGTGCTTGGCTGGCTTTGATATGGGTGGCTTGCCTCACGGACACTACTGGCCTATGCTGGAGGCAGGCAGTCGCTCATTTAAGGCCAGATTAGCAGATAGTTTTGAATCTGCGTAGATGACATGTACATAGTAGGACAATCAGGGGCTGCCGAGCATTGTCTGGAAAGTACAGTCTAACGATGAGTCGGCAAAGTCGGCAACGAATAACGATAAGCAATAAATGACACTTGAATCCGACGCCGTGCCACACGCACTGCTAGCTAGTGAACATGTCGCTTCATGGGCCGCTTGGGGCATTTTGGAAAGCAGGTCTTTTGAAAGCAGGTCATTTTGAAGCCCTTTTGAAAGGAGGCTCTAGGCCATTTGAAGCCCTTTTGAAAGTAGGCACTAGGCCATTTGAAGCCCTTTTAAAAGTAGGCACTAGGCCATTTAAGGCCTTCGAAACCAGGCCATTCTCAAACCATGCTATTTGAAGCCCTTCGAAACTATGGCTTCCGGGCCAAAAAGGCCACGGAGTGCATGAGCAACACCACTAGCGAGAGCACCTTGGACGCCCACCACACGTGCTGCACAACAAACGAGCAGTAGGTGAAGGAAAAGTGCCAGCGGGACAGGGCCAGGTCAAAGTGGCCGGTCATGAGACCCGTCTGGCCTTCAAACTCGCCCATCATGGCCCGCACCACGACCTCCCGCACCGGCGTGCGGTCAGACGACGGCAGAGCCTCCTTGGACGCCACCCACTCGCCGGCAATGTGGTTGTAGGTGCTGTCACAGCCCACGTGGTCGTGGCCCGTGAGAATGATGCCCTCCTGGTCCGCGTTGGGGAACACAATGTCCAACACCTGCTGCGAGGTCTCGTAGAGCAAGTGGTTCTGGGAGCGGAGCTTGCCGTTCTTGTACGGCTCGCGCTCGTAGTTCTCGTAGTACCGGTGCTCGGGCCCGTCGGCACACAAGCCCGCCTTCTTGTAGAAGGGAATGTGCGTGAGAAGCACGGTGGGGCCCGAGAAGCTGGCCTGGGACTGCTTCAAGTGCTCAAGGAACGACCACGTGTACTGGCGGAACTCCTCCTGCAACGCCGGGCCCTCGAGCGACAACGAGTCGAGCACCACCATGCGCCACTGCTGCGGGGTGCCGGGGCTGTAGTTGATGACGTAGTTGTTCTGGCCAAAGAGCAAGTGGAAGCGCGCCATGTGCTGCCACGTGGCGTCGCCGCTGTAGCCCACGTCGTGGTTGCCGGTCAAGTTGACAAAGAGCGGGTTGTCGTAGTTGGGCGACGCGTTGTGCGGATGCTGCCAGTCGTAGACATTCTCGTAGCTGCGCGACGCAAACCGGGCCCCCGGGTCCATGGCCACCTCCTGCTGCGACCACGTGATCCAGTCGTAGTCCTGGTGCCGCCGCCACGTGTCCACCACCGTCTGCTTGTACTCGTCGGCCCGCGGGAACAAGCGCTCCACGAACCGGTGCGTGCGGTTGTAGAACTCCGAGTCGAGGATCCACTGCGACGAGAACTGGTCGCCCATGACCGCCACGTGGCTGGGGCGGAGCCGCGCCTGCATCGTGCGGTAGATGTGGCCCAAGTAGTGGTCGTTGCCGTAGTTGTCGAGCCGCTTGATGTACGGCGTGGACGGCCAGTTGCCGTTGATCTGCGGGTCGCCGAAGGTCAACATGTGGATGTCGGCGGCGGGCGTGTGGGACCCGTTTTTGGGCGCCTGCAACGACGGGAAATTGAGCACTAGCGCCTGGTGGAGCCCGGGCGCCACCGCCTGGAGCTGCTCCACCCAGGGGTGCTTTGAGGGCGTGGTCGTGTGGTGCCATTGGCACTGGCCGGGGCCGTTGACGATGTCCGGGTAAAAGTACACGAAGAAGTTGAGCGCCACGGCCGCGGCCGTCACGAGCCACTTGAAAATCGTCAACGCTGCCATGGACTTGAAAATCGTCAACGCTGCCATGGAAGAGTGTTGGTGGTAGCCCCTGCCGGGAGACCGTGCGGGAGGACGCGACTTGGGCACGGGAGGTACGGGTGCGGGCCGGCGGCGGCGCTGCGGCGCCCCGGGCAGCCAGTTTCGCTGTGTTTATTTTCCCTTCTGTTCTATATGCTTATGCGGCTGGCATGGGACGCTTACAAAGCCTCGCCCAAAGCAGCGTTCAACTTGGACACCTTGGAAGCAACCGACAAGTCGACGGTCTTGTCGCCGACGTCCACGACCAAGCCGCCCATGATGTCAGGGCTGACCTGGTTGGAGATCTTCAAGGTCTTGCCGGCGCCCACAAAGGAGGACTTTTGGATGGCGGCCTGCAACTTCTTCAAGATCTTGGAGTCCAAGGGCTTGGCGGAGGTGATGGTGGCCTCCACGACGCCCTGGTGGGCCTCGTACAACTGGCCGAAGTTGTTGTAGATGGCGTCGAACTCGCCCAAGCGGTTGTTTTCCGACAAAACGCCCAAGAAGTTGGTCACGGTCTGGTCCAAGCCCAAGCTGGAGCTGAGCGTGTCAATGACGGTCTTTCTGTCGTCCTTGGACATGCCGGGCGACGTCAAGTAGAAGTTGACCTTCTCGTCCTGCTTGATCAAGTCACTGACCCTGGTCAAGCCCTGGAACGACGACTCGATTCCGTTGGCCGAGTCTTGCACGGACGCCGAGTACAAGGCATTGGCGTACGTGCCGTCGACGCCGAACAACTGGATGGGGGGCTTGACGGACTTGGCGGCGGAGGCCATGGAGCGGGTGAAGGCACGGGACATCATCTTGCTGTGCTGGGAGGATGAGGACTTGCTATGGGGTTCGTTGTGTGTGCTGCAAGGAATTGGTTTTTTCTTCGCGCTCGGACAAGGGCCGAGTGCGGGCACTGATTGGATGGAAGGTCGTGCGAGGGCCGCCGGGTGCGACAGTGCACACCCGTACACCCGTGTCCCCGCGCCCGGGTGAGTTGAAGAGTGCTTCTATTCTATGCAGTGTTTTATTTAGTGTAGTTGTTTTATTTATTCAGTTGTGTCTATTAATTTAGTTTTTTTATTTATTCAGTTGTTTCTATTAATTCAGTTGTTTCTATTTATTCAGTTGTTTCTATTAATTCACTTGTTTCTACTTATTTCAGTGCTTTCACTTCTTCCTACTTCTTTCAGGTGTTTCCACCTCTTTCGACTGATGTCAGTTGTTTCTCCTCATTTCAGTTGTTTCTGATGATTTCGACTGATTTTTACTTTCTACTGATTTCTACTTTCTATTAATTTCTGCTGACTTCTACTGATTTCTACTTTCTACTGATTTCTACTTTCTACTGATTTCTACTTTCTACTGATTTCTACTTTCTACTGTTTTCTCCTTTCTAATGATTTCTAGTGATTACTACTGATTTCTACTCTCTAATTTGTACTGATTACTACTGATTACACTTCCTACTGATTTCCGCTGAAGTCAATTGTCTTTACTCATTCCCTTTTTCTACTTGTTGTATCCGAATCTGTTAATATTGTAGTTCTATGTATTTATTTCGACTCAATTCTACTGATTGCAGTTGTTTCTACTGCTTTTACCTGTTTCCACTTGTTCTACTTATTTCAGTGTTTTCACTTATTCTACTCGTTTCAGTTGTTTCTAATAATCTTAGTTGCTGCTAATTAATCTCGTTACTTCTACTTTTTTTGGTTGTTTCTATGTATTTTGAATTGTAGTTTAGCTTTTCGGCTTATTGCAGTTGTTTCTACTTATTTCTATCATTAAACTTGGTACATCTTATTTCTACTGATCTCTACTGTTTTCTACTTTCCACTGATTTCAGTTGTCTCTACTCCTATTCGTTTTCTACTTCTTTTATTTGAATCTATTAATATTTTATTTATTCTACTATTCTACTATTCTACTATTCTACTATTCTACTATTCTACTATTCTACTATTCTACTATTCTACTTTTCTACTATTTTACTATTCTACTATTCTACTTTTCTACTATTCTACTATTCTACTATTCTACTATTCTACTATTCTACTATTCTACTATTCTACTATTTTACTATTTTACTATTTTACTACTATTCTACTAATTCTACTAATTCTACTTATTCTACTTATTCTACTATTTTACTATTCTACTATTCGACTATTCTACTTATTCTACTATTTTACTATTCTACTATTCTACTATTTTACTACTATTCTATTGATTCCACTCACTCTACTTATTCTACTTATTCTACTTATTCTACTTATTCTACTGATTCTACTGATTCTACTGATTCTACTTATTCTATTGATTCCACTCATTTTACTTATTCTACTTATTCTACTTATTCTACTTATTCTACTTATTCTACTCTACTTATTCTACTTATTTTACTATTTCTACCATTTCTACTGATTCTGATTCTACTGATTCTACTGATTCTATTGATTCCACTTATTACTTACCCTACTCTTTCTACTTATTCTAGTTATTTCCATTCATTGCAGCTACAATTAAAGATGTGCGGTCGGTGGACTTTTGGAAGAATTCAGCGCGAACACCAAGAAACCCAAATTTGGCTGCAAATTGTGAGAACTCAAAACTGAAAAATTGATAATGCAATAAAAGCAAGTACGTTACAGACTGGGATATATATCAGGTGTATCAGAGCTAAAAATAGAAATTGAAAAGAGCCACTGTTAACTACTCACACTTATTTTTGCATATATACTTAGAACATTTGCATACATAATAAATGAATCACTATTGAAGTCGAATCAAGAAGTCCAGATTTCACCGAGCTGATTTCACCAAGCTGTCAAAACACGTGATAACAAGGAATTAAATAAACGTGATAACAAAGAATCGGGTAAATGCTCTGTTAAAACTACGTCACGTGATAACATGGAGGATCGGGTAGAACGGGTAGATTCTCTTATAAAGGGAGTGATTCCCATGAAAGAAGAATTACAGCAACCAAGAAAAAACAGAATTTCTTACTGATCAGGAAAATCTTCTTGGAAGCCACCTTAGCAAAGACACTCAGAAGTACGGAGTCGGTCTGTCCGCATTACTGGAATTACGCTAATTAGAATATTAGTTACATTAATATACATTAGTTACATTAATATACATTAGTTACATTAATATACATTAGTTACATTAATATACATTAGTTACATTAATATACATTAGTTACATTAATATACATTAGTTACATTAATATACATCAGTTACATTAATATACATTAGTTACATTAATATACATTAGTTACATTAATATGCATTAGTTACATTAATTAGTATCATTAATTCCATTACAAATGCCCTGGTAGCTTCCACAAAGCAGAAACTGATCGGTTCTTGAAATACCAAAACTGGGACTGCACTCAAACCAGGTTCAGTTGCACCCGACTTCAAATGACGTAAACTCAATAAAATGGGCCAAAAAATCATGATAAAAAAGTCAATATTAATTTTCAGAAGCATGCTACCAACCTGCAACTACTACCATTCCTCTGGGGATGTACACATCGGATTGGCCCGAAATCATTTAAATAACTACCTATAGTTACCACTTATTTATTGGCAAGTCGCACATAAATACGCATCTTTATTCTTTAAACATACATGAATCATACATAGCACTTCATTCCTTGATCAAAATTAGGAGTCTCTGTATCCATGCTATTCTTATAGACTCAAACCAAGTATTTGAAATACCCAATCACCCACATTTTGCATCCAATTCTCGCATGCTTACATTTTAAGTGGCCGGTCAGTTTCAGTCTCCAAGCGCCCCGCGGAGCGGCTACACCCGTGCACCGGCAAAAGACCCGTGCCGCCCGAGCCCGCGAAAGACGAAAAAACCACACGAAAAAACCCCGTTCACAAGTCTCCTCAAACCAGATCCCCTCATGTTCACAGTGACCAAGCACCAAGCTTGGGCGGGCCGGACTTTGGCATGGTTGCGCCACCAGTCCAGTGCGGCATCTGCTGCCGCCGCCGCCACTGCCGCCAGCCCCTCGGCTCCTCTTGCCGTGGCTGAGCCAGGAGTCGACTCCATCACCGATTTGGAAAGAAAGGACGAGATCTACCGCAGACAGCGCAAGCTAGCGATGGCCCAAACCAAGGTCAAGTCCTACGCCAACGGGCTCAACCAGCCAGGCTCCACAAACTTCCGCAAGCCCATCCATGACCACTTGCACAAGGGTGGTCCCGTGAGGGAGTTGACCGTGGCCAAAAAACAGACCGCCGGTCGTAACAACACCGGCCACATCACGATCCGTGGACGTGGAGGTGGCCACAAAAAGCGGGTGCGGTTGGTGGACTCGCACCGGCTCGCCAGCGGCCGCCAGACGGTGTTGCGGATCGAGTACGACCCGAACCGGTCCGGCCACATTGCCTTGCTCCAGCACAACGAGACCAAGGACTTGTCGTACATCTTGGCCGCCTCGGGCTTGCGTGCGGGCGACGTGGTCGAGTCCTTCCGCCAGGGTCTTCCCAAGGACTTTGTTCAGGAGATGAACGAGACCAACAACGGCGAGATCGACGAGGCTTTGTTGAACTCGCGGATCATGCAGCGAGGCAACTGCTTGCCCTTGAAAATGTTGTCCGTGGGCTCCATCATTCACAACATCGGCTTGCATCCCAACGGCAGGGGCCAGTTGGTCAAGTCTGCCGGCACCTTTGCCCGCTTGTTGTCGAAGCACCCCGAGGAGAAGAAGGTCATCGTTCGTTTGAGTTCAGGTGAGCACCGCTACGTCAATGACGTATGCCACGCCACTTTGGGCACGGTGTCCAACAAGGAGCACCAGGCCACTTCTTGGGGTAAGGCTGGTCGCTCACGCCACAGAGGCTTCAGGCCTCAGGTCAGAGGTGTGGCCATGAACGCGTTCGATCACCCTCATGGTGGTGGTAGAGGTAAGTCCAAGTCCAATAAGGTCTCCCAGTCGATGTGGGGACTCAAGAAATTCGCCAAGACGAGAAAATTCAAGCACGTCAACAAAATGAAGGTCAAAGACAGACCCCGGAAGTCGGGCTAGTCCATTCCCATCGAGACTCCTCGCCGGTGTCTTTATGCATCAGCGGCTTTCCCAAAACTCCCTCAATTGCCTGCTTCATCTGCCGGCAACTACACTGGCCTTTCCACACAAGCTTTTGTAGCTTGCCGGCCGGCTATCACACTGTATATATAACACCTGAACATACAACAATCCGTACTTATCCTCATCATGTCTTCAAGCCTCGGTACGTCCCATGACCACTTCTTGTGGCGGGGATGGCAACGCACAGATGCTCATTTGGCACTGAAAAACCCCAGCAACCATGCACACAAGGGGCTGCAAGGCAGCCCGCAAATCTCTAGGCGAGTAGTGGCCAAGGTAGAGAAGCCCGAATCCGGCAAGAATCCACTGTCGCGGCGTGATCATCAAGATACTTTCCAAAATCACTGGAATGAAGCCTGTACTTGAGCCCCACCCATTATTCGTTGCAGTGGCAGCTGTCATGTTTTGGACGGGGCTTCCAGCTAGGCCAATGCTTATGTGGACTGGCAGGTTCTGATTGTGGTGGTGGAGCGGTAAAAGCGGCCCTTGTTCTGAGTGACTCATTAGCGCTTGCAACTCGTCGGGGCGGTGATTTCCTTCTATGTTGCCGAATGATCCCGCTCGTGATATAGGCGATGAGCGAATATTCACTGTTCCGGCAACAACCGACGTAGAAACCAGGCACGCTTCAGGAGAGTCTGCACTGGCAACAACAGAGTCAGCAACAAACAAGCGGCTAGGAATGCTGTATTGCGTTCTCATCTCGGATCCTTTACTCGTATAACTGGACTGACTCTCCCCGCGAGCACTCACCATGAAATAGCTGCCTTGGGTTCTCGGAGGCCACGTAGTGTGAGTGGCATGATTCGAGGTGCTTCCGCCACTAGCAGCATGCGAGGCCAGAGAGCTTCCTGT
Source organism: Metschnikowia orientalis (assembly GCA_002893665.1). Classification (NCBI taxonomy): domain Eukaryota; kingdom Fungi; phylum Ascomycota; class Pichiomycetes; order Serinales; family Metschnikowiaceae; genus Metschnikowia; species Metschnikowia orientalis. Next base: position 231,060 of record NXGZ01000007.1, on the reverse strand, counting down.
GACGCCTCCGGCTGGAAAGTGGTCTGAAACGATTTGCAGCGAGCTCAAATGGTTGGGTAAGCTTCTTGAGAGATCAGGGGCGGTTGGTGGTTTTGGTTCGGTTCTCAGCAATCGCTCGTCAGTTTGTGGGCGTAACGCCGGACTTTCAGAGGTTGACAGTTCCATCGCCGCCATTTCCGAGGCATGCTCTGCTATCTTGTCCAATTTTTGCGAAAGATTCTCGAACTGATTGGTAGTGGGCATTCTGGTGGTGTCGACTGGTTGCAAAATCGAGGTGCGCACAATTGGATACTGCGTCTGGACATGAGAAATCGACAGCAGACTCGGGTGTTTCAAATCAATTCGAGCGCAACCAACCACAAGCAGAGACGGTTCGAATTCCCTGCTCTTGTTAGCAGATTGAAAGGGATTCTTGTGCCATGACTGGAGCTCTGCTTGTGCATATAGGCTTCAGCAGAGTGTAGCTTTTAATCACGAAGGAACGAAGCCAAGAGGACAATTCGATTGACCATTATGTCCAGGCCGTTCTTTTTGCCCCGAGAGTGCTATAAGAAATATTCTGCTCCAAAGGGGAGCGAATCTTTCTTCAATGCCGGCTCGGGGACGAATCAACAACGGAGTCCGAGCTCAACCTTCCGATCGTTCCGTCCGTAAAAAATCGTCCAAGCTCGACCCTTATATCGTTTCGTCTTATGAAGAGGTCCGAGCTCGACCCTAAGATCACCCTGTCCTGTAAAGATGGGTCGGAACTCAACTCTGAGATCATCCCGTCCTGTAGGGGGGCTCAACCCTCAGATCATCCCATCCTGCGAAGAGGATTCGTTATCAACACGATAATCGAAAAGCTGTCGGTAAGCATTGTCATGGTATATGAACGCAAGGCCATTGAGATGCCGCATGGAGATCGGGTACTTGTCCCGAGAGAAAAACTCCACTTCCAAAACCTCCAAATAAAGAACTGACGTTGCAGGGTCGATACGGGGCAAGAGGCCCCTGAAGAAAGGAGCAGTCTGCCGCGTGATAAACCTGAGATTGGCCCGTTTCACCACCATCAAGGTCTCCGCGGTCTCGTACGTGATTCTTTGGCTGTACTTGGACTCAAAGCCACGAATAGCCTCGCTGGTAAAGACCGCAAACATCTTGTGTCGAGAATCATGAACTGTGCCAATCAACTGGCTGGCCCCGAAGAGCCTATGGATACCTGCAAGCCGAACCACTGGCGTGTACCAGCCCAGATTGGGGCCTGCATGGCTGATAAAAGCCTTGCTGAGAAGCTCGCTGGAGTAGTGGGCTTGAGGAGGAATCTCCTCGGCGATGCTCTGGGCAATCCACGACGTGAGGATTGGCACTGATGCCTCCATCACTTGTCCGACGAATGAGCCCAGGTTTCAAGCGCGTGACGCGCGAAGCATCGGGGCGCCCCACCCGCGCTTACAGGGCTGCATTTCTCAGCCATTTGCAGCCGGCAAAAAGTGGGAAAACGAGGTCTTTATATATTTTTTCTGTGGGCACATGCAGCCTGCCTCTGGAGCTTGCCAAACAAACCTGAAACATGCTAAACAAACCAAACGTCGTAAGCTTATGCATTTGCGGCATCCTACATATGTGAGCTGTTGCCGTTTTAACTTGAGCTGGCCTCCAAACACCAAGCTTAATTGAGGCTGGCCGTTCACACCATTCTAAAAAGAACACTCCATTGTCAGCTTTGACAACTGTGTATTGTCAGGTTTAGGATGATTAAATGTGTAGATGTTATCATGACAGAAGAAAAGGCAAGTTCTCCTAGAGTCATGTTCTCAAGGAAGAGTTCTCCAAAAAAGTCATCTCTAGATTTCCCAAGAGTCACGTCCTCTGAGAAGAGTTCTCTAAAAATCATCTCCTCCAAGAGTTCCTAAGTCATGTCCTCTGAAAAAAGTTCTCTAAAAACCATCTCCTCCAAGAGTTTCTAATGCATGTCCTCCAAGTCATGTCTTCCAAAATCTCTTCATGAAACGATCAACGTTTAAACGCCTATCATAGGGATTAGTCTGAGGTACTGGTCTTTCTTTTCTTGTCCATTGCAAGGCGCTGAAGACGTTTGGCCACCCTCTTCTCGTTTTTCCTCATGGTCTCCTTCTGGTCACGCAACTTCTGTTCTTCCGTGTCTTTGCTGGGCGAAAGCTCGTTGATGGCTTGGTAGAGCAGCTTTTGGAAGCCTAGGTCCTTGAACCTCAAGCTCAAAAAGTCATACGCGTAGCAGATTTGCATGTCGTCAAAAGAAATGGTGGGTGTTTTGTCTCCGAAAACATTACTGGTGGATTTGCCAAGGTAGTTCCGCAATTCCCCACAGGCGGTCTCATAGTGCTGTTTGTTTTCAATGAAGCTGTGTTTCTCGGAAAAGCGGGCGCTGAAGTGGGTGAGAATCAACTTGCGGCAGTTCATGAGCTGTGCCATCCGGACCGCCTCCACGACGGTGGTGTGTTTCTTGGCGAGGGCCTCCTCTATCAAGTCGTTGTCCAACGAAGCCTCGTGGATCAACAAGTCGCTGTTCTGCCCAATGGACACAAATCTTTGATTTGGCCGGGTGTCGCCGGAAAACGAGAGCTTGAACTCGTTGTCGGCGTTGGCCGGACCGCTTTTGTCAAGCTCGAATGTGATGCTGACTGAGTACGCCCAGTAACAGTGGATCGCCCGGACCGTGGAGATTTGCTTGATGCGGAGATCTTCATAAAGCTGTTGCTTCAATTCTTGCTCGTCAGCAACATCGACCCGGCTGCACTTGATCCTCGAGGTGTCCGAGCTATCCATGAACTCCAGAACACTCAATTGTTGGATTTCGCTCTCTGGGCTCCGCATAAACTGCTCGCAGCTGATGTAGACTATGCGATCAAGGTCAATGGTTTTTGTGTGTTGCTCCAATCGGAACCATTCTTGCAAAAAGTTGTTGAACTGCCAGGGAATGACGAGGTACAATTTCCTCTGATTGTCGTGGTTTTCCGCAAACCACCGGCTGATGATGGAGACTATGCCCAAGTGGTGATCCGCGTGAAGATGGCTCAAAAAGATGAGGGACAATTCCTGCAACACCTGCTTCAATTGGTGTTGGTTGCTGTGGCCGAAATTGCGCAACAAGGTGCCGAGGGTGTTCTCTCCGGCGTCAAGAAGAATGCTGTTATACTTTACTTTCCCGTTCTCCACAAAGGGAACACGAACCAAGTTGGAAAGAACATTTCGGTGCATCGAGGGGAGAGCCGAGCCGGTGCCCAAAGTCACGATTTGCACCTGGTCCTTCAAGGTTCCAGCGCCAGGGTCGAGGGGCAACACTTCCTTGGCCTTCAAAGCGGCAAACTCGGGCTTATTCTGAATTTCACACTGGGCGTACAACGACTCCCAAGTGTCCGACACAACGTCCTCCTCATTGACGGAGACTCCACTGGTGTCGATATCGAATTTCTGAAGCGACTTGAGCTTCAGGAAGCCCTGCTCCGCCGCCCGGTACTGCTCGATGTAAGGGAGATTGAAGTGGTCGTTCATGATGCTTTTCAACTTCAACAAGTGAATGGCGTATGTGCGAAACACCAAGGTATCGTCCTCGAGGCTGGAATGACTGATGACATGCTTGCAGTCCACGGGAAACTTGAGGAGGAAGTGCCGGTACGCCTCCAGATTGAAGTCGATGTCATCTCCGAGAAGGTGGTACACTAGGCCGGGCGCCTCGGGGCCGCGCTCTTCATTTTGCAAAAACCACTCGTCGCTGCGGATGGTGTTCTCAAGATAGTCAGCGTTGGGAATGTCAATGATGACGAGCTTCAGATAGCTTTTGGGAGCATCCATGACTTGGTTCAGATGAATGAGGTCTCCGTTGTCATTGCGCACGGCCTCTCCGTCGGTCAACTTCTTATAGTTGATGCCGGGCTTGATGCCTAGGGCTTTTGCCTTGACCGGGTCAAAGCGGCCCCTTGCAGGAAGAAAGCGGACGACGAAGCTGAGGGACTTCTGGGTGCCGAAGTCAATGAAGTCGGCGGGAGGCGGAAGCTTGACGTGGGTATGGAGCTCTGTTTCACTCGGATCGGACTTGTACGACTCCGGGTCGGCGCTGTTTGCTTTTGGGTTCTTGGGAAACATCAACAGCACGATTTTCTGGAGGCCGGTGTACAAGAAGCCGGCCGGTGCCAGGGGCGGCGGGTTTGGGGCGAGGCGGGCTCGCATGGGGATCTTGACCGGGAAAAAGAGACTTTTGGAGTCTGCAGCGATGCTGTGGCCGTCGGTGTCCATGACGTTCAAATCGACGCCTTTGCGAAACACAAAGTATCTCCAGGTCGCCACGATGTACGTGAAGACTTTGGCGGAGTTGGTGAAGACATCGATGCCCCTGCTGGTGGCATCGGAGATGGTCAAAAAGAGACCCGGGAGGCCGCCGATGTCGGACCAGGACGAGACCACGCCCGTGATGAAAATGCTGCGGAGACGGCCCAACTTGATGCCGTTTTCATTGAGCACCCGCTGCGTGCCCTCGGGGATTTTGCCGAAAAAGTACCGGTTGCCGTCCCGGTTGGAAAGCATGAGCATCGGGTGCTGGGAGTCGCTTGTTTTGTGGCATATTGTGACCACGGAAAACATGAGGCCGGGCGACGTCTGGCTGTCGAAGTAGTCGGCGAAAAACGCCTCTTGATGCGCCGTCGACGGGAAGAACCGGGGTGCAAGCTGACTTCCTCCTGCAAGAAGACGAGGCCTGCGAAGAGATGGGCGCCTGGCTTTTTTGTGGGGTGTTTTCGGCGGCCGGGGGCTGCCCTTGCTCGCAAGCGTTCTGGTTGCGTTTCTGGCGGCCGCAGAAATCTGCCGGGCGTTAGGCGAAAGCAATTTGCCCGATGACTGTCAAGGTCGTACAGAGGGTTGAGCAGAGCGCCTGGGAACGCGGTTGTGGCTGGCGCGGCGCAGGTTGCGGGCAGGTGTCGGGGCGGTGAAAAACCGGAGTTGGCAATGCTTCGGGCTGTACTCGGCGATACACGCACAAAACCTGGTGGAAAACGTGGAAAAGGTGGAGAAGGTGATGGGTTTCTGGAAACTGGCCTTGATGAGCCGCGAAGGCGGCCTGCAGACAGAACCCGAAGCTGCCATCAGTCCAGAAAGGTATGAGTCTTAATTATGTATTATGATAAGATGGGGGTGGTATCAAATTTAGAAAGGGTAGACATGATGAATTTTTAAGATTTGTGAAATGTAATTATCTACCTGTTAGAGAGAATTACTTCGATTGTTTTCTCAATTGTCTCACTCTCTTACTTTAACTGTCCTACTCAATTGTCTTACTCTGTCTTACATTAACTGGCTTACTTTGACTGTCTTACTTCAAATGGCTCAAATAACTGTCTTCATTTAATTGTCTAACTTTATTTTCTTGCTATAATTGTCTTACTTTGATTCTCTTACTTTAACTGTCTAACTAACTGTCTTACTTTGATTGTCTTGATCTTAATTGTATTGATTAAAGTAGTCTTACTTTAAATTGTCTTACTTCAATTGGCTCAAACTAACTGTCTTAATTTAATTGTCTAACTTTATTCTCTTGCTATAATTGTCTTACTTTGATTCTCTTACTTCAATTGTCTTACTTGACCTTGTCTTTCGACTCTCTCTTTAACTGTTTTACATTACTTAGCTTACATTAACTGTCTTACATTAATTGGCTTACATTAATTGTCTTACATTAATTGGCTTACAGTAATTGTCTTACTTTAATTGTCTTACTTTAATTGTCTTACTTTAATTGTCTTACTTTAATTGTCTTACTTTAACTTGTTCCACTTTAACTTTCGTCCTTGAGTCAGTCCTAGTTTAGCTGTCTCACTTCAGAATCTTACTTTAATTATTTTGCGAATTATCTTGCTTTTATTATGTTGCTTTGATTATCTTGATTTAATTATCTTACTTTGACTGTATTAAGCATGTCTTTAAACTTGTACCCGTAGAGCATAATTATTGCTTCCAATTGTAAGCTCTAAAGGTTAATAGGAAGAATTTTATTCATGATGCTGTTTTGTCTCATGAAACACGGTTTTGGCAAATACGTGACAGGCTGATTCACAATTGACTTGGTGAAACGAGAAGAATGGCAAAAAAAATGACAAAGATGATATAGTTAAAAAAAAAATCAGCCTTATTCCAGAGTCCTAAAGAAAGTTTTTTGTGGCCTTTTGAGCTTTAAGTGCTCTGTATATGACCTAAAGTTTCAAACCGAGTTAGTGTAAGAAGTCAAATAAACTGAACAGAAGAGAAAACGTCTTAAAGTTAGGCAAGTGTGAAATAGAGTATAATTGGGCCTTGAAAATACATTGAATTTGGGCCTCGTGCAAAATCAGATGAATGATCCAATATCAAAAACTTTAATACAAAAATGTCGACGGTAGGAGTAAATGGGTTGTTGTTGCTTGGATTTATCTTGAAGAATTAGGATATGTACAGATCAGAGAAACAAAAACGAGGCCGGTTGGTCAGTGCAGGTTCAAATTGATCCAAAACGACTCAATTACAAGGACGGTTTAGTCAAGATTTAAGCAGTTTGAGGAGGCATAATTGGAATACCATAATAATCGAATCATTTTTCTGTTAAATTTATAATTCTAGATCTGGTTGTTCAAAGTCGAATCACGAAAAAAATTCTATTCTAGACGATCAGTAAATCAATTGTTCTAAATCTAAAAAATGGATGTTGAACCTTAAAAGGTAGCTGGTCTTGGTGGTAGTGACTTAATTACCAATCTTTCTACACAGAATGTTTAAAGATGGAGTAAAGCCAGCAAATAAAGTTGAGATTGCTGGCATCACAGCTATTTTAACGAATTGTGTTTTAAATAGTAATTCAATGAATCATTTTTCTTAGAAGCTCTGATTCTTTTCCAGTTCTGATACTTAGAAGAGTATTTAGAACAAGCACCCCACATCTTTACCAATAGGTAATCTATTTATCATTATCTTTTAACCATAAACTATCAAGTAATTTATTACTTTAGTTTTCAATACCTATACGTAATGAAATATGCTTTGATTTTTAGGACCTACCTACTAAGTAATGAATATAGATTAAAGCTTACCCTACTAAGTAATTTTCCACCCATTTTCATTCTTGATTTTGAATTTTGAATTTATATTTTCTATAATTTTCTATCACTTTCTTTAATTAACCTATTTAATTCACAGGAATATGCTGGTTTGATATTTAATCACTAATTTTTTTTTTTAAGATGAAGTAGATTGCTTTTTTATAACTTTCGAATTTTATCAAAGAAAGAAGCACCTTTCTTTGAATATCAAACATTTGGTACATTGAGTTTACAAACATTACCTATTTTTGATAAAAAGGCTCATCTATCTAATACTGGTTTATTTATTTTTTATTTTTGACTTATATCAAAACATAATTTAAATCTATTTGTTCCATACTCTTTCATATTAGAGAAATGTGCTTTTTTCTTTGTTCTATACTCTTTCACTTTATTCGAATGGGCCCAGAAAGTATTTTTATAGCATTTAGCTGTTACACGCTCTTTGCTACTTTTACAAGTCTTATTACACTGCTTCTTTTATGTGTTGATGGAGCCTTTCTTTTAACCTTCTTTTCACTTTCTCTAAACGTGCAATTCTTTTGTCCCCATTCCCCAATTCTATACTCTTGATTTTTCAACAATTTCGTCTTCCATTGCTTTACGCAAAATAATTTCAGCTTTTTAAACCTTTGATTTTACGATAACTATATCATCTATAAAATGCTCGTATATGACTCTTATCGATACATCGTTTTGCTTCTTAAATGTCATTTGTTGATGAGTTTCTAATGGTTTACCTATATTGGGTAATACTTCTACTAAATCTATCTTTGGGTATGACAAAGGTGCCAAAACTGACGAAACCAAGAGTGGATTAAAAGCTTTAAAATTTTTAGAGTTGGTAAGATGATTTTTTAATCGTTCTTCTTTTAAATATAAACCTAGAGGTCTTAATGGTTACATGTGAGTAGGTAAAAAGTATGTATACGTAGATGTAGTGTCTATTATTAAGTGCAATAAAATTAATCTATATCCAAAGGAATGAAATCATTAAAACAACGCTACGGAAAACCGAAAAATACAACAAATTGGAATCCACAATTTTAGAAGACCCGTAAATCGAGACCATTGAACATCAAAAGTCAACTGGGTGCTTTCTGCAGTACCCTGGGAAAGCTCCCACAAGGTCTTGAATGTCGAACTCACTTCACCAAACATGGCCATTTTTGGGACTCTGACAACTGGCTTAAATGTTCACCGTGGCAAGATTCATTGTTTCCATTCAAAATAGTATCTGACCAGAACCCGTCTTTCTTAAGATCTTTCAACCTTTCTTGACCTCTTTTTTTAAGCACCATATTCAATTCTTTAACCACCGTCTTTAATTTTTTAGTCCCATCTCTAATCTTCTAAACACGCTTTAGTCTTTTTCACCCCCTTCTAACTTTTAAGAGAAGACGCCTGGTACCTGAAATGGCCGCAGGTTGCGTCCTGCACAGAGGCGGACCTCGGCTCGCACCCAAAATCCCACGCGACTTCTTCCCAGGCTGCCATTGTTAGATCACTGTTTCTGATATTCCTACCACAACCGCTCAAAACGTTAGTACTTGGGCCAAACTTCTCTCATTTCCGATCTGGATTTTCTCCTGGTGCAGGCACTAGCTCGAACGTCTGGTCTAGAGCATCTGGATCAAAGAAAACAGCTCTATTTAAAAAGCAACTTGCGCCATAGCCGACCCCAGCTTTCTGAAACCGCCGTTGCTTCTATCCAAAGTTGAAGGCAAACAAAAAACAAGCAAGGAGATTTATTGAGAAGCAAAAAGCAAGGATATTTATCGATAAACAACAAGCAAGAAGATTTATCGATAAACAACAAGCAAAGAGATTTATCAATAAACAAAAAGCAAGGAGATTTATTATTAAACAAAAAAAGAAGATTTATTATTAAACAAAAAGCAAAAAGATTCATTATTAAACAAGAAGCAAGGAGATTTGTTAAGGAACAACAAGAAGAAAGGAGATTTATCAATAAACAAAGAACAAGGAGACTTATAAATAAACAAAGATCAGGAGACTTATCTAGAACAAACAACAGGCGAGAAAATACCCAAAACAAGCAAGGAACAAACATCAAAAAAAAGAAGACATCCAAAAAACCATGGACCACTCGGAAATCATCCAGTCGATTTTCGACCAGAATCCCACCTTCCACCCCGTGGCCCCGTCCTCCCTTGCCCCGCGTCTCCTTTCAGCAGTGCGCCGCCTCCCCGTCATTGGCCGGATTGTGCCAGCCCGCAATGCCGTCTCCGAATTATTGGCTCTGCAGGAACAGGCCACCACCTACCGCGAGTGGTATGCGATTTCCAGCCAGTTGGACGCCGCCTTGGGCCTAAATTCGTGGAAGACCCACCCGCAGCTGCAGGAATACGACTTCCGGCTCCTCCAGAGCCTCCTTGATGACATGCGAGGTGCCCGCGAGGCCGGTGACTTCAAATTGCTTCTTTACATCATCCGGACCAAATGGTCTCGAAACGTGGCCAACATGGGAAACCTCAGTCTCTACCGCCACACCCACGTGGGCACGAAGGTGCTTATTGAAGACTACGTCTCCGAGTGTTGCCGCTGTCTCGAATACTTGGTCGACAACGAGGATGTTGACCTTGATGACCGCTACTTGCTTGGAATGCTCATCCAGACCCGCAAGAATATCGGCCGCACTGCCTTGGTGCTTTCCGGCGGCTCGACGTTTGGCGTCTCGCACATTGGTGTGCTTATCTCCTTGTTGGAGAGCAATCTTTTGCCTCGCGTGATTTCCGGCTCGTCGGCAGGCTCGGTGATCGCCAGCATTCTCTGCACACATACCAACCAGGAGACGTCCGAGCTCTTGGGCTCGATTCTTCTGCGGCGCTTTGATTTCTTCGGCTCGCTCCTGGAGCATTCCCCCGACTCCAAACTCAAGAGCTTGTTGGAGAAAGTCAGCCACTTTTTGAAGTACGGCACCATCTTTGATATCTCCGGCGTCAGAGAGACCGTGTATGGCTTCGTTGGCGACTTGACCTTTCGCGAGGCATACAACCGAACCGGCAAGATTCTCAACATCACGGTTTCGCCCGCGTCCAACCATGAGCAGACGAGGCTACTCAACTATTTAACTGCTCCACATTGCTTGATTTGGTCCGCCGTATGTGCCTCGTGTTCTGTGCCCGGAATCTTCGCCTCCAACTCCATTTATGAGAAGATCCCTGGCTCCGAAGGCATCCGCGAATGGAACAACGACCAGTCCTCGAAATACGTCGACGGCTCCGTGGACGGTGACTTACCGATTACCAAGCTCTCGGAAATGTTCAATGTCGATCACATTATCGCTGTTCAGGTGAATCCTCATGTTTCTCCCATCCTCCAAATCAGCACGGAAAGTGTTGGCGGGAGTTTGGGCTTGGCTGAGTACTTAAACACTGGTCGGAATCTCATGAACGTGTGTTACGACTTTGTCTCAAGCGAAGTCATCCACTATCTTCAAATCTTGAATGAGCTTAATATCCAGAAAAACATCACTTCGAAGCTTATCTCGATTCTCACTCAGAGATACTCTGGTGACATCACAATCCTACCGAAACTAGAGATGACGGATTTCTTGTCTTTGTTCTCCAATCCAAGTCCGGAGTTTCTCCTTTCTTTCATCTTGAAGGGAGCCCGGGCTTCCTGGCCCAAGATCACCATAATAAACAATCATTGTGGTGTTGAGTTCGCTTTGGATAAGCAGATTATGAACTTACGTGGGCGCATTATTTCGAACTCTAACCAACGCATCACCGAGAACAACTCTTCCCAAAGCGCGCCGAAGACCCATCTTACTGGCGCCGCGGAGGCATACTTGGTTAACGAGCCAGTGCTCAACAACCTCAACAAGGGGTTTTTGAAGTCGAAGGAATCACAAAGTGGCTATCTCACATCACGAACTCGAACCCCACAAATCAGGAGACACAATTCAACTGGTGTGGCTGGATCGATGAAAAGTGGCCCGCATACCTCTCTTTCTGCAAACTCCACGCCCTTGAAAGAGAGAGCATCCGTGTCTAGGCCGAAGCAGTCTTCTGTTGATGGCTCAATGCTCGTGAGTCCAAGCAAATTCCATAACAGTGAAACCAACTCGCCGGGCCAATCTTCGAATTCGGACGTTACCTCCTCTAGCTTCGACTTCACAATGCATCATTCGCCCACACAGGGGATGAAAAACACCCTGGATAATGCTCAGGACCTTGACACTTACAATGGCGGTATCCGAAAAGTTCACAGCTCCGGGAACTTCCAGGTCAAAAAGGCACAGAACCCATTTGTCTATCGGCAAAGCCCCACCAAGGACCATTCCCTTCACAACCAGTTTGATTACGCTCATTTCGAAACCCGATTTAACGAAAGCAAACTGGAAGGCCCGCGTGTTTTGCAGGACCTGAAAGAGAAGGCCAATTTCCCGAAATTATCGAAGAATAATTCTTCGAATAACTCATGTATTGGTCTCAGCATGTTGAAAAACAATGCTACCAAGCCCAATCACTCTAGAAACTACGTGAGCCAGTCTCATCATAGTTCTTCCCTGAACTTGAATGATTTCTATACACAGCATGAAAAAACTCTCAAGAGCCTCCATTCGCCTGACCTCAGGAGAAACTTGCGCAAGACTAAACCCGAGCATGATCTTCACACGTTGATGCATAGAGGCGAACTAGAAAAAAATCTGGAACAAAGCTCGAAATCTCCAGATCACCGGCATCTGATTCATGTTCTTGGTGACTCGGAATCGCCCGTGGCCAGCCGTCACTCGAAATTGACCGCTGAAGATTCGAACAAAGCCGGGGCGGATGAATTGAAACCTCTCAGAAAAATCGTCTCTGAAGACCCGGATTTATCCAGGAGAAGACCTTGATTCTGCATTTCGAACGCAGATGCAATGCCATAGAACTGCCGTGCTTATGGAATTACATAGAAACACTTTCGCCGTTGGGAATACTAGACCAAACGGGACGCAACCCTGAGCTGACTGACTTGCCAATTGTAACCTTCGGGAGGCAAACAACGAAGCAAGTCTGCTTCACCGGCTTCTTCAATCCAGACCATATATCGAGAACGTAAGCGGAATCAAAATGCCCAAGATTGTGAGAAGTGGGCTCATGAATTCCGGGGCATCATGGTCGGTGTCAAATTCATCTTGAAGCGACTCAATGTGGCCAGTTGATGATGACGAATGTGTCTCTGCCAGTACGTGCTGAACGCTGTACAAGAACGTGCCGCCGCTCATAAGCAAAATGATGGCCAAAGGCAACGACATGTCTAGTTTGAACAAGAGGGCAAGTAGATAGGTGGGGATGGAGCAGAGGGGAGTCAAGGCGAACGCCAAAAGATGGAATTTGCAGAGCCGCGGGCTCAAGCCCGACTTGAGGAGAAGCACCACAAGACTGAATGTTGTTGGTAGCTTATGGAGGATGATCATCAAAAAGATGACGATTCGAAAGGTCTCGTCGTCGTTGACGTAGGACACCCCTAGTGCCACGCCATCGGTGAGTGAGTGTAGAAGTAAGCTCAAGGTGAGGTTTGAAGAGACAATGGACTTGACAACCAGGGAAGTGCCGGAAGGCATGATGGTCTGGGGCTTGCCGAATTTCAGAGCAGCATAGAAGTCTAGAAGCATCATAATGATGTACCCAGAAAGCACCGGAGCACCGATCATGAACGAAAGAGGGTACGGGGAGCTTGCGGCCAAAAGCGACTCGATGGCCTCGGGGATGATGATGGAAAAGGCCAGACCAATCAAAATGCCAGTGCCGAGCAACGAGATACTTTTGAGGTGGCTGGAGGCTATGCTGAATTTCATGGAGCCAGCTCCAGCTATGTAGGTCATTGACACCATTGACACATTTAGGAGGAGAAGAGAGAGAATCAGAAGCATTGAGCGTCGGGAATGATTTGAGACCGCAGGTTTGCAGGAAGCCGCCGGGTTCTGAAGAAGTGAACATCAAAGATCGTCACTCATTCGGTGTGGTGATCACGCATCAGTACATCCTTGGACCCGACGTGTCTGTTAAGGGCGTCCTTAGAAACGAGGAAGGATCCGTGGTCTGGTGGCGAGGTTAATGTGACGTTTGGAAAAGAACCATTAAGAATAAAAGTGGAAATCCGTATGCTGGCGTGAAAAAGTGTGACTGGCAGGAATTAGCATGACTAGTGTGCGGCTCACGCCTTTTAAAGTTTTTCCTTTTTTGACAAGATGGCTGCGAAAAGCAGCAAGCTGTGAAACCGTAGAAATCGTTAATAGTAAATGCAAAGAAACAAAGAAGCCTATGTATGACCTGAGAATAACGCGTGGCTTGCTCAGTAATTGGTATAGTAAAGTTAAAGAAAAACTGGTCCAAATGAATCTAGATTAGGGGATTCAATTAATTGATAATAGAACCTTATCTGAGCTTAAATTTGGGACTACTTTTTGGGGATATTCGCTATGCTTTGAACTTGTACTTTGAAGAGTGGGACTAAGGGCAGCTCTCACAGTCAAGAGACAGGTTTGGGGAAGAAAAGGCAGGTCTAAGACAGCACTTACTAGGAGTCGCCACGAGGCTCTGATCAGGAGCCAAAAAAGAACTTTTTAGGAGTCAAAAGCTATTCCAGAGTCAAAGGTTACAGGAGTCAGAAATAGCTCATATTGGGTGTTTTAAGTGAATCTGGGAATTTTTGAAGCTGACTCCTCAATACGCGAAAGTGGACTTTAGGCTTAAAGGCATAAGAGCTAGTTTTGAGGTGCCCTAAAATCGTTTGCTGTATCGAGACGACAATTACTCTTTCAAGTGTCTAATTTCAGGAGTTTGCAGCATTATGCTTGAGAAGAACGAGAGATCCGCCCTGCTGGGACTCAGGCGAATCTAGAACCGCAATCCGTTGGCTATCTTTTAAAAAAGCACTATTGAAAGGTACGCGTGCCAGCATTATTTCAATTCTTGGCTAAATTTAACCACTTAGCGGGTCTAACATCAAGTCTCGTGTCACGTAATCTAAAAGAGATTAAGCTGTATTTCAAATAATTTAGAAAAGCTTTGCGGGCTAATAGTCTTTCATGTTCCGAGGCTGAACTTAGTAAGCTACTCTTCTGTAATGATAGTTCATCTGAAGTACATTGTTGCCATGGTTCCAAAACAGCCACACAAATTTTGATAAGCAACAAATAACGATTAAAGGCTCAAGTAATCGGATATAGCATCAAGAGATATTTCTTGGTGAGGCCCGCTGCATTAATTCTAATATTCAGGGCCCTCAATTGCGACCTAATTCCAACTTCTTGATAGTTTGAAATTTCATCTCGTGCTTGTTGTTCAGGCTTCGGGCGTCTTCAGGTAATGCTGCTCTCATTTGTTGTCTGTTGCTCCCAAGAATCACAATCAAGCAGATCACAAATATTCTTTTAATATTGTAAACGAGTGTCACATTAAAACATTTATAAGTGATAAGAAGAGTAGCCGGCTCGATAATTATATGTGATACCATGAAAATGAATAATACAAATAAAACAGAGACAGAGAAGATAATGGAAGAGAGATATAGTGGGTGTGGGATGCCAGCGATAGAAACAATAAATTGGAAATACGAACATTTACTTACAAATTGACTAATCTTTTGGGTGTGAAATTGAGTGGGTTAAGCGTGACATCTAGTTAAAAAATAAAATGTGAATAGCCATGCTTTTGAATTATTTGTAGGAAAGAAGAAGTATATAGATTGTAGAGAACAGTGTGTGTAAAACGAGTCTTTCTCACCATTTCCTCTATCCAGTATAGCTATAACCATACCTATAACTAGATCTGAAACTAAATAATTGAAAACATATCTATATATATATATCCATCTGTATATTATTCTTTATAAATTAGCTACATCTTTATTCATATCTATAACTATAACTATAACTATAACTATAACTATAACTATAACTATAACTATAACTATAACTATAACTATAACTATAACTATAACTATAACTATAACTATAACTATAACTATAACTATAACTATATATGTCTAGGTCTATATGTAGTGCTGAACTCACTAATAACTTAAATGTTCAAACTTCCAAATTACATAGTATGATATCAACATGGTTGTGAAAAGTATTTTGATTTTGATAAAAGAATGATTCACGATGACTTTCGCAAAAAGCTGGACTCTAGAAAGACATGGACAGGAAATAGGTTTTCAAGTAGGTTATTGAGATTTTATTGTCCCTTTCAGTCCAAACCTAAGGCTCTAGAGAGGATCTATAATTTACTCCACCAACCAACTTGGCCTGTCGTCGCCACGACCTCAGCCTTTTGGCTCGCAAGAAAGTGCATGCACTTTCGACATAGAAGCACCAAACCTATGAGCCTCCTCACTTAAGCGAGGAGTTGTATTCCCATCCTCGTGATCGAAAGCTTTCATAAACTTACGAAATTCTTTGCCGCATAGCTCTTATTATAAATTTATTCCACTGCCCACTTTAATCCTACTGCTCATTTTACTCCTGCTCACTTTACTCCTGCTCACTTTACTACTACTGCTGATTTTTTTTTGTTTTTATTTCTATTGCAAATTATTGACTAAATTCTTTGGCTGTCTAGATCACCAGCACTTCTGGATTTGGTGTACAGTTGAAGATCTCAAAGATTCTTTGTTGGATCCTGTTTCACCTTTATAGATTTGTTTCCTTTTGGACTTCCTTTTTGTTTTTTTTTTTCTTTTTTTTTTTTTTTGTTATTATTCTTGATTAGTATCTTGAAATCTAATACCTTGAATCATTTTTAGTAGCCCTGAAGCTGAGTAATGGTGCAGTAGAAGCGCATATCCAGAGGGTTCATTATCAATGAATTCACAATCCCACTTCTAAGGGTTCATTTCATCATTCTCACAATCCCTAAGTTAATTGACTTTGCCTGGCCAGTTCCCATTCTTCTTTCTGGGTTTCTACTATTGAAGAAAGGTGATTCTCTTGATCATCTTATTGACTGCTCGCTGGCTTTTCCCTGCTGGCTTTCAGTTCCTGCTTTCATAATCCCCATGACTATTTCCGGAGGGTTCATTATCAATGGATTCACAATCCCACTTCTAAGGGTTCATAGCACCATTCTCACAATCCCTGAGTTCTAAGTCGAGGTTTTCATTGATGCGAGGTTCATCTACCAGTCAGGCTTCTTGCCTAAGTAGAGCAGCCCCAAGGTGTTCCAGTCCTTAAGTCAATTTATGGAGTTAGTAGGCTTTTTTCTTTTTTGTTTATCCATATATTCTGTTTATCCATCTTCTTTGTTCATCTTTTCCTCAGTGCAAGTCAATTGTTGTGCCTCGTAAGGTCTCGTCTTTAAATTCTTTTTTTTTTTTTTTTTTTTTTAATAGCTGTTTTCGTCTAGTTTTTCCATATTCGGTAGCCAAATACGTCTTAGCTATAATTCTCGAGCGTGGCAAATCTCAGAGCCACGTCCTTGTAAATCAGGTGCAATCTCGTGCGGGCTTTGTTTACATGGCCAAGGATTCGGGCCAGGCGTTCTAATTTAGCCACCAATGCAGCATTCAATTCCAAATTGTGGCCCTCTTCTAAAAGTGCCACTTGTGATTCCAAGTCTTTGCAGCCAATTATGCTGCTCAATTGTTTAGTGGGAAGTTCGGTAGAGTCAAGGTGTTCACTGTAAAGGGTTCCATATTGCAGGTGTAACATAATTTTGCAATTGAGGGCCCTTTCATAATTCTGAAGAATGCTGATTAAGGGCGTAGTAAGTCCAGTTTCGAATTTGTCAAGGCTTTCTTTGGCACTGTTTTCCATCTTTTCCATAAGTTCAAGGTCGCTCATCACCTCTACTAGCCGGTGTTCCAATTCGTCAAGGGATTCCTGTGACTTCTCATTTTTGTGGATATCCACACAGATATTGTAGAAATTGTTGCCCACGGCTTTTACGTTGGCCATCAAGGAATGCAAAAACTTGTCAATCAGAGAGTGGTTCTCGAAGTACATCATGAGATTTTCTTTACATTTGTTCATCACGGAATCCTGTAAAAGAATCATCACTTTCAACTCATGTAAGCAGTTGCCAACTTGGCTCTCCATTTCCTGATCGCTCATGTCAAGGGTTCTTGAGCGCTGCTTCTCGTATTCTTGCATCTTTTCATCTGCCTCTTCAAATTCGACAGTCAAGTTGATATCTCTGATAGTAAGAAGGTGGTCATGTTCTGTTTCGTTCTCGCCGGTGTCCTCTCTGATTTCCTCAATCTTGTTGTCCTGCTCAAGTGTAATTGCAAGCTTGATTCTAGCTAAGTAGCCACTTAATTTGCTTTCTATTTTGAGCTTGCGTACTGACCTCAAGTCAAAACCAAGGCATTTAAAGTCAATTCCCGCGCCACGGTGAAGTTGGGGGACTATGATCTTTTCCATTTCGAGCTCATCCCACAACTTTGACTGGGGTTCTCTAAGCCAACAATCATCGTCAAACCGTTCGTAACTCCAGAGTTTCTTTAAAATAGGCACTGGCTCAATAGTGTTCGAAATCTGAGTAGTTTTGACTTTCTTTACAATCTTCATTGGCTGTGTAGGCTCCAAAGTTTCCAAAACTTTAACTGGCTGGGTAGGCTCCAATTTTGACACATCTTTAACTGGCTGACTGGGTTCCAATTTTTTCACGGGTTTCGAAGGCTGGATTTGTTCCAATTCTGTTCCGCTTTTCAAGACCTTCTTCACCTGTGTCTGATGCTTCACCACAACTTGTGCTTCCGCTTCTGGGCTGGATTTAGGCTGCTGTACCAACTCACATGCTTCTTCCACTGAGTAGCCCTGCAGCACCAATGCCATTACATCTGCTCCTGGATATCCCGCTGCATCGAGGATTTTCTGGATCAGCAACCGGTTTGCTGTGTCATCGGGATAGTCAATCACAAACTTGTATTCGGGTTCATCTTCTTGGTTTGTGATTGGCGCGGGAACTTTGTAGTCCTTCTGATGTTCCCGGGCTTCTGTGGTAGTGTGAGGATGGCTTTTTCTGTGTTGCACTTCCGCTTGTGCGCTTTTTTCCGCGCAGTGAGTAATTTCCTGGCCTTTTCCCAGTTTTTTGGCCTTCTCTTTCGCGCTACTAGGAGTTTTCAAATGAGAAATTGAGTTTCTGGCTTCTCTCGCGTTTTCGGTCTCATTGTTGTCTGAGTAGTCATTTTTGGAACCGAATTTTCTCCACGCATTAAATACGCTCTCTTCACCATGGGAATTCTCAGAAATCAAATTTTGCTTTTCGATAGCTGGGAGTTTGGCCACTTCGAGAAAATGCTGATTTTGCAGTAAATTCCACAGATCAGTGCAATGTGTGCCCTGTTTGTCTCCCAGGCCTGTTTGTGTGTTGCGTTGTTTCGAGTAGTATCTCCAGTTTTTCTTTTCTCCTTTTCCACCTAGCCTGGGGTGTTTGGAGTTCCTTTGCATCGCGTTTGGCTCTGTTTTATGTGCCTCAATTGCTTTCACTAATTGGTGCGAAAAGCTCAGGTGCAAATCGGGCTTCCTGCGCAAAATGCAGTTTTTGATACTCTGCATGGCGTGCAACCCGCGGCAGTATGCGCGCTTTGCAGATATACGACTCACCTCTGCATGCGCAACCGGGCACTCCTCCTGCTCGCAAACAGATTCTCTCATGCGATAGCATTCCTCGTGCCTTTTCAATTCGCTCAATTGAGCCATTGCCTTTCCCAACTTTTTGCTAATTTGGAATTTCATCTCGTGCTTGTTATTCTGCTTCCGCACGGTTTTAGGCAATGGCTGGTCGGGGCACTCATAATCTTTGGGATGCTGCTGTTCCACTTTAGGTGCACAAAAACTTGGACCCTTTAATAAAGACAATGGGCTGGACAGGAAAAAAGCTTTAAAGTAGGTCAAAGTGCCTTTCTCGTTGCTTCTAGTCAGGGGCTTGGCATCTGCTGAAGCGGAGTTCAAAGCCACGGGTTCTTTTTTGGCCACCACCACAGCATCGGGATTTGGCTTTGCATCAGGCTTTGGTTTTGCGGAATACTTTGGGATATGAATCACAATAACTTCTTTGGGTTTTGCTGGCTTGTTGCTTACTGAGACTTCAGTTGGGACAGTAGCTTCCGGATGACGGGATTCCAAAGTAGTCATTGAATCTGGTGTTCCAGCATCCGAATCCACAATGGTGCTACTTCTGACCTCAGTGCCAAAGAGCTCCATAGCCATTTTGGCCAGGGCAGGTTTTTCCGCCTTTGCCTTCAAAGGAGGAAAAGTGACAAAGTCGTTGGTCATTTGGATTCGGTCTCACGCTATCCTGTAACAATTATTTGATTAATGAATCGATTGCTTCAGCTACTCGTGAATTGATTCTTTCAAACTTAAATAGGACTTGAGTCTGTAACTAAGTGGAAAGAAAAGGTTGTGATACAATAACAAGTAAAGAAGCTCACAAATCAATTCCAAAACAAGGCTATCACGGAGGTCCACAGTCACAAACGCTTGATGCAAGAACTTTCAGTGCACAAAGTTCAATCGGCTCGTCTTGCAGCTATGATATGCATAAACTTATAATTGATTAGCTCATGGTAAGTCTTGATATGAGTGAAGCTCAAAACCTTTTTAGCGTGACTCAAACAATTCTAAATTCCATTCTTAACGTTGGAGCTCTCATATAAAAGGACCTGTAATCGTAATAAGCCAATGAATTAACTCTCGACGTGCAAGCACGTTTCCTTGTTTCGACGCACGTACTCGCAATGCACAAAAACTTGCTGCTCTTTATGCACAAACAGCCAGTACTCTTCATGCACAAGCTCCCGCAGCTTGACTTGATAAATCTTGAACACCTTTTGGAAACCCTTTTAAAAATAAATGATCTACATCTGACGTGTTAATACATAGAAAGCCATGTACCATGAGAAGGATAGCAAAATTGGCATCAAGTGGGGCGGATATGGAAAACCTATACAGAGACCAATACAGAAGACTTATAAGGTACGTTCAAATAAAAGACAACTGATCGAATGAGCCATTCGCAGCTCCACTGTAGTTTTGCTTATACTTAGATATGCATAAACAAGCATATGACTACTGGCCCAAGCAACCAGATAATTTTGAGGTAGTCAATGAAGGAAAACAATAGGTCTACACGAACTTTATTGTAAAAAAAATCTTGGGGCTAGGGCCAAATTGCTCTAAGGTCAAGAAGTGTCATGGTTTTGAATACTTTTTGGCATGGCCTAATAATTCACTAATTTCTTCCTCGCTTAGTTTAGCCCGGCTAAACTCCATTTATCACCAAAAAGCCCTATTTTTTTTATAAAAGAACTGAAGCGGCTTAAGATCTACCGCAATTGTTTATACCAAAATAAGCTTTGCTTACTTTGAGTAGAGCTTCATCAAGCTTTTTCATAGAATCTATTACAGCAGTAGCGTTCGCATGTCAGCTAAAATGACAACTTTTTGTTGATCCATACACCATTCATAATATAACTCATAAGCTCCAATAATCAATGCTCCTGTCTAACTTTTAAGATTAAAAGTTTGGATATACATATTCGAACGAAAGGCTCATATTCGCAATCGAGAGTTCAAACCGTTGGAGTACTTAAGTAGATTTCAACTATTTGCATCTTCTCTACAACTTCATAGCCGTTCATTTACCTTGAATTTGAAGCATTAAACACGGAGACATGTCGTTTCTTCCGAAATCAGGCAAATTCTGCTTTTGGACAATACCCATCCGATCAAAATCACGAGCCCGAGTGCACGTGAGGCGCACTACACGCAGCCACGCGTCGCGGCACCCACGCTCATCAACACTACACCTGCAGGCAGCTCTAGCAGATAAAGGCCCTTAAAGTGTGCCATTTTGGTTCCACTGGCACCATCTCATAAACGCTTGATCTGCAGTCAAATCTAGGGTACCGACGCCGTTCAAGCAATAAGTTTCAGGAGTTTCAGATTTTCAGAACTTCCAGAAGTCTCATATTGACGAAGTTCAAGTTCACAAGATTCATATTGACGAAGATCAAGTTCACAAGATTCATATTGACGAAGTTCAAGTTCACGAAGTCTCAAGTTTCACAGGTTCTAAGCTCAAGAAGTTTCGAGAATCACAAGTTTGATATTCACGAAGTTTCAAGAGTCACAAGTTTGATATTCACGAAGTTTCAAGAGTCACAAGCTCCATATTGACAAAGTTTCAAGATTTACAAGCTCCATATTGACAAAGTTTCAAGATTTACAAGTATCATATTGACAAAGTTTCAAGATTTACAAGTATCATATTGACAAAGTCTCATATTGACGAAGTTTCAAGTCCACAAGTTATATATACACAAAGTATTTGTTCACGAAGTTTCAAGTTTTACAAGTTTTAAGCTCAAGAAGTTTCGACACTCACAAGCTTTGTATTCTCGAAGTTCCAATTCACAAGCTCCAATTCATAAGTTCCAACTCACAAGCTCCAATTCACAAGTTCCAATTCACAAGTTCCAATTCACAAGTTCCAATTCACAAGTTCCAATTCATAACGTAATTGTTCACAATGGAAGCCACAGAGGAAGCAATAAGAGACGAAATGCTGAGTGCCGTCAAGGAGTTCAAGGCCCGAGACTTCCAGCGCTGCTTAAAGCGATACGATACGGCAATCGACAACATGAAGCACATCTCGCCCGAGTTGTGTGTCAAGCTAAGGCGCTTTTATGGACTCAGCGACCGGCCCGTTATGGGCAAAATCTGCCACCCAAAACTACCGAACATTTTGGACCAACGGGCGGCCACCCACGAGAAGTTGCATCACGTGAGCGCTGCCCTTGCCGATGCAAATCGGATTCTAGACTTGGACCCTTTGGAGTGCAAAGGGTACCTCCGTCTTGGCAAGATCCACTTGGCCCAAGGCCAGCGCGTGCAGGCCTACAAATGCTACCAAAAGGGCATTTACTTGATTGAAAACGCTTCCCGCAGGTACAACATCGACATGAACCCGAAGTTGCTTGCACAACTAAGAGGAGCATACGCCGAACTCAACCGTCTTCTCAAAGCCGAGAAAAAGACCGCAGCTGCCACCGACTTGCCACCAGCCGCCATGCTGGCGAAGATACCTGCATTCCAGAATCTGCAACCAAAGGAAAAGACGGCCCGAACCCAAGCTAGCTTGGACACGGTGCTCCAGATGAAACGAGGCTCCGAGGAACGGCAACCCCAGAAAAGACCCCGAAACACAAGAGACTTCATGGCGCGGCTTCCGCTCGATGTCATTGAGGAGATCTACTCCTTTTTGAAAGTTGAGCAGGTGCTCAAGTCCCATGCTGTCTGCAAGCTATGGTACCACACGCTCTTGGAGATTCCCCGCCTCTACACGCGGTCGATCACTCTCAAAAGAGGCGTCACGGACAGCGAGTACCAGAATTGCACGAGGCTCTATCAAAAGATCATGAGGAAACGGCAAAACAACGCAGTGGATCTCATCACAATCCCAACCACCCACAAAGACGCGCATTTGTCGAAGATATTGCTGGAGGTTCTAGGGAACCGTGTGCGCTACAAGGCAATAAGGCTCACTAGCGTCAGGTTCAGTTTGGAACTGATTCTTCGGGTAATTCTAGCAAACCAAGCATCGTGTCTTGCAAAGCTCGCGGTCCTAGAGAAGTTCATGGTCGTCAGTAACTCGCCAGTGTTTTTCGGCGATATTCTCAGCGCCGTTTTCCCCAGTCTTAGGACATTGGAGATTTCGTTTTTGGCCGAAGATAAGCTGGCCCCCAGTCGCTCGAACGAAATGATGCAAACTCGAGAGTTGGCCGACTCCATTTTGGCAAAGTTACCCGACAAAAGTCGGCATACTCCAGCATCTCACGAGTCTTTGGAATCACTTACCTTGATCGGCCAGCCCGTGGAAACTCAAAGGGGCCATGGTGCAGACACCCATTCCAAGCTCCAGCCGCTTCCGCCGATTCTCGACGTCAAAATGAATTCACTCACTTCCCTCACCATCGCATGTTTTAGTTTCCGAGGGTGCTCGTCAAGCTTGGGCGACTTTTTGGAGGCTACCCCGGGCTTGAAAAGCATCGATATGGAGTCCAACTCGTCCTTGACTTTGGAGGGGTTCTTGCAAATCAGTGCTCTGAGAAATCTCCAGTTTTCCCTAGAGTCATTCAAATACCGTGAGCTAGCAAATAGTGGTGCGGTGGATTTGGATGGGTTCACGCCAACCGACTTGAAATACTTGTCGGCCCTCCGGGAGGCTGATCTTTACGGGTGCTCTCTTTCCAATTGTGGGCTTCTCAGATTTTTGAGTCACTGTGGCGGTGACTTGGAACTGGTGAACATCGGAAACTCGAAATACATCACCTTCAAGAACTCGCAGTTTGGCCAGAACAGCGTCTTAGCATGGGAAGACCTTTTGCGGTATTTACCTAAGGTACGACTGCTCTATTTGCTGGAGTTGAATTTGGACCATTTATCTCTACGGCTTTTGAACAGAGCCGTGGACTCAATTCACGGCGCCAGAAATTTCTACTTGAGAAAACTTGACTTGTCTCTATGCCACATGGTCGATGGCATAGGCCTACTTTATTTCTTTGAAGCATCCAAAGGAAAGGCTGACGAGACCAATTTTCCAAGGGTAGAAGAATTGATTTTGAACGGTTTGTCCATATCCAAGGACACGCTTCGGTCGTTTGACACCAGGCAGTACGTCAAGCAAATCGTCAACGATCCTTTCAAAACGTCGTGGCGAGCCTACGGCGTCAACTCCAATGTGCGAGGAACGCTAAGAATATCCCGGTGACCACCTAACAATGCCCCCCCCTGCCTGCCTTTCAAGTACTGTTTCAGCCTGTCTTTCAAGTTATATTTATGCCTGCGTTTCAACATTTCCCTGTTTATGAGCGGCGCACGCCCACACTGGCGCGATGAGAGATGGATGGTGATAGCTGGGAAAAAATACACCTTGCGCGCCAGATTCCAGTTGATACAAGACTAGAACCAATTTGGGTTACTTATAGAAGCAGAGAAAATGGGAAAGACCATTACCAGAAGTCAGAGTAAGAAAATCAAGTTCACTGACGATGGGGACTTACCCTCGGATGCAGAAGTGAGCAGTCCAAAAGACCAAGACGCAGAAGATGGGCCGGAAGGATCAAAGACAACAGAAACCGAGGATCTTTACAGTGACTCTGACGAGGCACCGGAGGAGGAATCCACCTCGAGGGCAAAGCAGGAGTCACTCGAAAGATCCAAAAAAGAACAGGCGCTCGAGAAGGCGCAGTTGAAGGCAGAAAAGGAGCGGAGAAAGCAGAAGGATTTGAAGTTCAAGCAGCAGCAAGAGGAGAAGAGAGCAAGAGCCAAGGATGCTGAGCAGAAACAAGCATCAGAGCAGCATGCGGCGGAAACCGAAGAGATTCCAAAGGAGGAGCGTCTACCCGATTTCTTGCCCGAAGATGTGTTGGGCAGTGAAGGGGAAGAAGAAAACGAAGCACCTGCAAGAAAACACATGCGGGCAGAGGAATTAGAGGCCGATCATGCAGCCATGAGGAAGAAAATGAAACTAGAAAAGCTAAAAAGCATCAAGCAGCAGGCGGCTTTGAAGAAGGGACCGGTGTATGTCCAAGTGCAACAGTTCAATAGTGGGAAAACAAGGGTACCAAAAGCGGAGCAGAGTGTGCTAGATGTCAAGAAACAGTGGTTACAAAGAGAGTCGTTGAACAGAAAGTAAATGGTGGCCCAGCTAACCTTTGGCATAGAATATAAGCATTGATAACGAAAACAAACCCAAGTATCGGTAGAAGCTAATCCAGCCATAATCAAGACCTTCAAAGATCACAGGTTGAGAAGGCCGATGCACGACCCTGCAGCGGCAGCAATTAGACACCTGAAAGAATTATAGTTATGCCGCATTTGGATCTAGTCAACGGTTCCAAACTCCGAACAAGTAAAGTGGAGCAGGGTCACCGGTTCATTTGAAAGTAGATTCTCAAAAAAACAAAGAAATGCCACATCATTGCAGCGCCTCATAAGCACGAAAAAGCGGGAGAGCCCGTGGATCAATCAAAGAATGAGTAGTTTCGACGCATCATGGGTAAAGCAGATGGCCGAACTTGGAAGCCAGCTTGTTTGAAATCTCTGCAGCACTTTGGACAGAGGCTGTTTACTTCAGCATTCCAGCCCGCAGGAAAAGCTGCACCGGTGACAGGAAAAGGTGAAGACGACATGGAGCAAGGGGGATTTCGGCCTTTTCAAGGCACTGGAAATCCTGAGGACAAGTCTTGACCTAGATCATTGGGGAAAGCCGACGAGTTTGCACAAATCAAGACAAGCTTCCATGCAAGATATCGAACCAACTGGATTCAGCCCGGAGCTTTTAAGCCAGCACCAGACTAAAGAACTTTTGATAAATTTTGAAGCATGCACGAGGCTTAGCTAAGGGAACGTCATAAGGCCCCAGAAACGACAAGGCCCAAACGACAAGGCCCACACGGCATAGAGGTACGACATTAGGCAGAAAAGGCAGAACGAGATACAAAGGCGATCTGGCTGCTGTTCGATAAGTGTTCGACCAAAAGCCAAAAGTCAAAAGTCAAAAGCCAAAAAGTCAGAAGCCAAAGCCCAAATCCCAAAGCCCAAAAGCCCAAAGCCCAATGCCAAATGCCAAATGCCAAATGCCAAATGCCAAATGCCAAAAGTCAAATCTCAAATCTCAAATGCCAAATCCCAAACTAGGACGAGTACTGGCGGCGGTCGGGTTTGTTGACCACGCCCATCCGCTCATTGCGAGACAGCGGCTCCTTGAAAATCGTAGGAAGAGACTTTTCGCTGTCGGGCGGCCCCAGCTGCGACATCGAAGTTTTCTCCTCTCGGGAAAGCGAGTCGTCGTACTCCAAAATGTCTTCCGGAGTCAAACAGATGCTTGTTGCAGGACGCCTTAGCATGGCGGCGGGTGCAGGAAAACCGAGGGCAGGGCGCAGTAGAGGCGTAGAAGGAAATAACAGAAAATCGGGCGCCTCTGCAAAAGATTGAAAATAGGCGGAGGAGGGCCTCAGTAAAAAGAGAGAAGTAGGTGGAAGGGTAGGTGATGGGCAGGAGTTTAGGGAGAGGCCGCGCGCGCGACATGGGGTAGCAGTACGCGACATGGTATCTGCGACACTGGGTAGGCGACAGGGCACCTCTGCGACACGCGCGACACGACATGGCATGGCATCTCTGCGACACTGGGCCCGCGACACGACACGGCATCTCTGCACGACAATGTCGCGGCAGGGCCATCACCATCCTACCACCCGAACGCCAAGCGACCCCACATGTGTGGCATATACTTCCATGGCAGTGTGCAGCACCAGGCGGCGCCCGGGTTTTTGGCCTTGCGGCCCCAGCCGCTCTGTGGCGTGCCGGCAATGCGAGCCGAGCTCTTCCACAGCGACATTGTCCCGCTCGTGTCGGGGTTCCTCCACGAGGACACTGCCCTCGGAGCCCCGGAAAGACACAAGCTCGAAACGGCGGCCCAGCTCCGGCACGCCATGCTGCAACTCGACGGCGTCCGCAACAGCAAGACCAGTACCCCCGGGCGGTTCGAGGCGATCCGAGAACTCGAGCAGCAGATCGGAGATTTGGCCATGGGGACCGAGCCCGCCACACCCACCGAAAACACCGGCCCGGAACAGGGGACCGCCGGCGACATGCAGGCACAGACCATGGCCAGCATCGTGGCCCGGGGCCCCGACTACGCGGCGTACTGGGAGACAGAGGTGGGCGGGCGTCACGTGCACATGCTTCTGTCGGTGCTTTCGCTTCGAACGCCGTTCACGGCGCAGCCGGCAGCGGGCGGGCGGCTAGTGCTCCAGTTCAATGGCGAGATCTACAACGACCGCCTTGGCGGCAACGACACGGCGTACATCTTGCACCAGGTCGAGGCTTTGATGGCCCGTGTCGGGGTGGAGGCCGCGGTGCAGGACACGTTTGCAGCCTTGGACGGGGAGTTTGCATTCGTGCTTTTTGACATGGTGCTGGGGTGTGTTTACTTTGGGAAGGACCGGGTGGGGCGGCGCTCGTTGCTCTGCAGCTTGGGTCCGGACTCGGTGCACGTGGCGTCCGTTCTTGGTGGGGTTGTTTCTGCTGAGGAGTGTTTGCCTGGTGTGATGAGTATAGTGGATTTGGCGAGCTTTTCCCGCCGAACGGTTTCTTTAAAGGAGCCCTCTTTTAAAGAAAATTTAAAAGAGCCCTCTTTTAAAGAGGGTTCTTTTAGAGAGGGTCTTGAAAGGGAATTTTTTAAAGAGGGTCTTGAAAGGGGTTCTATTAAAGAGGGTTCTTTTAGAGAGGGTCTTGAAAGGGAATCTTTTAAAGAGGGTTTTTTGGAAGAGGGTTCTTTTAAAGAG
Organism: Metschnikowia orientalis; assembly: GCA_002893665.1. Lineage (NCBI taxonomy): Eukaryota > Fungi > Ascomycota > Pichiomycetes > Serinales > Metschnikowiaceae > Metschnikowia > Metschnikowia orientalis. The sequence goes on along the minus strand of NXGZ01000007.1, from coordinate 203,665 downwards.
GGTTCTTTTAAAGAGGGTTCTTTTAGAGAGGGTCTTGAAAGGGGTTCTTTTAAAGAGGGTCTTGAAAAGAATTCCTCTAAACAGGATTCTTCAAAAAAGGGTCTTGGAAACGGTTGCTCTGAAAAGGGTTCTTTAAAAGAGGGTCTTGGAAAAGATTCATCTGAACAGGATTCTTTAAAGGAGGGTCTTGAAAGGGGCTCTTTAAAAGAGGATTCTTTAAGAGGGGGCCCCGAAAAAGACTCTCTCCAAAAATGCAAACAGCAGCTCTACCTCCGCTTCCGCCAGGCATGCCGCGTCCGCCAAAACACCATCACTCCCATCGTCTACGACACAGCCTCCACAGCCTCCACATCCTCCACATCCTCCACATCCTCCACATCCTCCACATCCTCCAAAAACACCAAAAACCCAGCTCCACCTGCCCCCGTGGCGGTTCTCTTCAGCGGCGGCTTGGACTGCACCGTGCTAGCGGCCGTGTTGGCCCAAAACTACGCCGAGGCCGCCCAGCCCCGCGTCATTGACCTCCTCAGCGTGGGCTTCGACCATCCCCGCTCCGGCGCCCTGGCCGCCGCCTCGCCCGACCGCCTTCTAGCAGAACAGTCCTGGCTCGAGCTTTCGGCCCGCTTTGCCCACACCCTGCTCCGCTTCCGCCTTCTCCAGATCGACGTGCTGTACCGGGACTGGCTAGCGCACAAGCCTCGCGTGGCCCGCTTGATCTGGCCCTGTGCCACGGAAATGGACGTCTCCATCGCCATTGCCTTCTACTTTGCCTCGCGGCCCAGCCCCGGCCTAGGCCTCGAAGTGGATCCCGCCGAGGGTGCCGCTCTTGGCTTCTTTTCCCAAGACTTGCCGCACCAGACGGCGCTTTTGCATCACCACAAGCAGCAGGTGGCCTTGCGCCCGGGCCAGCCGCTGCAAAATGGGCCCTTTGTCTTCACTGCCGACTACGAGTCCCGTGCCCGCGTGCTCTTTTCGGGGTTGGGCGCCGACGAGCTTTTTGGCGGCTACTCCCGCCACGAGCACTTGTTCTGCGGGGTGCCCGAACCACGCCCTCCCACCTTGGCGCCCCAAGCGGCCTCGGCCTACCACGCTCTTGCCGCTTTTTTGGACCACGACATTGCCGTGATCTACGAGCGCAACCTTGGCCGCGACGACCGTGCCATGGCCAGCTGGGGCAAGGAGTTGCGCTACCCTTACTTGGACGAGCAGTTTGTGGAGTACGCCTTGCGCCGCGTGCCCGCCGTCCATAAAATGCGGTTCTGGTGGCAGGACCAGACGTCCCGCAAAGGCACCCGCCGGGTCCAGAAGTACGAGCGGAAATACATCTTGCGAGAGATGTGCCGGGACTTGGGCATGCCGCATGCGGCGCTGGAGCCCAAGCGGGCCATTCAGTTTGGTGCCAAAAGCGCCAAGTTGGAGGTCGGCCAGAGCAAGTCTCGTGGAACTGACCTTGCACTGTAGCAAGAGGTGATCACGGCACTTGTGGAGTGTTGATGATGAGCTTTGAGGATCGTCTTGTTAGTTTTGGGTCTCGGAAATGGGTCTTCAGGAGGCGTCAAATGGCTGAATACGTGTCGAAGAAGCACCCACACATGCACGCCATTGAAGCTTGATATGCTGTGCATAAATTGATTGCCATTGAAGCTTGATATGCTGTCCATGAGTTTATTGCCATTGAAGCTTGATATGCTGTCCATGAGTTGATTGCCATTGTTTTTCTTGATCACTTTCTCGATGAAGATAAAACTTTTAACATTATTAGTATTTGGAAACGGGGGGCTTTCTTGTCGTCTTGGTATAAATCTCATCTAGGTAGTTGAAAAAGTGCAGCTCCAAAGAGGGCTTTGCGCTTTTGACAATTCTTTTTTTAAAGACAAACTGACTGGAGACACGCTATGCTCGTCGTAAAAAGCCTGCTCCTGGTTGATTTTTGTGAACTTTCATTGGCGAACTCAGCAAGGTTTCTCTAAATCTAACCCATTTGTTTTATTTGAATCAGAACTGGTTTTGCTCAAATGGTTAGATAGGTGTCAAATGGTTAGAAAGGAGTTTAATTAAACAGGTGTCAAATGAATAAATATGTGTCAAATAATTAATTAGTGTCAAATAATTAAATATTGTCAAATAGTTAAAAGGTATCAGATGGTTAGATAGGTGTCAAATGATTGAACAGGTGTCAAATGATTAATTAGTGTCAAATAATTAAATATTGTCAAACGATTAAATATTGTCCAATGATTAAATAGTGTCAAATGATTAAACAGGTGTCAAATAATTAAATAGTGTCAAATGATTAAATAGTGTCAAATGATGAAATGGCTCTCAAAGAAACCAAATGCGGTCAACGTAATGACTAATTTTGTGTAGATAAGTAGGTGTCAAAGAAAGGGATATGCAATGGGTAACGAGAAATGGATGCCAAATGGGTACTTAGCAAACTAAAAGAAGAGGAAGGAAATTGGCTCCCGAGATTTAAAACCAAAGGACTTCCGGTCTCAAATTTAGTTCCATTACCCTTGATAACCATTGCTTTGTCCTGATCACATTTTGTCTTATCTCAAAAAAGTATCACATTCTCTTGTGATTTTGCAGACATTTTGAATACAGTGACTTGAATTCAGTGACTATAAATCAGTGGCTTGAAATCATTGACTTGAAATTAGTGACTATGAATCAGTTACTTGAATTAAGTGACTCGAAATAAGTGACTCGAATTCAGTGACTTGACCCTACTTCCCTTTCATCAAACTGTCCACACATCCAACTTCGGGCAAAGCAATAAAGACATTTCTGCAGTACTGGTATTAAAATAAGATATCCAGCTAAAAAGACCGAGCCCCAGCTTTTGGGATTTCCCAGTATTTGGGGTTGTTGGAAGTTTATGGAGTGCACACAAGACCCGGTTGCAACCGGCCGTTTTTTGCACCCATTCGCGTCCCAAAACTTAGTGCATTCCACCTTCCATAGAAACTGAGCATTTTGCTTATCAATGACCCATCAACAGACTATATAGATGTAATCTACTAACATCCAACAAAAATAACCTTCAACACACTAATAATCTAAGTTTTACTTTCGCACGACATTGTGACTGCTAAGCCATTTGCCAGATTTAAAATAAACCTGGACATCATTTGAAGTCAGACTAAATCCCATGTGTTCAACACAGAAAATGGGCCTGACATTATGGAAAAGAGTCCAAAGTCTTCTGTTCATGATTGAGCTCTTCAGGGTCCTATCCATAGTGTGAGAAAAAAGTTTGCAAGAAAACTCGTTTTTAGTATTAAGAAGAGTGAGATTGATACTGCAACAGCTGTTGGCTTTCAGAATCAAGTAGGGTTTCAGAGGATGATTTAAAGCAAACAACAAAATGTTAAACACCCCGGGCCTCCAAGCTTCCCTTAAAGTCAAAGCTGAGAAAAGTTGCTTGTCAATAGAATCCAAGATGAAGCACATAATTCACCTGAAAAGCCTACGTTTTAAGAATTATTTTGATAGATGTTAAAGCTTCAGCGAGGTCTGTCTTAGGTATAGTTCGTTAGAATTGAATAGTTCTAATTTAATGGGTTGTAATTCAAATAGGTGGAAAATACCAAGTGCAGAACTCGAGCAAAGCATGTGAAAGTTACGCTGAAGTACGTCAGAGGTGAGATGGTCTCCCTCCAGGTCCACTTTGAACAAACTTTAAATGCACTTATTGTGAGACATTTTACAATAAGCGGCCCGTTCTTCATTGGTTTCTTTGCATGGCCATGTCAACAACTTTCACCAAACTTGCAGATATTATCGATAGGTATACTTTAAATGATTCAAATCACGTCAATTTCTAGTGCACTTGAATTTTCTCGAAACGCTCTGTGGGAAATCGTCTCTCAAGGAGAGTGCATTAAATTATATCTGTGTAAGACCGGCTTTTTCCTGTGAGCCGGGAATCAAACTTTAGGTAAGGTTTTATGACAATAGACTAATTAAGGGTAAGCCTTGCTTATATATTTCTGGGTTTATCAGTAACCTTATCAGTAGCCCGAAACTCAGATTACATGCTGCTATGTTACTCTTATGTTATTTTTGGGCTTGCATGAGTGAAAGAGGGTCACTAGACGGTGTTCTTTTAAACTGCAAAACCGGCTTTACTTGACCGAAGCATTTACGAAGATTGATCACCCCAGGTTTGGATGGAAATTCACATTTTTCAAAGAGAAATCTGTCAGACATTTTCTGCTACTAATATAAGAATACTTCATCATTTAATTAAATTTCAAATTTGAACAACTAGGTGTTTTGAATTATTCATCCCAAACCCAATGTAGTCAAGTCCATCTTGATACAAATAGATCCGTTATTAGAATCAATCACAGAATGCCTGGTTTGGTACATATTTCGCATCCACTTTTTTGATTCAGATTGTTCAAAAATATAGAGCATTCTATTATGTAAAAATGAAGCATTTCATTGTCAGTAAAGAGCAAAAGATATCTTGAATAATTGCCCTCTTCATGGTACTCGATGAGCCAGAATTTCTACCTTATCCTTCATTCTGAATCCGAATATTTACGTTTGATTTTATTATACCATTAAAGCGTAATATATCGCTCATTTTTAAACATTGAATTATCCCATTGCCATTTGTCTTCAATTTGGCGTACTTTCTTTACTATCTTCGTTGTTTTTATACCGACTAGTTTTCTTCTTGATTTATTGAATTTTTATGCTATCGCCTAATCCTCCATATTTTCTTCCCTATGTTCTATACTTAACATTTTTTTTGGTACTCCTTTGCAATACAATTATTTGTCATCATTTTTATCTAAATATTCGCAAGCATACATTTTCGGTCCGGCCACTGACGTTCTTGACATTGTGATATTTTACTGTTTTCTATTTTGTCATCTAGCTGACCTAATTCTCTTCTACATGATTTCTGAATGTTCGTGATAAATTGCTGACTTTCTGAATGCTTCAAGTTTTATTGCTGACTTTCTTATGAAAGGCTTTTTGTATCGCTGTATAATTTATCTAATCCTTTGAATCCCTCACAAAGTGTATATAATCTATATCTTGATCCATTTATATTGATATTCGGTTTCGGGTTAATTATATTGGCCTTCCGTCTTTCTGTACCACCGTTTTATCTTCCGCGTGTAGATTATGAAAGTGAAATTTAGCATAGTTCTCCATCATAAAAGTGAGGTTTATTATCTCCGTGTAGATTATAAAAGTAAGGTCTATAATAAATCTCCCTTTAAATTATAAAATTAAGGTCTATGGTAAATCTCCCTCTAAATTATAAAAGTAAGTCTATTATAAGTCTCACTCTAAATTATAAAAGTAAGTCTATTATAAATCTCCCTCTAAATTATAAAAGTAAGTCTATTATAAATCTCCCTCTAAATTATAAAAGTAAGTCTATTATAAATCTCCCTCTAAATTATAAGATTAAGGTCAATCATAAATCTTGGTCTAGATTATAAAAGTGAAGTTTATTTATCAACGCTATTCCCATACACACTTTTCCCTCTACGTTTGTTTTTAATCTGTACTTGATTTGCTACTGCATCTTTTTTCAAAAACTTTTCTATCTATTGGTCTTTGTACAGATTGTGCCACCGTTTAAAATTATTCTTACAGGCAAGGTTTTTCTTTGCAGTTACAGATCCGAGGTTCAATTTTAGCTCATATAATTTATCTCCATACTCAAAACGGTAATGACCTCTCTGATACTCTATACCATTACGTCATTAAAGAGCATGTTTTTATTTAATCATAATTTCATTAAAGAGCATGTTTTTATTTAATCATTATGTCATTAAAGAGCATGTCTTTATTTATTCTAAGGAAATCTTTCACGTGAATATGGATCATGCTATTATGTCAAACAAAGCATTCACTTATTCAAATTGAGAGCACACCTTATGTACTCTAGGGTAATCCTCTCTAAATTTAAAGCATGTTTAATGTAATCTAGGGAATCTCTAAATTCAAAGCATGTTTAATGTGATCTAGGGAATCTCTAAATTCAAAGCATGTTTAATGTAATCTAGGGAATCTCTAATAGATCTAAAGCATGCCTTATGTAATCTAGATGACATGTGAGGAACGCAAACCCAAATTACAGCACATCCTACGTATCTCCATTCCAGCAGCACAAGCACAAGAAAACCAGTAGAGTCGAATGCCGTGTTGGATCTTCGTAGATTACGTCCATGGGGAAAGAAGTGCCCGAGAAGGGGAGTCACGTGACTTGGCCGAAGCCAGTCTACTCGGCAACGGGCCACTCGCGTGGCTCAATGATCAAGCACTCGCAGCTGCAGAGCAAGCGGGCCAGGGTCTCGACCTCGTCCGGCGACGTAGGGACCGGCCCGCCCGATGCAGCCGTCTTGGCGTCGCACACCCGGTACACGTCGCCTCGTACCACACACTTGCGGCCGGATTTGCTGACTAGCGAGCACTTGATGAGCACGTGCGAGTCCGTGGCACAGGGCTGCACGTAGCTGATGTTCAAGTTGGCGGTGACGGCCCGCTTGGAGCGGTAGTTCTGGAAACCAAGGCGGCACGTGAGCTCGTCGAGAAGCGTGGCCAACAACCCGCCGTGCACAATCCCGGCGTGGCCCGACAAGTCGTGGCCCAACTGGAAGAACGTGTAGGAGTGGTTGTTGGAGCCGGCGACGCGGGCGGGCGAGATGTCGCCGAAATCCGCCAAGAACTCGTCGTCGATGATGTAGATGGAGGGGGACCGGAACTCGATGCGGGCCGGGCCGGTGAGCACGTGCCCGGTGAGCCGAGGCGAGATGTTCTCGTCGATGTCGCCACTGAGCGGGTTGGCGGCCCAATGGCGCCGGGCCATTTCGAGGTATGCAGAACGGGTATCGGACGGGGAGGCCATGGGGGGAAAGTTGGGGCAGAAGAGGAGGAAATGGCGGCTGGAATCGAGGCGGGGCCGGGCCGAGGGCCGGGCCGCCTGCAGGACGCGCGCGGTCCCAGGTGGGTGCCTTTTCGGTCCTTAGTGAGTTTTATTGAATTTGCCGGTCCTAATGAGTTTTTTGGAATCTGCCGGTCTTAATGAGTTTTTTGGAATTTGCCGGTCCTAATGAGTTTTTTGGAATCTGCCGGTCTTATTGAGGTTTTTTGGCATCTGCCGGTTTTAATGAGTTTATAGTAGAGGTTGGAAGCTGGTGGAGACATTGGTCAAGTAATAATCGAATGAAATAGGGTAATTTAGACCAACCCCGTACTTTCTGAATGAACCTCTCTAAGGTTTCTAATTCGTAAGGCTTTCGTGATCTGAGTGGTTTCTCTCTGTATTTTTGTGAGAATAATTTCTCTTTATATATTCTCTATATTTCGGTGATCTGAGCAGTTCTCTTTCTAGATTCTCTATATTTCTGCGATTTGAAAAAGTTCTCCTTCTATGTTCTCTATCTCTCTGTGATAATAGTTTCTTTCTGTGATAATAGTTTCTCTTTCATATTTTCTATATTTCGGTGATAATAGTTTCTCTTTCTATATTCTCTATATATCGGTGATAACACTCTCTCTTCCTATATTCTCTATACTTCTGTGATTTGAATAGTTTCTCTCTCTATATTTGTACTTCTGTGATAATAGTTTTTCTTTCTATTTTTTTCATGTCGGTGATCTGAATAGCTTCTCCTTCTATGAATTTTCCAAGGAGGGATAGCTCACCTTCACTCAACTCACCTAGAAAAATTCCCCAACTTGGAAGTTTGGAAGGTCTAACTCCTGCTACCATCCAGATGGAGGATCCTTTTCTCGTGATGTTGTAAACGAGCTTCTGCGGTGACACATCCATGTATAAACTGCCTATAATTGTACATCAGCACAGTCAAAAACACCAGTTGCTGGGAAACTAGAGTCTAACTGCTTCTCTATTGAGACCTACCTAAGTAGCAGGCAAGATTTGCTGTAGCTCCCAATTTTTATTTCTCAGTGTAGGGTACGGTGATGATAGTCAGAACGTAGTTTTTTGTAGTTATTCCTGAGAATGGGGTGAATACATTCAGCATAATACGAAAGGTTCTGTGGAGAAAAGGGGAAACCATCTCAGTCACGTATCACTCATATCAGAATGGAATGGCAGAAAGAATGCTTCAGACCATACAGCCAGAGTCAGACTTCTATGAAGATGAGTGGCTGGACTTGCTTTGTTAGGCAACATTTGTACCATAGCAAAATGTGCAAAACTCTTCACAACTGTCAGGACAAATCTGGTTCATATGCCTCCAGTAAGGCCCAAAGACTTCTGAGTGACCTACAATCTCTTTTGGACCAATGTATGGACACAGTCGATTTGGGCCGTCGAGCAAAAAGAAGACGCAGAGGATTTTCAGAGAGAAGAAGACTTGAAGCTATTTATTAAGCAATTGAAGTGGGGCAAGTACCGAAGTGTGAGGGCTATACAGACGACATACAACATGAGATGCTTGACCTTAGTTTTGCCTGCGCTTTACTTTTTGACAGCGTGATAACCCTTTATTTTAGCACATGACGCACATTCTTCCAATGTTACGTGCGTCATTAATTCGGGTATGCCCTCAATCTTCCTTATAGCTGCCCATTGATCTTCATCTGGATGTCCAAATTGTGTATGGTAATCCATTCTTTGCTTCTTTAATTGACTGGCTTTCGATTCCTCGTCTTCCTTTGGACCATTGACTTGCATAATGAATGTACCAGACTTTGGTTTTTCCATATTTTCCAACTTCCTAAAATACTTCAATTTTTTGGTGATTCCTTCTTTTCCAAATGGTGCAGATAGTGCATCCTCTTCGTTATCATAGAAGACAGTTCCTTGTTCTCCGGGTGAAAGAACTTTGAGCACTATGTTCGCTGCTCCATTTTCTATCCAAGTTCTATCAAGGAGACTTTCCCACGACATGTTGTAAAGATCGGGTTGAGGTGCGTATATACTTACTGGCAGCTTCGGCATGTAGTATACTTTTTCTAACCTCATTCTTCTGTCACCCATCTCTATTATTACTGTGCCGTAACCTTCTGCGTAAGCTTCTGTGCCCAAAGACCAACACTGGACACGCTGACAGTGGAAGGCTTGAAAGTAGCGTATGTCATTCACGACATTTACAGTACTTCCTGTACTGAAAAGAAAAGGTACCTCCCAATCATTTCCGGATCTTGTATTTGACGCATTCTTGTCTCTGGGCTTTTTCCGATCAGGACATTCGGACTTAAAGTGCCCTCTCTTTTTGCAGTAGTAGCACTTTATGTCTGGTCTTTCTTTGTTCGCTTGGTTATGTTTAGCTCGATTACCCCTTCTTCTTACCAGTGGATCTGGTACCTCTATATCGGCATCTCTTGCCCATTGTAAGAATTTGGCTCTAGCATTCTGATAGTGTCTTGTTCCCCAGGATTCCTTCGGGATGTATTCTTCTTTGTCTTTCGAGGTGTTCTCTTCTTCCTCTTCCATGACCATGTAAACCTCTCTGGGTTGAAATCCTAGTTTAAACAAAGAGGTATAGAATACGAACCAGGGTTTTGTTTGGAGATACTCAACCAGGAACTTGGTGGCAATTGTATAGTCATCAGTCTTCTTGATAAATTCTGCAACGTCTAGACAAGCTCTCCAGTTTTGCTCACTAGGTCTATACTCATCGAAGAATTCTGTGTAAGTCTCGATCCCTCCGGCAATCATATATTTAAAACGCAGTCGGATTCTCTGGGACATCACTCCATCGATGTAGTGACACAACTGGGTTTCGACCATCATGAGATACAGGTAAATTTCCGAGTCTGATCTCCTATCCGGTTCATCAGGTCTTCCCTCTAAGTTTTCGAAAGTGTGATCCACACCCTCAAAATAAACCCAGGCATATTCGGGTTTTGTCTTTGCAAGAGCCCATAGTGTCTTCCCGACCTGTATCTCAAGAATCACTGCTAGATTCTCCTCTTCAAGTGTGAAGTAAGACGTTGAATTGGGGATCCACTCAGGGTCTTTAAGGGTTAATAGGTAAGCTTGAGTTTTGAGGGCGTCATAACGCGGTCTCGGGAATACGCCAAAGTCGAAAAGTTGCGGGTCCTTGTGATTGGCAGCTGGCAGGGACATTTGGATTGTAACAAATTCTCCTACTTAACGGATTTCCAGTATTATCAGCAGACCAACTCTGTACTTTCTGATCTAACTTTCTTAAGGTAACTACTAAGAAAGTTCTTCTGATCTGTACAGATTTCTGTGGTCTGAATACTGCTTTTTGAATTCTATGTTTTCTCTTCTATGAAGGGACCCCGTTTTATACTAGAATTTACCCCGTCAAGGCCATGCTTATGCAGTGCCTACTAGTGTTGAGCCGCACAGTACGAAGGGCATGTTGAGCCGCACAGTGCGAAGGACACCTGAAGTGTGTGAAGTACTGCAGACAATGACAGATTTCACCTTGACTGATCCTGATTGGAGTCATGCTAATCTGTATCACCGATGACGAATGTTGATTAGTCATCATGATTAGTAATCAAGGCTCACGCTGTTAAGAATACGGATGAACGGTTTTCTTGTGCACGTGTATTAGTGAAACGTATTGGGATACTCTGAAGGACTGTTCCTTTTAACGAGTGGTTATCCGTAGTTCTGATATATTCGAGAGATCAGGCTGGGCGGCCACGCCGTCTCTTGGGACCCGGTGGTCCGGTGTCGTCTAAGTAATGATGGCGTGGTGTCATGTGAGGATGGCGTGGTGTCATGTGAGGATGGCGTGGTGTCTCTCGGGGTCCCGGGTCCGGTCGGCCGGGCCCGGTCCCTTACTCCGCGATTATCGTGTGTATTCGTAACGACTTGTGGACCTCGAATTCCTTCGGAGGTTCGGGTCTAGTTCGTTTCTTAACACACGCCACCTAGTACAGAGAATAGGGGTATATTCTCATGTATAAATACAAAGATCATAGAAACCGAGAAAGGACTATCCAGACCAAAGGAACTCTTACGAGAAAAGGTAGAGATTTGGTCTGCTGACAATACTGGAATTACGTCGAATAGCATACTTAGCTATACTACAAATGTCCGAACTTGCTTCCACTTATAAAGACTTATTTCTTACTGAGGTCGACATATACCCTAAACCGGTATATACCGTCCTTGAGGGAAATAGAGTCGAACAGCGACATCTTGAGTTCCACAATGCAAAGGCTTTTGAGAAGTAGGCAGCGCTTGCATTGCAGATAAAGTCGCTTGCAGATAAAGTTGCTTGCAGATAAAGTTGCTTGCAGATACAGATCTCAGCAAGCTGTTGCAACCAGATGATTACACACGTGATCACGTGATAATAAATGAATCGGCTAGACTCGAGTAGATTTTCCGGTACAAGAGGAATGAGTCCCTTAATATAGAGGATGAGTCCCTTAATATAGAGAATGAGTCCCTTAATATAGAGGATGAGTCCCTAAGGATGAGTCCCTTAATATAGAGGATGATTCCCTAAAATATAGACGATGACAAGGCGTATTCCAGGTCACAGAAATCGTAGCAGATTAAGAAACGCGTTCAAGTTACCTTAGAGAGCCTAGACCAGAATAGAGTTTGTCTGCATGTAACATGGAATTTCCAAATTACGATTGATTCACACTACAAAGTCCTGCCAGCTTGCACATTCAAAGAGAACTTGTTAAGGGCGGAATATTGCTGAGATCGAAATGCAGGCCTCGAGGGAAAAGTACATCAACTCCAACTGAGATAGGCTATTTATCATGTGGATGGAACTGCTTTCTATAATTTCACAATTTCCATTCAGAAAGTTTTTCAATGTTCAAGCCTCGACACTGCTGCCTATTGGTAATTTAAAATATGACAAGCTTTTCAGAATCATTCAACTAAATGAAATATACCAGTGCTGGGGACCGCCTTTATTGTGTTTCGCTTGCAAGCGTTCTAGTCAAGCAGATTCTATTTATCTTATTCATTGCAGGTTTTGATATTGCAGTTTTTTGATATTGCAGTTTTTTGATATTGCAGTTTTCCTTTTATTGTAGTATTCTTTATTGCAGGTTTTTGATATTGCAGTTTTTTGACATTTTAGTATTCTTCATTGCAGTATTCTTCATTGCAGTATTCTTCATTGGAGTATTCTTTTATTGCAGTATTCCCTTGATTCCAATATTCTTTTCATTCAACTAAATTAGCATCGAGCCAATGTCGTACCATATCGTTCACTACTGACTCATATTCAAAAAAATAATAACTGTAATTCACGAATCATCTGCAAATTCCAGATTACCTGGTTTTGAGTAATTCTAGAGGTGTGGGTGTCGCATTTGTCATTTCTCACGAACTGGGCTTTTGGCTGCAAAATTGATATGCAGTCCGAAGTGATTGGAAGAATACCAGAAGTTGCAAATATGCTCTATATGTTTACCAGAATCGGCTTTACTGAAAGAATTGATAGCATGGAATGGAGCAGAAGGATTTTCGAAAAGAATGCTATGGAAAAAATGAATTGGAAAAGAATGCAATGAAAAGAGTGGGATATTTGAATAAAAAGAATATTGAAAAAAAGGAATATTGAATAAATGTAATTTTTGAATATAGCCGCTTCTGATGATTTAGTAGCTTATTGGGCGTTGAGCTAAACAATGATAATGTCTCCAGAAATCAAGAAGTTGTGGATTGGCTAAGAACACGCAAAACTCGAATGACCCGCTCTTAGCTGATCAAAGGATAACAAAACATGCAATTTTGGACTGAGTCGCCTTATTCCGGAATTGTACTCCCATTCCTTGTATTAAATTCTCAATTTTTATAGATCCAATGATGCTAATCTATTCTCAAGAAATTCTAGCATTAAAAACTCTCTTAATCTCCATAAAGTCGTCATTCGCCCGATTTACATCTATAATTCTTAATACCTTCACCCACTTCGTGTTATCATTTTAGCTCGATTATCTAGAATATTATTCATAAAAGATACTGGGACCTTCATTGCTTATGTCTTATTATTTTTAATAGATAAAGAATCAGGTACTAAAATTTGAGCAATCCATTCCATTTGTTCCTTTATTGGAGTTCTTAGTAGCTCATGGGATATTCGAATTCATTTAATACCTGCGAATCCATTCTCGATTTTCAGTCCATCCAAGCTCAGTGCAAAATATCACTGTTTTCCTAAACCTACCATTGACACATGATAATTGTTTTTCGCTAGAGAACGACTCATTTATATTGCCTTTTTGTCAGGTCCAGTACCTGAGATTGGAGTCTTCGGCTGCTTCAACTTGTGTGCTCCATCTTATCTTCAATAAACTCGAATATGTTGTCCTTAATAAACTCAAGTATCTTCAAGTAGTTACTGCCGAATTTTGCTCGTCATGGACCATAGTTCACATCAGTTGGTTTCTTGTTTGAACGTGAACTTCTTTATTGACCCTGATCAAGAAAGCTGAAAGTCTTTTCGTCTCTGACCAGAAGACTGTAATCGTTCGAGTTGCTTATATATGTAATCGTTCACACCACCCAACTTCCTTTAATTCTTTCTTGAGTATAGGCTGATGGCTCTTTCAGGGTTAGACTCGATCTTGACGACTTGTTCAATCTCGAACTCATGCAAGTAGCTGGGTGTCAAAAAATAGAAGCGGTTGCTGTCTTGTTCTTTTAAATTCTCTACCTCTTTTAGCTTTTATAATAGATCATCAATTGTATACATCTCCATCTTGTATTTGAAATGGACGGAATCATTGTTTGATTCCTTTTACTCTTGTTACTTTTTAGCTCGTTTCATATCCCATAATTACTAACCTTATTGATATAATTATTCTAATCTTATATCTGATACTACCATTAATTCTTGTTTATCTATAAATAATGATGATTGCAAATTCTCTGTAACACCAACTTCTTTAAATGAGCAGTATGCTTTTAATCTTTATTGAATAGATTTCAAATCCGAAGGAACACCAGTAGCAGGGCCCGAGAATCTCGTTTTTAAAAGCCAAATCTGAAGGTTTAAGTCTCTTATTATGTCTTTTGTAGCTATTAAAGCAACTGCTAAAAAGCTCTTTCTATGGCAGCTGCAGCTGAATCTTCAATACATCACTGTTGTCTTATTCTTCAGTGTAGCACCGTTGTTTGTTAATTGAGTCTTTTTAGGGCAGCTCTACCAGCTTTTTAGATTTGTTCTTCCAAGTTATTCCGAGTAGGAATGTCATGATATGATTTTGTGCTGCTATTAAATTATAACTTTTGGTCGAATACATGATACTGCTAAGAAGGATTATTATGGAGTACATTCAACTGCTATTATAAAAGTGGTATATCATAGACAAAGCATTTTCACGATTATAAAAGTGGTATATAAAAAAAGCACATTAAACGGCTGTTACAAAAGTGTATATCATAAAGAAAGCATTTTCACGATTATAAAAGTGGGATATCATAGAGAAAACACTTTCTCGATTACAAAAGTGTATATCATAAAGAAAGCATTTTCACCATTACAAAAGTTGGATATCATAAAGAAAGCATCTTCACGATTATAAAAGCGGTGTTTCATGAATGAAGCAAATTTAACGGCTATTGTAAAAGTATATCATAGAGAAGATTATAAAAGTGGAATATCATGAATAAAGCATTTTCACGGCTATTCTAAAAGTGGTATAAAAAAGCACTTTAACATAAAAGTAAGGTCTAGAACACTCCCGAATTCATCAAGCAAGGCGGATCTCAAAATTTTGCACCCAAACCCAGCAGCAGGTACACCCAGCAGCAACAGCACCAACGCGGCAACTACTCCTTGTCTAGCACCAGGCCAAACACCTTCCGGAACGCAGCCTTGCCGTCCGTGTCCAAAACATTTCCATGGCACATGACGAGCCGCAGAAAGTCCCAGGAGTCCATGGCGCGAAGCCCCGGGGCCAGGACCTTGATGGAGGCCAAGTGGCGGAACAAAAAGCGGCCCACGGCGCTGTCCGGATTCAAGAAGCGGGCCACGTACGACCAGCCCGTGAACGGATTGTAGTTCTGCGGGAACCCCGTGGCCGGCGAAAACTGCTCCAACGGCTCGTCCGCCCGCAAGTTGAAAAGCAAGTCCGCCTCAAACACCGTCCGCGACGGCTTGTGGTACGTCACAAGCTCCTTGTTGCCCGTGCGGGGCAAGTACACAAACTGGAAATTGTCCAAGATCTCGGGCTCCGCCACGCCGATCTCCTTGAGCCGCCCGCCGTCGAGAATCTCGTTGGCATACCGCCCGGAAATCGGGTAGTCCACGTGCACCGACGCGTCCGGAAAGGCGCCGTCCATGGCTATGACCTTGAGGTCCGGGAACTTCTCCTTGAACGAGTGGGCGCCCATGGTGTGCTGGGTGTCCGGCACAATGAGGTGGGTCACGTTGTGGGTCTCCGAGCCACACAAGAGCGTCAACGCCTTGGTCACCTCGTCACAGTACGGCATGGCCGACCACACCACCACCGAGGAGTTGATTTTGAAGAGCGCCATGCGCAGGCCGAAGTTGATGCGATCAAAGCGCGTGAAGCCCCCTGACGAAATCACAATGTCGTCCGTCAATTGACGCGTGATCACTTTGAGGGGATTAGGGTAGCCCATTGTACACAATTAAGTATGTAGTCAATCGATGAACAAATGATCAATGAAAAGAATCGAAATTATCAGTAACCACAATTCAATTAAGGATGAAGAACCGGAATTAAATTAAGTAATTTAATTAAGTGGTGATAAATTAAGTGGTAATAAAAAGTGGTGATAAATTAAGTGGTGATAAAGAGTGGTAATAAATTAAGTGGTTTAGAATGGGCTGACTGCCGTTGCTTCCGCAGCTTGCGGGTGCGGGTCTAGAGCGCCGGGGGAGCAACACCCGTGCACCATGACTAACGTGCGGCGCAGGCGCGGCGGAGATTGCGCGGTGACACATCCGTGCCTCCTCGCCACGTGACGGGCCGTGCGCGCCGTTGCGGCGCCTGTGTGCAGGCGCACATGGTCCCCCGCCCCTCGTGCGGTCCCTGCTCTGCTTAACACAGCCCTGCCTGTTCAACCCCTTCTTCCGGCGCCTTTCCACAGAGACCAGGAAGGCACCCGTCGACACCCGTACCTCCGCCTGCACCTGCCATGGACGCCGCCCGCCGGTTTGTCTCCTCGGTGTACGAAACCAAGGTGGCGCCCAACCTCGGCGTCAGCCTCCTTCTCCTATCACAGTTCCTCAACTCCATCATGATCCTCACGTGCAAGCTTCTAGAGGCGGACCCCGACTTCGAAACGCCGATCCAGCCAATCCAGATTCTTCTTGTTCGTATGGCCATCACCTATGTGTGCTGTGTGCTGTACATGTTCGTGACCAAAAGCGTGGAACAGGCGCCGTTTGGCCCGCCCGAGTTGCGCCCGCTTCTTGTGGCCCGCGGAGTCACGGGTTTTTTTGGCGTATTTGGCATGTACTACTCCTTGCAGTACCTCAGTCTTTCGGACGCCGTGTCCATCACGTTTCTCATTCCCATGGTGACTGCTTTCATAGCGTGGGTGTTTTTGCGCGAACGCTACTCGCTCTTGGAGGCGGCGTGTGCCGTGGTGTCGCTTGGCGGCATTTTGCTCGTGGCCAAGCCGGACTTTCTCTTCGGCTCCGAGGCCGGCGCGGAGATCCCCGACTCCGACGCCGCAGAATCCTCCTCCTCCCAGCTCCGCGTCTTGGCCACCGTCATGGGCCTTGTGGGCGTGCTTGGCGCCTCCACGGTGTACGTGGTTTTGCGCAAGATCGGCAAGGCCGCCCACCCGTTGCTTTCCGTCAGCTACTTTGCCTTGACCACCTGCATCGTGTGCTTGTTGGCGACGCTCCTCACGCCTTCTCTCAGCATCCAGATGCCGTCCAACTTCCGCCAGTGGTTTCTTTTTGCGTTGATTGGCTTCTCGGGCTTCTTCATGCAGTTCTGCTTGGCCGCTGGCCTCCAGCGCGAGAAGGCCGGCAAGTCCGCCATGATGATCTACTCCAACATGGTGTTTGCGCTTATCTGGGATCTTGTCTTCTGGGGCCACGTGCCGGGGCTTCTTAGCATCTTGGGCATCGGCCTCATTGTCGTCAACGCTTACATAATCATCAAGTACCGGCCCGCCGTTGATGATGCCGAGCGGCCCTCCGACATAGAGATCGCTGGCAAGTACGATGTGCCGGAGGACATTGATTTGGATTTCATTATCTCGGACGATTCTGATGAGGGGCTGGTCTCCAGAGATCGGCCCTGACTGCCGCGTGGCAACCTTTATAGACTAGAGCCTTGCTCCACTTATTTAACAACGCAGATGCCCACCTGTAGCTTTTCGGATTGGGTTCGACACCCATCCGATTGCCTGACATCATGTCGTGCTGCCTCGACCACTTCCTTGATTCCGTGAACCGTTGGATTCCTTGGAACTTCTTTGAAACTGCAAATTCCTTAAAACCTCTGTTTCTGTGAACCGTTGGGTTCCTTAGAACTGCAAATTCCTTGAACCCTCGGATTCCTTAAAACTTTGGGTCTCTTAAACCGTTGGATTCCTTGGAACTTTAAATTCCTTGGAACTTCAAAAAAACCCCGGAATCTTTAGAACTTCAAATCTAAAACCCGGGATTTCTTAAAACTCCGTAGTCTTCGATACTTCAACTTCCTTAAACCTCGGTTTCCGTGAAGCCTCGAATCGAAACCTCGGATTCCTTCAGTTGTTTTAATTCCATCCCTGCATCTAGTCAAGTGGCCTTCAATCAACCGATTTTAGCTGATCTAGCCAGCTAAGTTGGCACCGGGTATCCTGTACATCGGCTAGGGCCCTGCCCACCGACTCTGTTGCCGTCACTATTTCACTGCTGACCGCCTGGGTATCGGTGAGCCGGCATATAAGGTTGCGCGAGTTGTTCAAGTTCACGTGGATGTACTCGAGCCGGAGCACGTCATTGGACCCCCTATCATTTGGAAGCGCCGTGAGGTCCTTGAGAGCCATTGGGCCAAGAAGGTCCCGCGGGGTCCCGGCCCGCCTTTGGGTGCGCGCAGATGTACGGGTGTGCGGCCATTGTCCTGCACACACGCGCCCGCTCAGCCAAAGCGCGGCCACTCGTGCCTACCCAAACTCATCACTTATGAGCGGCTTTGGACTCCAGACCCCTCGGGGGACCGGCACCTCCGGGTACGTGCAAAAGAGCGCCACGGAAAAGAAAGTAGTGGGGTTTCGCGAGAAACGCAGCCGCGAGGCCATGGACCAAAGGCGGCGGGAAAAGAGAACCCGCATGGCCCAGGCACGTGCGCAGGCTTCTCTGGAGCTCCATGATTTCGACCAGCGTCGCCAGATTGAAGTCCGGTGTATGGAGCTTCGTGATGAGTTGGAGGACCAAGGCGTGGACGAGGAAACAATCCAGCAGCGCATTTTGCTGTTGAGGGCAAAAATCACGAATACCACAACCGCTGATGAGAAAGTAGACCAGAAGCTGGAAACAGCTGGAGCCGACCAAAAGATGGAAAAAGATGGCGAAGTTGATAACGTTCAGGAGGATGGTAAAGTTGATAACATTCAAAAAGATGTCAGAAGTGATAGCATTCAAAAAGATACCATAACTGATAATGTTCAGAAAGATACCATAACTGATAATGTTCGAAAAGATACCATAACTGATATCATTCAAAAAGATACCATAACTGATAATGTTCAAAAAGATACCATAACTGATAATGTTCAGAAAGATACCATAACTGATAATGTTCAGAAAGATACCATAACTGATAATGTTCAAAAAGATACCATAACTGATAATGTTCAGAAAGATACCATAAATGATAACGTTCAAACGCTGGATTCACCAAAATCACCCGAAAAGACACTGGGAAGCGTGGGCAAAAATCCCCGAAGCCACAAGGGCGGCCTAGATTCTTGTTCTGGTGACAACGCAGTCTCAGCTCCAACCCGGGACCATGGGCCTGATACCAAGAGCAGCACAAATCTGCCTGACCCACGCGAGCCAGGTGCTCCACAGTCCAGCGAAACAGCAACCTACTCCTATGTTCCCCGATATTCCCAGCGCTAATATGTTCATTCATTTCATTTGGTTCCACACACTTTCAGCACTGAGGTCTGCGTGCCTGAGGACGGGGGTATAAGTCACACTCATTGACTCTCATCAAACGCTGCTTCGTCAAGTCCACTCTGGTCCCTGTTCTCAGGCACAATGGCATGTCCTGGTTCGGTTGCACCCTCAGCGTGCTCCGGCGTCTCGTCACCGAGGCCAGCTGCACCCGGCTCGACCTGTTCTGCAGGCTCCTCTATATCATTTGCATCGATAAGAAAAGTCTTCTTCACACCGGCGTTTGCCATATTTTCCTCTGGTTTCCGGGCTTCACTCGTCTCTGATGTCTCGTCAATGCCAGATGCGGGTTTCACACTCGGCTCGGCGTCGTCCCCGCCTCTCTGGTACGGTTCATCGAGATCCACAGCGTCGGGACCTTTGCCGTGTGCCGCAATCACATTCTCTAGGTAGGCCTTGTGCTCGGAGGACTCCGTCTTTGCGACCAAATTCGTGTCGGCAGATTCGTTATCAATGGATATTTCAGCCAAGGTTTTGCTTTCTGGGCCGGTGGACTCCGCGTCCAAGAATTCTGTATCCGGGGCACGAGTGCCAGCTGCTAGTGTGTCCGAGTTCGAGTCATCCTGGTTCGGGCAACTGGGAGAACCACTTGTTTCTGAGGGTTTCACATCGTTTTCTGAATGATCAAGCCCTGTGCCCCGCTCTGCGTCTTGTTCCAAACCATGTTCCCACAAGTTGGCCAGGTGTACGGTGAACCTGGACGCCGATTTGAGCTGGGACTCCTGTATTTCCTTGGGAAGTCTTTTGCCTCTGGGACCGCGAACCCTGCGGGCCGGGACCAGCGGAGTTGCAGAGGACGCTTGAGTCGTGGTTTCTTCGTCTTCTTGAGGTTGCTCGGCGCTCGAGAGTTTCTTCATGAGTTCAGGATTGGCCATGCCAGGGAGTGGAAGCCCACGGCCCATCATAGTCTGTAAGCTGGCGGCAAAGTCCGTTTTTTCTGCCGATAACTTCCCTGCGTCGTCGCCGGATCTCTTGATAGCAGGCTGAACCTTTGGAGGCTCTTGATTGAACATTTGCTGAAAAGCGGCGATCTTGGACGAAAGCTTTTTTGGTTTCGGGGGTGGAGGCTTCTTGGTGGTTTCGCCCAGTTCCGATGCGGTTGAGGTGTGCTTGCTTAGCACGGCCCCGGTTGATTCGCTGAGAGATTCGGAGCTGGCACTCGTCAAACTGTCCACTCTTTTGACAGGTCGTTTGGGAATTTGCGGTCTGGAAGGCACGGCTGGCATATACTCATCGGGGTGAGACGCTGGACCGGAAGTGGACTCCTTGAGATCGTGAGCTCCGCCTGAAACGTGTTTGAGTTCGGGTGTACCCGCGATATCTGGAGACGCTGGTTCTTTGTGTGGTGCAACTTGAGAATAGGTGCTGTTGTCGGTTTGAGAACCACTGGGGCGTATATCCATAGAATGCGGCTGGGCAGCACCGGCGTGATAAGCATCTCCATCTTGTTCGACTGCATAGTCATGTTTTGCCTGCTTTTCTTCATTTTTAGCATCGTTTATAATTCCGGAAATCTGTTCATTGCTGTCCCCTCCACTTCTAGTTCGCATATGTTCTTCACTTTCAGTATTGTGTTCTTCACTTTCAGTGCTTTGTTCTTCTCTTTCAGTATTGTTCTGTTCACTTCCAATATTCTTATCTTCACTTCCAATATTGTGTTTTTCACTCTCAGTATTCTTATTAGCACTTCCAAGACCGTTATCTTCACTTCCAATATTCTTATCTTCGGTTCCAATATTCTTGTGTTCGCTTCCAAGACTCTTCGTTTCACTTCCAATACCCCTATTCTCACTTTCAATACTCTTCTCTTCTTCACTTTCAATGCCCCTGTTTGTTTCAACTATGCCACCATCACCCGTCAAAAAAACACCCGAATCTGCCCCGTCATTTGCGGCGGTTCCAAAGTCCTCACTGCCACTTTCGTCAACCCCCGATTCCCCAGGACCCGCAACAAAAGGCTCCAATGGTGCACCAAGCGCCAATCCACCCGCACCGCCAGTTGCTTTGGGCTCTTCTGGCAGAATTTCTTCCGAAATTTCCGGAGAAAACGAACCTTGGGTCTCTGAAGCATGGGGTTTCTCTGCAGGGGCACCCGAAGCCGGGTCGGCAGACGCTGCCGCAAGAATGTCCCCCTTGGAAGGCAGCATGTTGCCATTGATCTTTTCCAGAACATCGTCAGAAACATAGCCGCTTATGATCTGAGAAGGCGAGACCGGGTCCTCGATCCCGCCCAGAGCAGCGTGAGCTTCGGCACTTTTTGCCGGCAAAATATCGGCGTTCACGCTTGTTTCACTTCCAAACACGGTATCATTAGCCTGTTGTTGCGCAAACAACGCCTTTTCGGGGACGTCCGGCACCTCTGGTGCAGGAGCAGTCTTTCGTTTGGGCCGGGATGGGATCAATGGAGGCGCCGGGCCCTTGACGGATTGGTCCAAGTTTGTGGCAGGTGACTTCAGTCCCGTGCTTTCAATTGGGGGAAGGGGAGCCTCGGCGGCGGCACGTGACTCTGAAATTGGCGGGGAGTCGGCCTGGACAGACTCGACTGCATGGGGTGTTTTTTGCGGTCTTCGGGGCACGGCGGGGGTGGATTCCAGCATTTCTGAAGTTTGGGATAATCGACACGAAGTCACGCAGGATAGCCGGGGTTGTCAGAGCGGGCTGTGTGCAGTACCACAAGTCCTCTTGCTTGGTGTAGAGATGTGGGACGCGGGCGGAAGGGTCTTTCGCGGGTGTTTTAGTGGTGATTCATGGTGGTTCATGGTGGTTCATGGTGGTTCACTGGTGGTTCATGGTGGTTCATGGTGGTTCACTGGTGTTTCATGGTGACTCATGGTGTTTCATGGCGTTTCACTGGTGCCTCACTGGCGTTTCACTGGTGCCTCACTGGTGCTTCATATCCGTCTCGAATGAAACCTGTTTGGTTTCCAGTGTTTCCAGCTTTCCCACCATTCCCTCATGGTGTTTCAGTGGTGTTTCATGGTGTTTCATAGTAATTCATAGTAATTCATGGTGTTTCATTGGTGCTTCACTGGTGTTTCAGTTGTGATTCATGGTGTTTCATGGCGTTTCACTGGTGCCTCACTGGCGTTTCACTGGTGCCTCACTGGTGCCTCACTGGTGCCTCACTGGTGCTTCATATCCGTCTCGAACGAAACCTGTTTGATTTCCAGTGTTTCCAGCTTTCCCACCATTCCCACTACTTTACCGCTTTTGCAGCCCATTTTCTGCAACCACCCAGGGGCTGACCCATGCAGGCCCGTGCGCCTCCGTGTCACGTTCTGCTGCATGCACACCAGCCCAGCCCCCTATATGACTTGAAATCCGCAAAGTCTAATTTCATCCCTTCCTCTCTTCTTTCCCTAACCATGATTTCCGCCGTGTACTCCCAGGCTGAGCTCCCCAACCAGACGCAAAAGATTCTACTTTGCTTGCTCGCTCTTTTCGTCCCTCCTTTGCCCATCTACATCTTGACCGGTCCCAAGTACACCTTCAAGACAAAGGAGATCCTCATCACCACCATTTTGTGGTTGACGTTCTACTTGTCGATCTTCAGTTTGTTGTACTCACTCTACTTCATCTTGACCGTGTTCCCCCGGGCCCGCATGACCCCTAACGGCGAGGGCTACTACGGTGCCAGGGACCTTGAGAACCGTCCCTCTGCCATGTCGTCTGGTGCGGGCGGCGCTCGTGCTACTGCTACCGCCGAGGCTAACGAAGGCCCTGTTTCCGGCTACGATGCGGGCATCGACGCCCAGGCCGAGGACCCTATGCTTCCCGCTTATCAAGAGGTAGCCCACGCCAGCAAGGACCAGGCACTGTACCCACGGGACAGCAAGAGCTCCCCTGGCGACAACAAGGTGCAGCACTAGACAGTTGCCAAGTGAAATAGCGTGTTGCCCGGTTGGCAGGGCTCTGTTGCCCAGCATTGAAGGAAACCGTCCCACTGGCCTGTCGTATCTTATGTCATAGATATTGCACTATTTAAGCTAATCGGGTCCAACATCGCCACGACGCGCGTAGACAAGAACTGCCTCTAAGAGTAGTTCAATCTGAAGATGTCGTTGAACACGTAGTATGAGTTGCCATCGGGGATCAAGTGGAACACCTGCGAGTAACGCTGGGCGTTTTGCTCCTCGTCAATGATCAACTCTCCGGTAACCATCGCCAAGATGTCTCCGTTTGGAGAGGCCGGTTGTGCATCTAACGTGGAGATCCGGTGGGCCACCTTGTTGAAAGGCAAAGAAACCAACTTCTCAACAATGTCCTTAGCGCCTTGGAGTTGCGAGGTCTCGAACGTCAACATGGACTGGTCTCTGTACAAGTTGCCCAACTGGTTTCTGTCGGAATCGAACTGCTGGTAGTAGAAGTTGCAGAATTCCGTGGCCACGGTGTTGAAATCGACTGTTTATTAGTATGTGTCGAAAAAGCACTCCTTGCTTGGAATGGCTGCATTGATCCTACCGGAGAAATCCTGATTGGGACAAGAGTTTTTCCGGCATTTTATGTTTTGCCGGAGTCCGGATTTCTTCTGGTTGGTGGCAGCCCAATGTCCGCCCATGAACAGGCGGATCAGGCTTAACTCCGAAGGGCACTGAAACCGGAAAAACTGCTTGGAAGATCAGCTGACTGCGATGCCCGTTGCACAGTGTGCAGTATCTCTAGGAGGCTATACTAAGATAGCAAGTTATCGACATACCTGAAGACATGTTTGTGTGTTTGAGGAGTAGTTGTCTTTGAGTTGATGATTTTTTTCGCCAGCCCCAGGCGGCGGCGCTGTGTGCAGGACAATGCTTAGACACCGAGTTTGCGGATGCTTCTAGATATGCTACAGCTCTTGTGCTTTTGGAACTAATTGGAAGGTACGGATTGGTGGCTTAAGTAACGCAAAGAGAATACAAAAGATTGTGACTTTGCTTAACAAGGCCATGTCGCTAAAATGTTGGGATCGCGCTGTAACCGTAGCCTTATTGAGCATCCATGCATTCATTTGACTAGTCAAGAAGGAGTTGTTTCCGTAGATGCTCTTTCATAACCTCATTTTTTCATAACCTCATTTTTTCATAACCACAAAAGCTTTGAGACAGCCATTGAACTAACACACAGCCATTGAAATAACGCACAGTCATTGAACTAACACACAGCCATTGAAATAACGCACAGTCATTGAACTAACACACAGTAACAAACAGCCATTGTGACTTGTTGTTGTCCTGTAAGCAAGGGCTCACTTAAGCAATACCAGTAAAGGGAAACTAGCAGGTGCAAGCATATTTCGACTCAGACAATCTCGATCATTTCGATGGATGCCATTCGAACATCAGATCAATGGGAACCATTTCGAAATCATTTCACCAGGATCAGAGAATGACGAGGTTGATCAAAAGGTCCTGTGAAGATCAAAGACAAATGAAGTGGATCAAAGGGTACCAAATGGATCAAGTAACAAATGGATTAAAGGGCATTGCGTGGATCAAAGGGCATTGGGTGGATCAAAGGGCATTGGTGGATTAGTCAGAGCATCGGAGTTCAGGCAAAAGTGATTGTCTACCATTGCCCTCAGCACACGACCGGCAAAACCCAAGGAAAATAGTGGCTTCACACAGATAATGGCCATTCTGAGTCTGGTGTGACACACAGCCCTGAATACATATTCTTCCCAAACTAGATCACAGCAATCCAACCGCTACTCTCCGTCAAACACAATTCTTCTCAATCTTGATCAAAGAAAAACTGGTTTCACACCTTAAAACAAGAGATTCTTCAAAAGCTTCTTCGCACACCTTCAAACAGAAAATCTTCAAAGACAATCTTCTCACTCCTCAAGCAAGACACTTCCTAAAAACATTCTTCAAAGACTTCTCCTCGCTTCAACAAAGACGGAGCTTGGCGGGGCCAGGACGTGAGCCAGTCACGTCGTTCAGTTCGCGCATCAAAATCAATGTTCAAGAAAAACCCTAGGCAACAGTAAAACAAACCCATATACGCAGCCCGCCGAGCCGGCTATACAAGCTGCGAGTAGTCCTTCAAAATACCCTTCATGTGGGTGTTGGTGATCTTTCCACGACGGGCCTTCTTCTGTTTGCGCTCCTGCTGCTGGGGCTTTTTCTTGACCTCATGTGGATCCACACCCGTGGGCTTCAACGAGTTGTTTACCAACACCTGGTAGAGGTTCTCGCGGTCAGGAACCCTGATGCGGTTCCACTGCTCCACAAACTCCTCGCTGATCGTGTTGATCTCGCCTCCCAAGTTGGCCCACACTAGCCGAGGCGAGTTCTCCTTCTTGTTGCGCAACACCAACACCTTGTTCTCCTCCTCCAACTTGGCTATCGACTCCATGCACCCCGCCCAGCCATCCCGAAGCTCTTTCACGGGCGTGCCCTTGAAGGTGGGCTGCAGCCGCAAGAAGTTCAAGAGATCCTCGGAGCTTCGGATGTTGTGGAGCGACATGTACTCCAACGTGCCTGCCGCGGCGTCGTACTTGATCCGGTCGATCTCTTTCAAGAGCGGCAACAACGTGTTCTGAATGTCAAACGAGAGGTAGCCCTCCAACTTGGGAATGCTGACCGGGGCGTCCTGCAGCTTGATGTATTCCACCGCCAAATGGAGCCGTGTGGAGAGGTGCACGCCCGAAACGCCTCCCGGGCCGCCCCGGGCCTCATCCTGGAGTTTCTGCCGCTTGAACACCTCCGTGGCCGCATCTGAGGGGCCCTCCCTTTTTATGGGCTCCTGGCTTTGTGGTGTCACCGGCTTAGGCGTCACTGTTCGCCGCACCGCCACCGACGGTCCATTGCGGATCCGGTTCTTGAAGGCTGAGAGCTGCGATGACAAGTCCGACATTCCTGATGTGTTCAGCTGGAGTGAAATGGGTTCAGCGCTGGAAGAAGAAAGATGCAGCGCTGGAAGAAGAAAGGGTTCGCTGGTGAGAATGCGTTCCAGGAGCGCCGACCGTCTCGGAGGTACGGGTCTTGCCTGCCCACCGGTTGTGTGCTGTCACGTGGCTGGGGTCGCTAGGGGTCAGCTGCTCGGGTCCTTCGGTTATTCACAAGCAGCACCAGAAACCGACTCGTCATGGTCCTAATTGTCCCACTTAGAGACTCACTAAAGCTGCCAAGGCGAGATTCGCGCCCCAAAGGAAGCAACCACCTCTGCTAGGTCACCATGCAGCACCAGCTCTTGTCCGTGGTGCATGGGCCTCGGGGTTATCGGCGCCCACGGGTCTGGTCTTTTGTCGGCGCCTTGGGTGGTTTCCGAAACACAAGTCGCCGTAGAGTCCTTGAGCGTGCCTGCAGCTAGCAGCAAGAGTCGTGCGCGGCCAGGGCCCTGCCCCGGCAGCCTGCGCGCACCTCATGTCGAGTGGGCATTTTCTGTCACTCTTTTCTTCCCAGGGCTCTTTGTTCTGCTCTGGTTGCTGCGGCATTAACAATGTGCCAAGGCCAGCTGCGGCTCAGGGGGTCCGAGATTAAGACCTTTTGTGACACCAACTCTAAAACCATTGCCGTTGGAGGTCGCCGCTCCTCGGAGCTGTGCCGATCCATGAAACGGTGATGACCTGAATGTTGGGACATCTCTTTTTTAGAACGATTGGAATTCGGATCCTGTCCGAATCTATTTCTCTTCTCCCAACTCTCTTCTCCAACTCTCTTTTCCGAACTCTCTTCTCCGCCTCTCTTCTCCGATTTTGTTCTTCCCCGCCTCTCTTCTTTCAACCCTTGCCTGTAACCCTTCACATAATCCTCACCTTCACACCTACATGAAGTAATTCTCGCCCGTTCTCCCTCTCCTGTGTCTCTCCCTAGAGGCCGCTTCCTCGAACTCCGTGAGTAGCTTCCCGTTGAGAATCCGGTTGATGACCACCTCTCCGGTTTTGGTGCTGGCATCAATCCTTCGGGCCCAGGGCAAATTCCGCAGCATGCCCGAGTTGCTGAAGTCCAAAACTAGCAGCATGGGAAAGAAGTCCCCCAGACCCGGGTCGGACCGTTTATAAAGAAGCACCTCCTCCTCGTCGATGGTGGCCAGGTGTAAGAAATTGGCCAAGACCGAGCGAAGGAAAAACTGCACCATCTTCAAGTCAATCCAGATAATCGACGACATGTTGAGGTAGCGAAGAGGGTCTGTCTTCTTCTGGAGAGCAGCGAAGATCTCCCGGTGCAGAATAAGCCGGAGGTGGTGTGTGCTGATGGACTTTAGCTGCAAGTCACTGAGACAAAGCTCGCCGTCGCCACGCGGCGACCCGTGCAGCTCCTTGTTCGGCTTGGGCGCCGGCGGAAGGAGGCTGTTGTATTTCCAGATGGGCTTGGCGAACGTGGACATGGAGAAGACCGAGGAGCGGGAGGAGGCGATCTCGAAGATGGAGTTGCGTCGGCCCACGGCAGCGTCAGCACCCTCCGCCGGGCCCAACGACTCCACCACCGACACGAGGTTCTTGTCGTAGTTCTTGACAATGTCGTAGCAGAAGTACTTGAAGCGGTACGCGGGGAGCACCATGTAGTCACACGAGAGCGTGAGGTTGCTGATGTCAAGCGAGCGCAAGTTCGGGCAGAGGTTGATCAAGTGGATCACGTAGCCCACGGGCACGTCCTTGGACGCCGCGTAGTTCATGAGAAACCGGTTGGTCCGAGGATGGTCCAGCGCCGGCAGCGGCACGCTGGCAATCTGAAGCCGTGGCGGCTGCACTGCCACCGGCTGCGGGCGGCCCGAGCCCGCCGCCTTGCGGAGCTTGAAGTACTTGGAGATCTTGATGCGCTTGCGCTGGCTACGCCCCGCCGTGCTGGCGGCGGTTTTCACGGGCGCCACCGCAACTACCGGCGCCGGGTGCAACGCATAGAGGTTGTTCTTGAACTTCCAGTCCCGCCAGCCGGCGAGCACCAGGTCCACGGACTCGTCCGAGGAGCGCAGCGGCAGCAAGCCGTCGTCGGCCGCGAGGTCGGCGTTGCCCGGCCGGAGGCCCGACAAGTCCACGGCACCCACTAGCCCGCCCAACGCCGGGTTCAACCGGAGCACCGTGACAAACTGGCCAAACCGGTACGTGGAGTCGAGCGCCACCGACGCATACACGAACGGCTTGCTCATCTGGTAGAACTGCTTGCACACGTAGAGGCAGCGGCGGTACGTGGGCCCGTCGTCCACATACACTAGCACGAGGCGCTGGATCTCGGGCGGAAGCTGGAGAAAGCCGGGCGCGGCGGGGGTGGCGCCACCCAGCGGGCCGGCGTCCTCGGCACTGCCCAACCCGAGGCTCAGCACCTTTTTCGTGATCCGCAGCGCCTTGAGCGTGACGTCCGAGAGCAAGCTGCGGTACTTGGTGTTGAACGGCGCCGTTTGCTGCGACTGCACGGACTTGAACCGGGCGATGATGTTTTTGATGTCCAGCGGCGTGAGCTGCACGGCCCGGTGGGACTTGTAGTCATATTTCGTGCACGGACTAAGAAGCGACCGGTAGGCGGGGAGGTACTTGTTGTACTCCTCTTGCATTGGCGCTTGAGGGTGTTTTTGGCGGCGTCTGGGTTGGCGGTCTGTGTGTGGTCGGTTTGTGGTGGTTGCGGTCGGTTGTGTCGGTATTTTGCCTTTTGTTCCGCCGTTTGCTTGGCACCCGTTTTTTGCAAGGTTGTAGTTGATGTGGGGCGCCTGCGGGGGCCGGGGATGGCTGTGTTATTGTAGTGCTGCAGATGCGGGCTAGCCGCGGCGCAGCACACGAGCGCTCGCGTGGGAGGTACGGGTCGGGCACGCCGACCTCGGGCTTGGCGATGGCTTTTTCGTGGTGCATTTGCGGGTCGGGCTGGGCGTGCATCTGGCTGTTTTGGTGTCCGGGTCGGTTCCGTGGCTCTGTGTGGCTCTGGCGGTTTACGTCCCCTGCGGCAGGTATGGTCCAGACAAAGGCGCACTTGGAAAGGGGTACTGTGCTGGTGCAGGACCAAGTGCAACTGTCACCACCGTTGTCTGCAATTCAAGCGCATCCGGTGATGCGGCCGTGCTTTGCAAGAAGGCGCGGCTTGCAGCGGGGCTCTCGAATTAAGAAGTCCTTCGGTTGCGCCCACTGGCCCGCTTCTTGCTGCGCCCTTGCGGCTTGCTCCCAAAGATATGCGTCTCTCGCAGCATCTCTCGGCGCCCACTGGTGGCTTATCTGCTGCACAATGCGCCTTTTTGCATCTGCTCGCCCCCGGATGTCTGGGTGTGCCTTGCCCATTCATGTGCCTATGTACTGGGTACGTTTCTGAAGAAATAGATTACAACATCTGGTTTCAAAATTGCACTTCAATCAATGTGGGTGGTTTTGGAATTACACTTAAATCGTGTATTGACTCCGGAATTACCCTCTCGAAGTAACTGCTTTAGCACTACACTCGAATCGATGTAGCTGGTTGAGCACTACACTTGAATTGATCTATCTGATTTCGGAATTACACTCTCGAAGTATCTGGCTACAGGCTTGTACTTTGTCAAAAATATTACTCAGAATTGCATCCCATTCATAGTTCTGCTTGATGAATTTATTTGGGCAGATCGTATAGGTTATGCTTAAGTGCCTTGTAGTAAATACCAGTGGGTTTGAAGCATGCTGCTTTTCCCAGAATGATACTTGTCTCTGAGGCCTCTAATTGTGCTTTTCGGTATTTTTTAGTGATTCAACATACATAGAATGCTAAGCTTATTATTTTTTAGTACTAGTTCTTTTACTTAATCACAGAAAAAACCTCAATATCTTGTCTTAGACATCATGTGTGATAGTCCCGATTTGAGACCTGGAAAGGTGTATTTACAATAGTTTGAAACGCCCGGTTTGAGACCGGGCAAGGAATTACATTGTATGGTGCCTGACAAGGGTATTGCCGTTTCCAACATTCCTTCAACTTTAGTACATGCACTAATGTGGGCCAAACCTCCACAAAGCACACTTTCCTCAACGCTGATTGTATGGCGGCATTTCATCTGTGCTATGTACGACTGATGAAGCTGATGGCCTGACTCTTAGCCCTCGCTGCCCTCAAATTAGTTCATGGCTTTCTTGAGTTGCTAGAAATCACATCAGTAGTGGGAAACGGTATCCTAGATTGACTGTGTCCCAAGGCAGTTTCTTCTTTCCAGCCACATTTCAAAAAGCCTTAGTTGTAGAATATATGCATTTGAGGATACTTGCGGCAAAGGGGACATTGGGATGGATTGGTTTCTTGCTCTTTTGGCCGCTTCAAATCAGGCCAAAAGGCTCCCTACAAATGCCTCTTGTACGAGGCTAATTACACTTAACCTAAGGTTCGTTCGCTCCCATGTATGAAACATTATTTAAAGTAGCATTGGAATGCTTGCCTAGCGTCGCGCCGCCTCGTAAATATCTTCAAATGATGAATCTAACACACCGTCTGTGTGCTAAATAATATTCAAATTTTGGGACTTGCCAAGATTCATAAGTTTTTTTGGTCCCGGTAGCTTAACCACTCGAGGCCTTACCTGGATATGGTCTTTTGCAGCAAAACTCATGTCTTATTGTTGAGCCATGAATAGTCTTTTGTGATGAATGTGAACCACAGAACCTGGAGGCATTCCTGGTGCTAGCACATATTTGAAAGTCGCATCTGCCATGGTATCTACATCTCGTGCATAAACCCAAGAGACCCGAGAACAGCATCCATACATTAGCCCCAGTGTATGAGCAAACGGCAACACCAGAAATTTCTAGTTTCGGAGCCGTGAAACAAGCGATACTCTTCCAAGCGGTAGCAGCCTTTATTTAGAATACCACGACAGGTTCTGTGTATTTTGATGACACTTGCCCGTCAACGATCGAGATGGGGTTTGAGCTGAATTAGTGTTAAGCTGTTCAGGGCCCTAAACTCGCCGATGTTTTTTGCTTTTTCAGATAGAACACTTAAATCAGAATTGAACATTTGGGTCGTCGGGTTCGAAGGCATGCAACCAAGTAATGTCCATTGCTGGGACAATGGGCTACGTTGCTATTTTAATCTATGCAAGCAAGCCCGCCCAAGCATGATTGTATTTGCACATTCACTGCATGTGGTCGCAGAGCGTTGGATTGTTCCGGCCCCTTTTAGACTTTGTGACAATGGCCTCGTCACAGAGACCCTGCAGTGGTGGCCCTGCATATGTACATGCATGTGAGTGGGTGAAGCGGCACCTTCTCTGCACTCGCGCGTAATCAAGCATCCAGAGTGATTGCAAAACACGACCTGCTCCCCTCTTCAGCGTATGCCCCTCTGGCTCGCGGGGCTAGTCGGTGCACGTCTATTTTGGGTGCGAAACTACGATGTTCCATCGGCTTTGTCAGCCTCGCCCTTTTGTTTCCTGGGACAATGACGGGAAGTGAAAGCCTGTTTCCGGCATAGTACCACGATGGCCAAGCAGCATGGGTAGGTTCGTTGAATCTTTGCTTCTCATTCCCGCATCGTGGCTTCGTCTCCAGTCCGGCCTCATGACCCCGGCGTGTGCTGTTGAAGGGTGACGTGTACTGCATGGGTGATTCCAGGCCCCTGGGGCTAAGCGAATTCGCCCAAACGCCTCCTATCGGCAAATCCTGTGTCTGGTGAAACAATAGACAGTTACCCCTCCTTTCGTAGGCTAAGACAAACTTGCTCTCTCGAGTCTTCCTTCGCGTACTGCAGGCCATTGAAGAGCGGAGTGGCCTCTAACTCGGGCACAACCCGCCCAAAAGAACAGCCTCAAGTGCTCACGTTGCAGTATAACCGAGATTAGCCTATTGTCTCGCGCTCCCTGGCAAACACCCACTGATGTCGTCTACTCCGGATGTAGCCCGGGGGAGGCTTGTACGGTGTCATTCACCACGTGCTGTATACATGCAAATGGGGGACGCTTGCACCGCCAAGACAGTCAGGCTTCTTCTCTTGGTACGCGTGCACTCTAGGTGCCGGGGGCTCTGGGAACCGTGCTATTAGTCTCTTTTTAGCCTATTCTCCGTATCTGAACGCGAGGTAAGCACTTCTGATACGAGGGGGGACGAGTTTCTCCGAGCCGATAGCGAATGTAGCCTGTCTGAGCCTGGCAACAATAGGGCGTGTCACTCGAAAGCGCCTGCGAAATATTTGTCCCTTCTTTGTCCATCTCCGTCACAGCTGCAATGCAAACTCGCATCTCACTGCTTGAGGCCTGTGTGCATGCTGAAAACGTCGAAGGTTCAACGTCCTTGAAAGCGGGCCGCCGCCCCCACGCCAAACGGCCATGCCACTTGCCACCTTAATAGGCGCCAAATCCAGACCTCTCGGGCCACTTCCGTCGAGTTCGTTTTTCCGACCCCGGCGCTGACCCGAAGTAACTGGCTGCTGGGCCGCTAAGGGGTGTTACTGTACCTCTTTCGCGTACATGCACAATACGCGCAGCGCATACACCCCCGGTTTATGCAATCCCTTCATCTGAACAAAAATACAAATCACTTCTGCAGCCCGTATCAATCTCCATCGAAGAAGTCAGCCGCTAGACTTTCTATTTATTTACCGATCCGGGCCTGGCCACCATGACGTTTCTTATTTTCTGTCAACTCGTCAACGGTGAGGCAGCCTTTTCCTGTCCCCTAGCTTGTTGTTTTCGAGTTCCTGCGCACTCGTCTCAGACGGCCTTGCCGCAAAAGTACTGGCCTCTGCTATCCTGACTCGCCGGCCCGTCCTTTCCTTGAGTTTCCACTTTCTGCTTTTTTGATCGCTGTCCAATCTTCCGGCTAAAACCGCCGTCTTGGTCCAGCCTCTTGCACGTGCCTTGAAGTTTCTGCTGTGTTTCAGTTCTCTCATTGGCTCTGCTATTTCAGCCCATTGGCACTGCCGTTTCAGTTCATTGGCTCTGCTGTTTCAGTTCATTGGCTTTGCTGTTTCAGTCCATTCGCTCGTTCTAGTTCATTGGCTCTGTTTCAGTTCATTTGCTCTGTTTCAGTTCATTGGCTCTGTTTCAGTTCATTGGCTCTGCTATTTCAGCCCATTGGCTCGTTCTAGTTCATTGGCTCTGCTCTAGTTCATTGGCTCTGCTGTTTCAGTTCACTGACCCTGCTGTTCTAGAATTACCGCTGACCAGTCAACCCAAGTCGGTCTTCCCCACATTCTTATGACCACCCCACTAGTGCCGACCTATAATGGGTTCATAGGATCAAATTTAGATGCGCTTCTTATCATCCAGGCCTCCTTGAATAACGAGCTTCCGTTGGTCCTGCGGCGGCCCATTGATCGGGAACGTCCTCACTTGATTCGCCTGGGCCACGTGTTTGTGTTTATCGAAAACTCCTCGGAAATCAAGCGCTGGACTGATGGGGTTGCGTGGTCAGCGTCTCGCATCTTGGGACGCTTCTTGATTTACCGGGAGTTGGAGGGCGACTTCAACCGCAACGAACGGCGCAAGTCCCGCAGACAGTCTCGGGGAAAAGACCCCCAGAACTTCTCTTCAAAGGACGCGGCCGCCTCCGGCTTTTCCGAGCTGTCCGTTTGCTACAGAAACAACAGGCTTCCCGCCAGCGAGGCCCCACACATCAAAAACGGCCCTCGTGAACAGCCATCAATGATATTCCACGGCCACCCCGATTTCAACGACGCCTTCTTGTTCAAGCCCGAGAATGCCACAAAGCCTTCAGATGAGCACAACCCGTCGGTTCCGATCCCAGCTTTTATGCCTCCGCTGTTGCTGCAAGGCTCGCCTCTTGTGCCGTCTTGGCCCGAGGAACTGAACGGCCCCGCTTCCTCCAACTTTGTGGTGGACAGCACTCTAATCAAGAAAACGGTGTCGCTCACAGTCTACTCGGAAATGCTGGACGGGCAGTTCAACAACGACCCCAACAAGCAAACCATCCACCTCATCTCGTACTTCTCTGCTTTCGATGTGCTAAGCGGAAAAATCAAGCGCCCGACAGAGACCGACTTGAAGAATGTCATGATTTCCTCCAGCTTGTGGCTGGCGCTAAAGCGTTCGTCTTTGGGTGGGAAGCTTCCGCTCGAAAACGAAGCAAATTTCTTCCTAGACAAAAACTACCAGCTCCAAAACATGTCTATTTTGCTTACGCCAAGCAGCCCGGTGCCCAACAGCAAACAAGGCTTGGGCACGCCCTTGCTGCTGCTGAAACAGGACCCGTCTCTGAAATCTCCAGCTAACCCATTGCGTCTTCCTGCCACACCTTTCAATCCGGGGTACTCAATGGGCCGTGCGCTGAGCAACTGTGAAACCGATTGTGCTTCCCGGCCCGAAACCTGGTCAAAAGATCAAGATGGTCACGAGACCATAGTGGCGCAGGCACAACAATCTCCTGCTAGTCTTTTGACAAATCACTGTCTTTCCAGCATTGAAAATAGCCTGCTGTTATTTCCGAATCATCACCACTCCCCCTCTCATCTTTTAAGGATTCCAAAACGCCTGTACTCTCCCATCTTAGATTACGGTGCGTATGCAAAGCGTCCTACTGAGAGCAAGCAGGAATCCTTGGGCCCAGCTGCAAGGCGAATCTCGAGAATCGTTCGATCAGAGAGACGTGGGAGTGCCCCCGTGCCCAGCGCTGACAAACCTGCCCCAGCGTCAGCTGATTTCACTCGGATGGGGAATGGTCAACAAAACGACCCCAGCATCCTGGCATCAGCATCAACTAAATCCTCATCCCACACCTCGGGGGTTTACCTGAATCCTGGGTACCACCGGGGGCAAACTTTTGATTTGGGCACTTTGGGGGAGCCTCATCCCGGCTGTTCTGCCCGTTCTGTGCCAAACTGCTTCGAGCCCAATCCAGTCGAAAATCTGGGCATGTTTCAGGACCCGAATCTGCAGGCGTTGTCCTCATATGTGTCCGATTCAAGCTCTTTTGGTGCTGGCGGTTTAGTTGCTAGTCTTGGGCCTCCCACCCTGCTGCTCTTTTCGACCGATTCTGCGTTCGAGCTCAAATTTCCTACTTTCTTGGAAGCCGAACCCCCATCCTTGACAAAACTACACCTGATGGTTTCGAACATCTCGGGTCCTTCTGGCCCGTCATCCCTTTCTCGTTTCAGCAGCCTCGCCGATGAGGGTGAGAGCTTATACTCTGCCGACTTATTCAAGTCGGTTTGATTGTTGCAAAAAACGCTGCACGTTTCCCGGCTGGTTCCGTATGTAGGCAAATTTCTCGTTCAGTGAATTGACCGGCAACTTTAGTCCTCATCTTGCCTTGTAGCTAGTCCGATCTTTTAAACTCCACGAAGATCCTCTGGAATATCAAATGTATTCCATATCACTTTTTGCGTTCTGAAATGAAGAGAAACCACAAAGGCAACCTTTGGATTGTACTAATTTTGGAGTACCGTCCTAACTAGCATGGTTAAGCTTTTAAGGTTCAACTTTTAAAGAGCAGTTGAATAGTGTTAAATTGAGCTTAGAATCATTTCTGGGGTAGGTCCATTTCTTTGCTTTTTCTAGTGCACCTATGAGAATGAAGTTATTTTATAGTCATTCAAATCTTCCGAATTGATGGGATTCTTAGCACAATGGCGGTTATTTTATCTTCATTGCAACCTATCGTCAATCTAAATTTCCAACGTTGTTTTTGAAGGGTCAATAAAAATAGAATTTGATACTTCATTTGGGGAAGTCACAAATCTTTCAGATTTGCGCCTAATTCCTGCGAAATTGAACATCTCAATACTTAACGGGATGGGTAAATACGAAAGACTGGGTGGTTCTGGGGCGAGTCTTGAACCAAATCGTATCATCGGTACAGCTGATCACACTACGTATGCGGGTAGTAATATGACGTGGGCGAATTTCTGCGATTATATAACTCGAAAGCGATTAGTTCGCATTTCTTTTCCATTCTAGTAATGGAGCTAGCTCCCTGACTTCCCCTGCTTTGTACTCGATAAAAGAGTGGTCTAAAAGCTCATCAGTCGAAGCCCTGTATTTCACATCAACACAAAGGCAAATAGACAAGAACTTCTTGATAGAATTACTCAAGAGTTCCGGTTTCTTGAGTTTTGGTGTTCCGTTCGTTGCAATCAAATACAATGCTTTCAAAGGCTCCTCATTTAAGTAAGGTGGCTCTCCTTCAATCATTTCGATTGTCATGATTCCAAGCGACCAGCAGTCCACCTTTTCATCGTACTCCTTCTGCTTCACCACTTCTGGTGCCATCCAGTACGGAGTACCGACCATGGTGGCACGCTTCGATCTCTGATCAGTGAGCTTTGCGCAAAAACCGAAATCCGTAATCTTAACGTTGCCTCCTGCACTGAGCAAAACATTGTCTGATTTGATGTCACGATGGATGATATGTTTTTTGTGTAAGAATTGAAGCCCCTTCAAGGTCTCGTTACAAATCGTGGCGATTTGCCGCTCATTCAACTTGTTCTCGTTGTTTTCGATGACTTCGGTCAAAGATCCACCCTCCATGTACTCCATGATGACGAGCAAATCATTGCTTCCTCTCAAGTAGGAATCTAAGAAGTTGACGATGTTCTCGTGTCTGGAATCCTTCATAACCAAAATCTCGTTGATGATTAACTCCTTTCTTGGCTGCGCTTGCAAATCCATTTGCTTGATTGCAACCATCTGCCCTTTTTGACCTGCAATTAAGGATTCGGCTAAATAGACCTCTCCCGATGCTCCTTGTCCCGCCTTCAGGATGATTCGGAACAAAGACGATGGATCATTATTGTTGACCACCGTCTTTAATTTGGCCAAGACTTGACGATCATTGAGTTGCTCTCTTTCCTTTTTAGCTTGTTTAGCAGACTTTTGCGGTTGCGTTTTCTTCGCCGACCCAGCGTCATGCGCATGGTCGCTAGGCGAGGTCTTCTGCGTTTGCTTTGACGCCACCAAGTTTGATTTTGAGCTCAGAGGCTTCAAAATCATCGGCTTGAGCGCTGGCGGAGCAACAGAATCCAACTGCGACTTCGACAAAGCTTGCTTCATGTTTTCGGTGTGGAGATTGACTCCTGGGTGGATATTATGAGGGACGTTGGGAGGGGTCAGTTTCGGAGCATCTGTTGGCCTGGCATGGCCCGACTTCTGAGTCAATGGCCGCGTCTGATTGTGGGATGCAGCCGACTCATTGAGCCGGTAATCAGAAGCCTTCAGGCTGAGCATTTGGCCAGACAGCTGCTTAGCATAGGATTGCTGGCTCGAGCCAGCATCCTGGTTTTGCAGCGAGTGGTAGTTTGGTTTCTGATGCAGACCTTGTTGAGAGTGGTTTTGACCAAGCAGCTGGTTGGACTTCTTGGTAGCCGCAGAATGGGCGCCGGGCGGGGGCGGAGCCCTCCTCTCGGGCGTTAGAATCTCTTCTTTAGGAGCCGAGCTACTGGTGTTGGCACTGAGGAGGTTGTTCAAAGGAGAAACAGCATCTTTGCCCTTCTGTGTCAAATGATAAGGAATTGGCGGCTTGGGCGCTTGGCGCAGAGGCACCAAGTCCGGGTTGGATGGATTTGATTGCTTCCCGGTAGGGTGCTTGGTCCAGTCCTGGAGATTGTTAAGGGCAGGGGAGTTGACCGGGGTGTTTGCATTGGAGCCGTTGATGTCGGAATAGAACTCCAAGACCTCGATGACGGCCACAGGGTCCTTTTTCCAGTCCTCGTTGGTGATTTTGGAGTGTTGTAGCATCAGCTTCCAGGCGTCCGGCAAGCCCGTGAAGTTGCCGCTGGCGGGGTCGAAGCCCACGTGCACCTTGTGGGTGAAATTGATGGGGCTGGACACGCCGTTGCTGCCCATGGAGGCGATTCCGCTCTGGTTGATGGAGGTCAACGGGCACTTGTTGGAGAAGGCGTCTAGCCAGTCCAAGTACTCGTTGTGGGTCTTGATGGAGATCAACAAGGGCTTGTTCCCGTTCTTGGGGATGATTTCCATCAGGTACGAGGCCTTGTTGTAGCCCGAGTTGGGCTTGGTGTTGATGATCCCAATGAGGTTGAGCGGGAACGAGAGCTCCACGTCTTTGGCCGCGGAGTCGTTCAAGTACGGCTCGGTTTTGAAGAAGTTCAACGCCCGGTCGCCAATGGACATGAAGCGCTTGTTCCAGCGGAACGACGTGAAGATGCCGTCGTCCTTCAAGTACACCCAGCCGGATTGCTTTTTCGACGACGGGATTTTGAACGACGTCATGTCTGCCGACGGACTTTTGCCCGGCGGGGTGACGTTGGACGACGCGCCCGACGACGGGCCCGACGAGGCGCCAATCGACGTGTTGACCAGCGTGGCCCCAGGGGGAGGCGGGGCCCGCCGGTGGTTTTTGATGTCCGAGTTGAAAATGGTGGCCATGGTGGTGGAGTGATTCGCTCAGGGGTGCCAGGAAGGGGCGGGCAGCACGAGCAAGGGGTCACGGAAACCAGCGGCACAGGCGTGTTTCGAAGGTGTGGAACAGACCAACAGAACAGAACAACAAGCAGGACCTGCACGGGGGGCGGGGACGGCGGGGACGGAAACAGCCAGACGGGGGACAGGGGCCGTTGGAAAAAACAGCTTCGAGTCGGCAGGTGGGCAAAATATTGGCACCAATGGGGGGACCTATGAGAAAAGGAAGTTTGGACAAGTGATCAGAAGCGCGCAAGTGATAGGCATTTCCAGGGGACAAGTTTAGGTGAGAGGCTTGGAAAGACGAGCAAAGAAAAAAAAAAAAAAAAACATACCGAAGCGGAAAATTCGAATTTCTAACCGGCACGAACCGCGCTGTGCGTTGTCGTGTAAGCTTTTCGCGCATAACCGTCCAGCGTGTGGCAGGCTTCAACTGTAGGGGGAAGGGTAGGAAAAATGGCACACGTGCCCAGGGACCGGAAAGTGGGCCACGGTCCGCGCCGACGCTCGTGTTCTGCGGGAGCAGCAGCTTTCACGGCGCCGAGGGCTGCCGTTGTATGGAAACCACGGCCCTCAGGGGCGACTCGGTGCTTTAGCCGATGAAGGAATGGTCCCCCGGGCGAGTGCGAGTCCCAGGGAAGTCCCAGGGAAGTCCCAGGGAAGTCCCAGCGCGAGTCTCAGCGCGAGGCCTCGTATGCCAGAGCGAGTCCCACCAGTCCCGTGCGAGTCCCACCAGTCCTTCGTGCGAGTGTCGGGCTCAGGTGGGACCTCCAGTCTTGCCGGCAGGGACACGACAGGAACCAGAATCTGGGCCAAGGCCCGGACGCAGCGGCCGCCGGCCAAACTGCGACGGTTTCTCCTTCTTTTCACACCCACGTTGCATGCTGCAAAGTCTTGTTTGCGAAGCCCCTACCGTCGCATTGCCATATGCGAAGCTGCTTGTTTTGGCGCCATGGAGGCGTCCAGGCTCTGCTTCAAGAAACCAGAAACAAGCCACACCATAGCGATAAAAACCAGAAAAAGTCAGCAAGAAACCCAAGACGCCGTCTCCTGGCCGCTGGCGGTCCCGGTGAAAGACCCGTGCCTCTGGCATTCATGCCGCAGTTTCCAAGCGCTTCAAGGGCACGCCGCAGTGCACCGCACGTTGGGGTCCGCGTAAACCCGGACATCCCTAAGAGAATGCCGGCCCAAACCAAAGATGCTCGAGGGACCAGAAAACAGACAGCCTTCGATCAGCCCCAGGACGCAGCCCTGCTATCTCGGATTTGCTCGTAGTCCACCAGAATCACGTGAGACTGCCGACTATGTGCAGCGGCTACGTGATGTGACAGTGACGCGCTTTTCTGAAGCGATGGCGGGACTTGCATTTGGCCCCGAGGGGGACCGCGTATCCCCCCTGCGCCGCCACGGCTCCACACCCGTGCATCCCGTCCCCTAGCCCCTGGCTTGGCGTTTGCATCGCATGTTTCGGTCCTCCGGGTCGCAGGAAAGGAGCCTTCCATACGCACGGCCGTCACGTGCGGCGGTGACCCGCGCCGTGGTCCCCGGGACCAATCCGCCGTCCCAGCTCTGGTTCGAGCACCCTGCCTTTTTCGGTGTTTTTCCGCGGCCGCTGCGGGACCTGCAGGCCCCGACCTCCCGGCCTCCTGGCCTGCGCGCTTTGCTGCAACCTCGCTGCCATCACTGGCCGCCGGGACACGAGGCTTTCCGATTTTTTCAGTCTCGTTTGTTTCAGTTTCGTTTCGGTGCCTTGACCCGCTGCACCCCGAGCTTCTGCCTCGGGTCCTGCAGGACCGCCGCGCCCCGGCCCTTGGTCCTAGTCCTTGGTCCCAGGGACATCTTGGAGTGGCGCCAGTGCCGCTTGCACCGTTCCGCCAATTATCACGTCTTCGGCTCCTGTGGCCTCGGCTCGGAATACTGCCAGAAATTTCTCGCCAGCCTCGTCGGGGTCGCACCCGTACATCTCCAGGCCGGTGCGGAAGCTGGAGCGCGCTTGAGCGGCTCAGATCAGCGTTTTGCGGAGATCTTTTCAGTCCCTCTTTTGTCACTATCCACCGGCAAAGCTACCCCTTCTGGCTGCTGCTTCGTCAAATGTTGCTATAGACCACGTGGTCCGACTGATTGTGCTACTATGGGTTTTTTTTCGAGAAAATCTAAAGCAAAACTCGATGACAAATCAGGCATCCAAACCAAAGAGTTACCCCAATACCAATGTGCCTCTCCTCCCACTGTCCCGAAAGTGAAAGAACAAAGCCCTACGGCTCCGAAAGTTAAAGAAAGCCCTACGGCTCCGAAAGCTAAAGAAAGCCCTACGGCCCCGAAAGTTAAAGAAAAAAGCCCTACGGCCACGAAAATAAAAGAAACCCCATTGCAAGAAGAATCCACACCCAAATCCACCGATTCGCCCGGGCTTTTGGCTCCTAACTCAGCACATCCACGCAAACGACTAAGCACCATAGTTGACGGCGATCAGTTTTCCGATTTCGAAAAGGATGACTACCAGTCATTGAGCTCGTATTCGGATTCAGACTCCCAATCAGACACCGAGTCGGAACCCGGATATGAGCATCAGCACGCCATTTTCAGCACCGACAAAGGTCACTCCGTTTCCCAACTCTCTACACTTATGGGGTTCTGTGGGCTTGGGACCCTGAAAGAAGGCCTCACAAAATTGGCCAACGAGGAGCTGAAAAACACGGTTTCCCTCATCTCCGACGACATCAAAATCCAGCGCCTTTCGCCCACAATGCGCAGCTCCCATTTACACGACTCCGTCATCGGCGAACACCAACTCAATCAGATCAAGGTTCTCAAAGGAAGAATCAGTAAGTTCCTTGCAGACCCGTCCTCGCTAACAGGCACCAAAAGCCTCTATGAACGGTACGGCCGGGTGACGGATATAATCGGGCGGGGCACGTATGGCGTGATTAAAGTGATTGAACGGGAAACCGACGGCGTTTCGGAGTCTCGTCCTTTGTACGCTGTAAAGGAGCTATGCAAAAAGAACAGCTCCGAAACCCAGGACCAGTTTCTTGATCGTGCTATACTGGAGTTCATCATCTCTTCCACGTTAAACAACAAGAACATCGTCCGAACAATCGACTTGTTGGTCACCAATAACGGGCACACCCGCATATGCCAAGTGATGGCTTGCTTGAGTGGCGGAAACCTCTTCAACTATTGCCGGAAGGCGATCGCCAGTCACAAGTATATCACTCTCGATGAAGTGGACTGCATCATCAAACAGATCTCCAAGGGCCTCTGGTACATCCACAACCACGGCGTGGCGCATTGTGATCTCAAACTCGAAAACGTGCTTATAGAAAACGACGCAAGCGGCCGAATGGTGTTGAAAATCTCCGATTTCGGGAAATCCAATGTCTTTCGAACCAAATGGGATGCGCAAGAGGAGCTTGCCTCCGCTTCTCCGATTGGAAGCGGGCCGTACATGGCGCCAGAAGAGCACATGACCGACAAAAAAATCGCATTACTGAAGAAGGACTGCTGGGCCTTGGGCGTGATGGCTCTCATGTTGTTCAACATCAGGAGATCGTATTTTCATGACAATAGCGGCTGCACCCTCGAATACTATGACCATTGTGTCAAAGACCAGAGCACCAAGTCCTACTCCAATGGGTACTTGTGGCATACAACAGAACCGAAAAATAGCAAGCGGTATCGTGACTCTGTTTTCGAGGAGTACACCAAGAGCCTGATGCTCTCCAAGTATGATGCAAAAACCAAAGACTGGATGGTGAAACGTGCGGGATCATTTCTCCCAATCGAAACTTTGTTTAGTGTCCCCAATGGATTTGAAGAAAGCGGTCTGGCAAAATGGAAAACGGACATGGACCTTTTTGAAGATGGCGATTTCGAAATCCGCAAATTCTGCATTTACAAGTTATTGGATCTCGATCCCTCCAGTAGAATGACTGCCGGGGTCTTGTTGGAGAGTGACTGGTTGAGTGATGTTGAAGTTTGCACTGAGGTCTTTAATCGTCAGCAAAATATTTAATTCGGCTACAAGGTATGCCTGGCTCTGCTTTCACGACGTTTTAAGGCTGTCAACCATGGAAGAGCCCCACAT
The DNA here is from genome assembly GCA_002893665.1 of Metschnikowia orientalis. Lineage (NCBI taxonomy): Eukaryota > Fungi > Ascomycota > Pichiomycetes > Serinales > Metschnikowiaceae > Metschnikowia > Metschnikowia orientalis. Next base: position 161,287 of record NXGZ01000007.1, on the reverse strand, counting down.
TTTATTTGGCCGTTCCATTAAAAGATAGACTTTGCTAATGGACGGATTATGCGTCAAAAAATGCTATACGAAAGGTTCTCAAGAATGGCTCAATCACGGAACATGGAACCGCTGAAACCAAGCTTCTACAATGGGTGGATGACACTACAAGAGAAGGTAATCCTAATTATATCTATAAGCTATCTCTATAGGACAGCGAACTTTAGACTTCCGCCGAAATGCGAAACGATAGGTTTAAAACCAGACTTTGAATTGAAAATGGGCTCTTCTGTTGAAAGAGATGATGCACACATAGCCGCTTTGTTATTGGATAGCCCGGATCGTGTATTAGGACCACTGCAAGTAAGTCTCAACAAGACACTCCATGTTGAACGATAAAAGCCCGGATGTGAAAAACCACGCGGGCCGTTGTGTCCGGAGTAGGCAGGCTTTCAGCAGGTCCACATGAGAGTTGAGCTCACGCACAAGGGCACGAGGACATGGCACGGAACTGGGCCTCAGGAATGAGACTGGTCTTGAGGACAAGCGCCACGAGGTCAGGGACAAGAGCGGCCGGTTCAATGGTTCTAGTTACAGAACAAGAGAAGGGAGAATGGGACGAGCTTTTCAGAACTCCAGGAATGTTTCTGCGTAAGGGTCATTAATGCCGGTGATGCCGTAGTCCAAGTCCTTGTCTTCGGGATACCTGTCAAACTGAGAAGTGTCGCCAACACCGGAGGTGATGGGAGGCTCATAGGGGGTTTCGATATCACGAGATAGCAAACGCTCCCAGATGACTTCCTTGAACCACGGGTGGTTTTTGACGTCGTCGGAGCCGTTCTGGAGATTACCCAAGCGCTGGGTCAAATCCTTCACAATAAGCTTCTGTAGCAAGTCCAACAAGTCCGGGGGCAAATAGTCAGGGTATGTGATGGTCCCGTTCAATATATTTTCGTAGGTCTTCATTTGGTTGGGGTCGTAGAAGGGCGTGTAGCCCGTCAACATCTCGAATATGAGAATGCCGAACGACCACCAGTCCACGGATTTGTTATAAGGCTTGGTGGCAACCACCTCCGGGGCGATGTAGTCCGGGGTGCCGCAAAGCGTGTAGGTGACGTCGGTCACCTCCTTGGCAAAGCCAAAGTCGGTCAATTTCACATGGCCGTTCTTGTCCAAGAGAATGTTCTCCGGCTTCAAGTCCCGGTATATGATGTTGTGGTTGTGCAAGTATTCAATGGCCAAGAAGACCTCGGCGGCATAGAACTTGGCGACGGGCGTCGGAAACCGCTGGGACTTGCGGAGTAACGAGAAGAGCTCGCCGCCCTCTATGTAGTCCATGATCATGAAGAGGTTGTTGCAGTCCTGAAACGTGCCCCACATGCGGATGATGAACGGATGCTGCACGATCTTGAGCATTCGCCGCTCGTCGTTGGTGTGTTCCACCTGTTTCATCTGCACCACCCGCTCCTTTTTTAGTGTCTTCATGGCGTAGAACCGCCCATTGTGCACGGACCTGGCGAGGTGCACGCGGCCAAACGACCCCGTGCCTAGCGTCCGCAAGATCTGGAAGTCGTTCAACGAGTACTTGCCCCGGGTGGTGGTGTCTTTGCTGGTGTTGCTTTTGCCCTTGGTGGCCGAGCCCCTGGAGGCGGCTGAGGCCGCGTGGTCTGCGCCGGAATTGGCCACCGCGCCGCTGGAATTCGTGGTCCCCGCGGCCTCCGGCGATACCGTGCCGGTCTGGTTTTGCTGAGCGTTTTGGGACTCCATTGCTGAAAAGAAAAGCGTGCTGCTGGCGGACGAGTGTTTTGAGGCAAGTGCGAGGAAACTTTCTGGGAGCGCGGGAACAAAGAATTGTGCGCAAGAAAAAAGAAAAAAAAGTCGCAACTGTTTTGGCCAGAGCCCGTGCTTACCTAGCACTGGTGTGCATTTCGCCTGCTCTGACGGCTTCCTGGCCCCACTCGCCTGGCAAAAACCCGTGCCGCTACCGGCTTGTGGCTCTTTTTTCTTTCGCCTCTCCCATGCCCGCTGCTTGTTGCCCGCCTCCTGTAGCATTGCCGGTTACGTGCACGCGAGCACGGGACCCAGCGTGTTAGCGAGCGCACGCACCCACTCTCAACGATCACGCATCGGCCTTGCCGGCGTGGCCTGGCGCCGACGGCCGCTTTGTTAGCCCGTGTCGGCACTTTTTGCCACGGGCCCTCCGCAGACGCCGTCCGCCCTCACGTGATCCGCCGCCTTGTGCAAGATTCCTCCATCTTGTGCAAGAATCATCTGCCAGATGCATTCTTCCTGCAGCATGGGAACTGAGAAGCACGGTTCCCAAAATCGCCGGCCCGTTCTGCGGCTGCTTTTCGTAACGCATACCCCGGGCCAATCGACCGTGGCCTTCTGCAGATTTGGACCCCAAAGCTTAGACTTCTAGTCCAACGCCGACTGCCTTGCCCGCCCCAGGCAGGACTTCTGGGCCTTCCAGCTTGACAGGTTCTGCACCCAGCGCCACCGTATCCGCGGGCCAGCCTTTTTTTATTTTTCTTCGCCAGCCCTCTGACGTCATGGACATGGCTCCACGTTTAGGCCGTTAGTCTTTTCTCATGGGACCAGCATCATGCGCAACACAACCGTTACATCGCAGCATGAACATGCAACAAAAAAAACACCGTTTTTCATTTGGCAAAACACCTTGCAGTCCTGGTATCTCGGTCTTCTTTCTAGCACGACCCGTCGTAGTTCAGCATCTCGGCCCCAAAACAGCCGACCCTCGGTCCATTTTGCAAGCACTTATCGTATCCAGTATTCGTCGATCTCATCACTATCGTCGCCGTCACCGTCACCATCACCATCACCATCACCGTCACCGTCACCGTCACCGTCACCCCCTTCTTCCAAATTGTCAATATCTTGTGACTCCATGTCCTCTCGTATGGCACTCGAGGCACCTAGATTCCGCATGGACATCCGTATTTGATTGCCCTCCCTAGTGTTGATAATGTTAGACACGCGGCGCAATTGGTGGCCAACACTACCACCCTTGTCCTTGTCGCTGTCGGGTTGTGTTACCAAAGAGATGATCTGAAAATGCGCAACTTTGGCCTTCTCAAACACATCGTTGGAATTAATACTGTCAAATCTCTCAAGATAGGTCTCATTTCCTGACGGCCGGGGTACCGACATGTCTTGCGCCAATTTCAGAAGTATCTCAGGGAATCCATGGTGGTAGAGTATCTGTGCACGACCCTCGGGGTTCAAGATGGGCCTGTTTCTAAGCTCGTCTTCCCTGTACAGCATCATCAGGGTGGAATCTGCAGTAGAATGCTTTTCTTGTGAGTGCTGCGATTCTGCTAATGGCATACTCGATCGACCGCTCAGATTCAGAAAATCGCCATCTTTCCACGTAAGGTTGATGAGAATCCAATTAATCGACACCTTGATTTCACTCAATTGGTTGGATAGCGTCACCCTTTGGTTAGTATCGGTGCACAAGGCCGTCTCTAACTCGGGCAGAATGGTCAAGTGGAGAAGACGTTTCCACACATTCATCAAGGACGCGCTGGGAAAATCAACTCCCCGAAACTCAGAAAAATTGGTGAAGCGGTGATCCTCGACATAGTTGATTGCTATAATCACCTTAGAGTATTCGCTGTTTTTGAGAAGCCGCAAAATGAAGAGATCATCGTTAAAGAACCGATGTTGCAGCTTATCACCTTCAATTGCCTCAAACAACTCATATGACAATAAGTTTCTCAAAAGGAACTCGTTCCATGTAAGGGGAATATTGTAACTCTCTTCCGATTGGAGTGCAGGAGTCTGCTGGGCCACAAAAGTGTCGTACGCCTCTGAAATAGACTCGCTGAAATGCGTCGAGGCAGCCGTAAGATTTCTTAGTATTTCGAAACACATGACTTTATGCTGGATCTGTTGGAGATGCAATTCCTCAAATTGCTCCACCGGAGACAGAATCCCATAGAGTGCTTTTTCAAAAATGAGAGCCAAAGGAATGAAATCCCACACAATTTTACGGTTCTCCTCATTTTCGTTGTAGAGATAATTCTTGATTACCTGGAAAACTCCCACCTGTATTCTCAACTGCTCAAATATAATCTCCCGAGCTTCCTGTTCGTTTGTTAGATGATCCAACTTATTTTTTGTCTCAATGGAAACTTTGAGAATGGCGGCCAAGTCGCCAAGAAATCCCTCGTGGTTAACAATCTCGTATCGAAAGGAGCTGAAATCGAGAATGAAATTGGCTATTGATGCAAGCACAATCACCTCTTTCACACAAAAGTCTTTTCGTGATTTGTGGCATCTTAGTACATCCTGGGATGAATTGAGATACATCATCACATGACTAGTTACCTCCAACTTACTCAATATTTCAAGGATAGTAAAGATGAAGTTTCCTTTGCGATCGAAAGACACCTCACGGTCATATCTTGCGTCAACGTAATCTAGAATGCTCTTCGATTTTTGAACTTCAGAATCAGCCTCTGCAATGCTCTTTATGGAATTGCAGTCAACAAAAAAGGTGCGTAAAGTGGAAACCGATCTTGACAAGGATCTGACCAAGTAAAAAGTGTTGGAGAACAACGGGTGCTCTAATAACGGCACAAGAATACTCATATTCCCGGATAGCCAGCTGACATTAAGATGGCGGCTTTGTCTCAACAACTCATAGTTTATCAAGACTTGATTCATGAGAAAGTTGAAAGTTTCGCAAATATCAAAAATCATCAAGCAAACAAAGTTTGGCCCTGGCCTTTGCTGCTTTGTCATTGAAAATGAGGTGATCCGGCGCCGAAAGTCTTCGTTGTTGCTCGTGTAAACGCTAAGGAGAAGAAGGAAATTGGAGATAATGTCTAGCTCTTCAAACCAGGCCTTGGGCGAGCTTTGACCAGAAAGACGGCGAATTGGGGTGAAGTCAGCCACGCATTTGTCGCCTTTCACTGACAACTTAATTCGATGCAATTCTGTGAATAGATGGCTATTCTTGAACATTTCATGCAAGTCTTTAAGGATCTTGACATCAGTATTGGTGTTTCTTAAGTGCATGCAAACCCCCGAGTACTTGAGAGACAAATCCAGGAGTACTGATATAGCATAGTTTAGAAATTTGGGGACCTGGACGGAATCTTTCTGCAAGAGCTCGATGATACGCGGATATAGCGACTGAAACGTCACCTGGATTTGCGAGTCATCTTGAAAGCCCTGCAGCACCGAAAGCAAGTGGAACTGAAATAAATTGAGTGCAGCCAAATTCAACACATGGGCATCTTCCATGTTTGTTAGCACCATGAGACAGTCATAGACCTCTGGATTAGCAAAGAGCTTCTTGGTGAGTTTGACTGCAGTCTGGGCATTGCGTTCTTTCAAGTGGTTGAGAAGCTGCGCAGCCGCAAGAACAAAGGATTGTAAGAGGGGAATATCCTGGTTCTTGAAGCTTGTATCATCTATGGGAGCGACGCTACTCGACAAGGTTTCGAATGAGGCGACAAGTTGAAAAAGCACGGTTTCACATAGTTCCCGCTCGCGGGTCTCATCCGTACGGTCTGCCAGTTGTTCCAATAGAAGCGGAATGAGCTTTGATGCATACATGGCCACGTTCCTGTGATGCAGTGGGGCTTCTTGGTAAACCCTGTTAACAAAGGCCCAAAGAGCACGAAAGTCCATGTGCTCATCAGACACCACCAGGATGTTTGAAAGTAAGAGGATAGTATCGATGGCATCGCAGATAAGAGACAGCACGTAGCCCGAAAGCGGGTGGTTTTTCTTCTGGAAAGCCGTGACGACCCGGCAAAGAACACCACAGGCGTCCCCAAAGGCAGGGAACACGGATTCAAGCCCCGGAAGTTTGGAAGCATCCCGCAAACGACCCGCCAAAAGCCGCAATATGGCGACTACCCGAGAGAGGTCCTCGGAGCACTCCTTAAAAAGCGTTTCGGAGCCGCTTGCGGATGCAGAGACACATCTGTCGAACGCCGTTGCCATGGTCGCCTGGAACCACGCCGGAAACCGTTCATCTTGGAGAACAGCGAGCTTCAAATCGTCATTTCCAATCAACAGAAGACTGAGGCTTTCGGTCGAAAGCACCACCGGGGTTTGCATACTGTCTGAGGTCCACGACGAGCCACTATCTAAGGGCACCATGGAGAGTATCAAGCGTTTCAAACGGTGGTAAGGGCCTCAGGAGACGAGCGGAATTCGAGGATGTGGAGATGCCGGACCAGAAACGCGGTGGAAGTCTTAAAAAAGGGTACCCGAGTCAGATTCTTTGAATAAACAGGCCGGTTTGGGCTTTCAATGAGCAGCTAGCTTTTCGGCGGAGGTAAATGCAGATCAGAGCACTTGTGGAGCTGGTTTGTGGGGCTGTTTGGGGCACAACGAGTACGCGGTGCGCACGTGACCCGGAAACAGTAGTTGCGGCGTTACTGCAATAGTTGCCTTGGGCATCATTGTTTTAGACTAAGACTGGCCCAATTTGCATTTTTAATGAAGTCGGCATTTCAATTGGGCGAAGACGGGTGGCTTTGGGTGGTGCTCCAGTCACGTGCTCTCAATTCGGGGAGGTTGAGGCTGTTTGAGAGATCCCGTGGTTGCAAAAAGACATGTATTTGGCTGATGAAGAAAATCACCTTTACCGCTGGTTCTTATGCAATGCTTTTTTAGAGCAATGACCTTTGGAGATTGAAAGCTTACTTGGCAGCTTGCTGACTATCTAGATATTTGCGCTTTCCAGGATTTTAAAGCGTATTAAGGGCTTTGGGACTGTTTGAAAACTTCAATCTCTAGAGAAAACAATGCTTCATACGAAGGCTAATACAAATGTCTTCTGTTTAGAAAGTTTGACAAAGCTACAAGTTTGTCGATGCTAGTGCCATGAGGCGTTTTTTAGAGAAATCATTGGGCGTTCAAAATCAAGCTCTCTTCCAGAACTTTTTTGGTAGCAGTACTCATCACGAAGATTCATGACTTGAACCGTGTTTCATCCTCAAATACCCGTGGCAGCAGCTGATAGAAAACAGATCTTCGAAATATGTTAAAACACATCACCGATGTTATCATCTTCAAGGTACTGCTGTGAATTTGAACACTCTCTCTTGATGCACTCGACATGCACTTTTATCCCTGAAAATCCAAAACAAAGCAAAGATGTTGGCAATAACATATGGAAAGAGCCAATTTTACTATGCTGCTTATCATGAGTGTTGAGCGTCCAGGGTCCGTCCACCACGAAACTTTTTATCTAGAAACTTTCGACCAACAAGATCACCAGAAACATTTGACCTAGCAAATTCAGCATATCCAGCATATCCACCAAATCCACCAAATCCACCAAATCCACCAAATCCACCAAATCCACCAAATCCACCAAATCCACCAAATTGCACTTCCAAAAAGTCTAAGCTACACGGAAAACCCAAACACTGATACTTCTATTACTCAGTGGACGTCGAAGCGCCAGTTACGAAAAAGTGCTAGCTACCAGAATTATCAAAAACAGTCAACATCCGTGGCACCAGAACATGAATGGAACGGCACTCAGCATGCACTCAGAGATCCATCCATTCTAGCATCCATAGTGCCCACGCCAGTGGTCCTGGGCCTCTTTTGCAGGCCGGCCCTGTTTGATGTCGTCACTGACCTTGGCATCCGCAGTAGTGCGTCGCTCCATATACTCAAGTACCCTTTCAACGACCACGCCTGCCTCCGGCAGCTCGGGATGGTCCACAGGGATGCGTACAATTCCGTTCTCGTCTCCCACTATATAGTCGCCAGGGCGCACCAGAATCAGCTCCGACTCAGACACCTTCACCGACACCGGAACGTTGATGCCCACAACTTTGACAAGCGGCCCCGGAGCAGTGCTTCCAACGCCGTACGACCAGACGGGGTAGCCGAGGTCCCTGTGTTCGGCCAAATCACGGACCCGGCCCAATACCACGGAACCGGCTGCACCGCAGTAATTGGCCCGGGTGGACATGAGCCCGCCATACAAGGCGTTGTTGATGGTCACGTACGGCGCATATGGAAGCTGCTGGTCCTCGGGAAGCGCAAGAACCAACACACTATCCTTGGGGATTCCGTCGATGTACAGCTGCTTGACTGCGGGTCTGGGATCGCTCTTCAATGCATACAACACCGTGTATGCCGGGCCAGCCATGGACAGAAACCCCTGATTGGCCAGATTGCCGATACGGGACCTTTGCATGAGGTTGGGAATGAAGCCGCCATTGGCCAAGCCAAATTTGACCAAGGCATCCGAAACGTCACACGGTGTGAAGGAGCCTAGTTTGGAGCGGACGGACATCAAGCGTGAGAAGATGAGTGTTCAGGTGCCAAGAGGTCTTTCGAAATCCGAAGATTCTTGTGTGTTTTTCCAAATTTGGAGAATTTTGGTGTATTTCCGGCCGGTGCTCCGAAGTTGGGACAAGCAACCAGTTGGTCTAAAGTGACTTCTCAAGTCCTGCCTTCCAGTGCGGGGCAATCCGGGGTACCGAGACATCGGAGCACGTGCGGCTCGGACCTTTCTCGGACACCTAGTGTAGAATGACATCAGGGGCATTGATATTTGTGTATCTTGAGTAGTGTTGCGTTATGGACTTTTGTCAGTAAGGAATTCTTTGGACTTTGCCAGATGGAATTTTCTTGCTCTGAAAAGGAAGTTTTGACCTGGGCTTTGTCGGATGGAATATTTTTGCTCTGAATAGGAGATCTTCGACCTAGACTGTTGTCAGATGGAATTTTCTTGTTCTAAAAGGGATTTCCTTGACCTGGACGTTGTCGGATAGAATCTTTCTTTTAAAAGGAGATTTTTCACCTGCGCTTTTGTCAAAATGATATTTCCTACTTGGACTTTGCTTTCTTGCAATTCTATGGTCATGGATAAACCAAATTCAATAAATACTATTCACAGTTGTATGGGCTAGCAAGTCCCAGATCACGTCAGTTGGGCCACAACATGCACTTTTCAGGTCCGACAGCCTCTTGTAGGTCTAGGAATCGTTTGTCCAAAAATACTGGCAATCAGACCTGGCCTGCTCACACTTTGTCGCTCTGATCCATTCAAACCCCACCTTCGAGTCAACTTATTCTTCATTGGTGCCTGTGCCCATATCTCTTTAAACTTGGCGAAGTTCTCTTCCCGCTTGGGTTTTTGAAGCCCAAACGGATGCATCGGTATTATTTGGAGGGACCGATGCATCCAAACGGTTTTGTTGGGCATATGCTGCTATGAAATCGGCATAGAAAGGGCATAAAGGTCATTTTCAGAATTCTTATCCAACACCCTATTGATGGACAAGACAGGTCGAAAGTTGGCGACTAATGAGAAACCATGATGTTATTTCGCCGTCGCTTTCCACAACGTATGCAAGAACAGCGACCCTTGTTCTATTCAGAACCCTTGTTCTATTCAGCACCCTTGTCTTTCTTAGCGCCCTTGACTCATCCAGCGCCCTAGACTTGGAATTAGACACTCGACGAAAACCAGAGTTCTGGAGCTTGTCTTTCAGGACTCTGGTCAGTAGCCCATCATACCAGGGATACGGCAACCACAACAGCCCTTTACTCGAGCCGGCTTCGAAGCTTCTTGATCCTCTCTTCATTCACGGATTCGGACATGTTGCCATCGTAGTCCATCATGGAAGGCTCAGTGGCCGCACGTGCCACGGGCTGCCCGAGTTTGGGCCCGACCTCATCATCCTTGCGTTCCTCCTCGATAATCACAAGACGGTCGGCCACCTTGAAACGGTCCAAGCGCTCAAGAAATTCCGGAGAAACTTCGTAGTCTTTGACAATCTCCTCCGGCGCGTAGCCCTTGTCCCGAAGAGCGTTGACTATGGCGGTAAGGGTTCTCGGGTGGACCATGGTGCGAGCCTTGCGGTCCTCGGTCGAGTCCATCTGGGCCTTGACTTCATCCTGGCCCTGTGCATAGAGCTGCTTGCGGCTCAAAAGTTGCTTAAGAGCCCGCACGTCCAATTGGGGTGTTTTCTGTGCACTGTGGGTTTGGATCTGCTTGCCCAAGTCGTTCATGGCCCGGATGAACCCCTGGTCAGCCTGCGGATCCATTCCGTCTCGGCCCTGGGGCCCCTCGGGCTGCTGCGGGATTTGTGCTGGGTCAGGGTGTTGTTCATTGAGGCTGGTTTCTGGTGAGGCGCTTTTTTCGAATTGGTCCTTGAGCTGCTGCGATGGAAGCTGGATCTTGTTTTGGCTGCTGTTGACCTTGCTTGCGTTGCTGATGGTGTTGTTGAGTTTTCGGCTGGGCTTGGACACCTTATTTCCCATTTTGAGAGGACTGTGAAGTGGGTTGAGCCGGCTTCTTTTCGCACTTCCTCCTGATCCGCGTGCTCTTCTCGTACTTAAAAGCACTAAATCTAGTGCCGAGCTTCAGAATTGTAATGTGCCGAACTTAACGCTAGATTATAGGTTTCAGTATTAGAAGGTGGGCTTCAATATTGGAATGTGGGCTTCAATATTGGAATGTGGGCTTCGTATTAGATTGTAGGCTTCAGTATTGGAATGTGGGCTTCATATTAGATTGTCGGCTTTAATATTGAAATGTACCGAGCTTCGATATTAGAATGTGGGCTTCAAAATGCCCAGGAAGTGTAAAAAACCAGTACAGACCAGTACCAGTACAGAGAGTATCTACAGAGACCGGCTCGGCTCCGGTTACTACATCTTGCAGCTGTGTCGTTCGTTTGTTGTTCGTTTGAGTGTATATGCAGAGGTCTATGCCTTTTTCTCCTTCTTGTCCTTCTTGTCCTTCTTCTTCTTGTCCTTCTTGTCCTTGTCCTTCTTGTCCTTCTTGTCTTCCTTCTTCTCCGCCGCCGGCTTCTCGATCTTGGCTTTCTTGACTACCCGGTCGTCTTCTAGGCGGGGCTGGGCCTCGGGAAAGTCTTGTGCCGAGTAGCCGCTGGCAAAATGCCTCATTCTCAAGTTGGGAATCTTCTCCACGTCGGTTCTCTGCTGCACCACCGTCTCGTACTCGATCTCCGGCACGTCCACCACCTCTCGGATGGTGTAGAACCGGTCCACGGGCGTGCTGAGGAACTTCTCGTTCATTATGGCGTACTTGGCGGCATCCGATGAAAATAGATCCTCGTTCACCTGGTACTTCAGGTCCTCCACGCTGAACTGCTTGACGGCGCTGTTGCTGACCTTGGTATTGGTGAAAGACACGGGCAACGTCTTCAACTTGGAGATCGGGAAGTTCTTGGGCGTCTTGATCAACCACACTTCCTTGTTGTCGGTGGAAGTAGGAGGCTGCGGCATTGCCACCTTGGAAAAGTGCTTGGGCGGCTCGAACCCACTGTCCTCGTACTCGGACCCACTCTCGGAGTCGTAAACGAACTTGTCGGACTTTTCGACTGGTGCCATGTTGTGAGGCTGGAGGAATGGGTCGCAGATGCTCATCTGGAGAAGACGAAAAAAAAGCGCGCGGTATGCAGGCGCCGCTCCTCTCACGGCACAGCTGGAACCGTTTGGCCCCGAAGGCCCTGGCCAACGGCCCGACGCCGCGCTGGCTGTTGTTGGCGATGGTGCTTTTTGAGACCGCCCGGGAACCTTGGCCAGCGGGCGCGTGTGCAGTCGTCCGTTGGCGGGACTTTCTGTTTTGGCTCTTTGCAGCCGTGGTGCGAGCTGGGTCAGGCCCGCGGCGGGACCTGCAAATGGGCCAAGGTGGGACCTGCAAATGGGCCAAGGTAGGACCTGCAAAAGGGCCAAGGTGGGACCTGCAAATGGGCCAAGGTGGGAGCCTCCTGGCGCAGATTTCAGAAAGGTGACTTACAAGAATTCAACGATGACTTCATGCTTTCACTAAAAAAATATGATGATTAGACTTTGACTACCACAAGCTAGTCGAGCAAAGTAATGGTTTTGAAACAGAAGTCTAGACTAAAATTGTACCAGGTTTTAGCAACTACACTTCGCAGTATTGATAATAGCCTTCAACACCATTACCTCGGAAATCATAATAAACTCGGGCGTAGCAGTCTTTGTGCAGTTCGTAAGAATAAAGATAATTTTAAGAGATCTTCTGGACACGTAAAGAAACTTGAAAGGATTAATCTATGGCTACGTTTAAAATTACGTATATATGCAATACATATAGTCATGTAGTCCTGCTCGGAGTATGACTCAGCCTAGTAGCTGATATAAATATCTCGCGTTATAGTAGTCACCTATATTATCACATGGCTGTGAATCAACAGTTGATACGAAAGTACAGATGTGCAAGAACCTAAGGATCAAAAGAGAGTTGACATTAAACTCAGACGTCTTTGCGGAGATTATCAGCCTCCAACAGTTTAGTTGAGTGGTATCAGAATCTTAATAGTAGCAATGATGTTAGTAATGATCACATTGCACCAACTGCACAGGCACACTGCAGAGACGGCTATACGGGAACTGCCTTCTTCGGAAAAGCACCGTTTCTGTTTCGGTGTGAGCCTTGGCAAATCCTCCCCACTCCAACACTCCAAGTTGATCCCAAAAACTCTAAATTCATACCGACATTCATAGTCTTTTTGACTTTAGACAAGAAAGTGCCTATTTAGCAACAAGGCAGGTGCAGTTTCCTTATCCACAGCGAAGAGCATGCACCAGTGAGCTATGAAAAATACTACAGTCTGGAACAAAGGGTGTGAGAAAAGTCTGCGAGAAATGGAGTCATTTATCGGTGATGCTATTGACTCCAAACCGGCGTTACTCTATTTACACAAGGAAAGCCCACAAGGGTTCTTTTTAGATCTTTTTGCATGGTGGAGCCCGATAACGAAAGCCCGAAACCATTTGTATACAAATTTGACAAGAGATAAAGCCATAGATTAAGAATTGGGAATTGAAGTAGGAAGAGAATAAAAGCCGTAGATCGATGAAATCTAGAACCATAAATAAAGATGAAAATCTGTAAGCTAGATAAAGATGAAAATTTGTAAGCTACATAAAGATGAGGGTTAGAGCCGTAGATTAATACTGAAAATTAGAACCATAGATAAGAAATTAATTTCAGAAAGTTAGATATAAGATGAACAGCTTCTTGTACAGTGAAGATTCGAAAAATGTATCAAACCAATATTCATATTTCCAGACCATTTACGTTTTTCAAACTGAATTCTTCTTCATTTTAGGTGAATTTTTATCTCTCTACTCTTAAATTACCTGCACCAAGAGCGTGGAGCTTAAGACAAGTCGCATGAAAAACCCCAGACCGGGCTGTGTCTTGAAGGAACCCTGACAGTGACAGCTGCCAGGAAGCGTCAGCCGCGCGCTTAGGTGCAGTCGCGACGGTAGGTTTACGAGAGGAGCGGCAGATTCGGGCATGAGTGCGCTTACGTAAGCGCACTTTCACCCCGGTACTGCATCCGTGCGAGCTTGGCCGCAAATTAGCCTTGCCATATAAAGCCGTCCAAAGCCACCACTTCCAGTCCATCAATAAAAGTCCATCAATCCATTCTCATCAGTCTTTCAATTACAGTGATCAATCTCCTAATTGAAGTTCGTCAGTCTTTCAATTACAGTGATCAATATATCAATTGGAGTCCAATCTTTCAATTACAGTGATCAACATATCAATTGAAGTACATACTCTAGAGTAATCTTCCGAGCAGCTGTCAATCAAAGCCTTCTAGTCGCCGTTCAAAAACCAATTGACATGGGCTTTGTTTCTCAACAGTCGGGCATCGCAGCATCGGTGTTCTATGCCATATACGTCGTCTTCATGACGTTCATGATTTACGTGGTGGCCAAGCGCGGCATCAAAACCGTGTATACTTACGTGCTTGTGTTCACGATTTTCCGGTTTGTGTGCCAGTTGTGTGGCATAGTCTATGCCAAGCTAGGCCCGGAGCACGTGAACTGGCTAGTGGCGTACTTGGTGTTCGGGGCAGAGGGCTACTTCACGTTGATCCTCACGGCGTTCCGCTTCACGTGCCGGGCCCAGAAAGAAACCACCGGCTTCTCGTGGGCCACGCAAAAGCGGCCCGGCCGAAGACTCAGCTTGCTTCTGATGTTCCACTTGATCTTGATTCCTGCAAACGCCCTCGTCATTGCAGGCGGCTCGCTCTTAACCAGCATCAACCCGGCCGACATGCAAAACCTGAGCCACGTGGTTGACGAGTCCAAGGCGCTTCGCACGACCGGCCAGGTGCTCTTTGTGGCCATGACGTTGATTGCCATCGTGTTCAACGGGTACGTGTTCGTGAAGGAGCGCATCAGAAACAGAATCACGCTTTCTGTGATGGCGGCTTCGCCGTTCTTGCTTGTGCGGGGCATTTTCGGGATTCTTTCCATTTTCATTGGCAAAATGAACTACTACGACCTCTCCAACTATGGAGCCGACGGCATTGGCCACTCGCTCGTGGTCTACGAGTACGTGTTGTCCACGACCATGGAGTTTCTTGCGGCCGCGTGCTTGATGAACACCTACTTTGCGCCTGCAGCTCAAGAAGCGATCGAGTCGGATGCCGAGTCGGCGTCTAGCGACAAGGAGGACCGAGTCTAGAGCAGACGAAATGCCTGGAACCGTGGCCCTCGGGTCACGTGCGCCGGCGGATCAGGCCACGCCAAACGGAGGCGACGTGGATCCCGAAAGAGGCACACGAAGCTGAGCAGCCTGAGAGGTACACGAAGTCAAGCAGCCTGAAAGAGGCAGAGCATAAATAATAATGGGGCCATTTGGTGCAGATGCTCGAAGTGCTAGTGACATGCAGGCGCGGCCAAAACACCCGAAGCATTCTCCGAGAGCCCAAAATACGCCTGCAGGCCGCCGAGAGAGTGGACCTTTCAGTTAGACTACTTGGCTCGACGTGGTTAATAATTTTGACTAGTGTTCATTTCTTTTTCTGACCTATAGTGTCGTTTTACTGGCGTGTAATTTCGTTTTACTGGCGTGTAATTTCGTTTTGCTGGAGTGTGATTTTGTTTTGCTGGGATTTTGTCACGCCTTGCTTTGGCTGCGGCATGTTTTTGTCTCTTCGGTGCGTCTTCGTGAAAAGTATACGAAAGTAGAACGAGCCGAGATTCAAATTAAATAACACTGCAAAACCAAACAACATATTTACTTTGGTACGATCAACCACATGTCGACTCAAATAGGCAAGGACATCCGATCACAACCACGCGAGCCGAACCGCGGCATGTTTTGAAAACGCATGAACTCAGTTGACTGTAGTACATTAGAAATTCGGTCTCGCATTTACCAATTGGTGCAGTGGTCTAAAAGCACTTGCAGGATGAGTTTTGGCGTTGTGGAGTTACTTATCGTAAAAATAATTATTTGCCAAAGTAGAAATGAAGGAATACATTAAAGAAGTGGTATCAGTGGAACTCAAGAAAGTATCGGTGATATTAAAGAAAAGTGTCGGTGATATTAAAGAAAAGTGTCGGTGATATTAAAAATAGTATCAGTGAAATTAAATAGATGGTATCAGTGAAAATAAGAAATTAGAAAAGTGAAAAATGATGCACGGTGCGAAGACGGATCAAGCATGCCAGAATTAGAAGAAACAAAAACTCCAATTCCGAAACAAAGCGAATTGGGTTTGTTACTGTAGGAATTCTGAAGCGTTATGAGATTTGATGCTCTGTTATGAATTCTAATGCTTTATGTCTATTCTTGCAATTAGAATATTTGGTAATTCTAGTGTCATGTCTTCTTGTAATTATGAATATTTGGTAATCCTAGTGTTATGTCTTCTTGTAATTATGAATATTTGGTAATCCTAGTGTTATGTCTTCTTGTAATTATGAATATTTGGTAATTCTAGTGTCATGTCTTCTTGTAATCATGAATATTTGGTAATTCTAGTGTCATGTCTTCTTGTAACTAAGAGTCTCGGGTGATATTTGGTAATTCTAGTGTTGTCCATTCTTGAGTTAAGTGCCCATGCTTTATAGTCGATTCCGGTAATAATTAGACTATGTGTGTATTGGTATTGTATTTAACGTCGAAAGCGGCGTGCACGGCGACCCAACTTCCTTGGAGTCCCCGGCTGTGCCTTATGCAGCGGTATGATGGTCTAAATAGACATAAGCAGAAGTGCTCATGAGGGCGCCCGCGACCCCACCAGAGCCACTTTCTGTCTCTGGCCGGACGCTTAAGGCGAGATCTTGGTGCCCATGAGCTGCAGCGCTCTGCGGGCCAAGTTGGAGAAGATGCTACTTCTATTGTTGGTGGAAGGGTTGTAGTTGACAGTGGCGTCAGTCTGCACAAGCAACTCAATCTGGTAGCCCTGCACCTTGTCGGGGCACTGGGTCTTGTTGTGGTTGCCCCAGTACACCTCGTACTCGCCTCTGTAGCCAAACTGAGGGCAGGCCAAGAACTGGGTCGAGTTTTCGTACGTCAACTTTTGCTTGGTGATGCCGAAGCCGTGCGTGGCGTTCAGCGCCAACGTGGTCGTCGTCAACTTGTGGGTCTTGGGGTCCACGTGCACATTGACGGTGCCTGCACTGGACTGCGTGGAGTTGGTGGAGTTGGACGAGTTGGATCCCCTGAGCGAGTTGTCCACAGGGAGGTTGAGCACGTAGCCCTGCGAGGCACGCACCCGGCCAAAGAAGGCCTGCTCGTCGGCATTGAGCACAATGTCCGCGCCGTCCCACTTCAAGAGGTTGTATTGGAAGACGGCACCCTTGTGGTGTGCAATCACCGAAAACACCGGCGACGAGGGGCTGTAGAAGCGCTTGGCCACGGGCATGGCTTGGACGCTACATAAGAGCGTCACAAAGATGGCGAATATCGAGAAATGCATTGGTGGGATGGGGCTGGTGTTCGCTTGCTTCGCTAAGGATGGTTGCCTTGGCTGCGGGGGTCTTGATTGGTTGGGCTCTTGAAAGGCTGCTGGCTGAAATGCAAGAGGTGGAAAGGATGTCCCAAAAGTGGTAAGTCAGCCAGCACTTTTCGGCGGCGGGGGTCTTATATAGTCACTCAACCAGCCAGTTGCATCCATGCTGCACGCACTGTATAGACGCGGAAGATTCCATACCAAGATTCGCCGCAGACTGCGCACTATAAATGGCAACTCATGCACCATTACCGCACTTTCGAGAGTGCACCCATTACTTTGCCTTTTCGGGAAACCCGGGTCCTGCTCGACCACCCCGCCTGCCTTCGGCTTGCCGCACCGGTTTTTTCCCCTTTCTGGAGCTTCTCGTGGCATCACTGTCCGTTGTACACGTGGCCTCACTTCCCCTGGCGTTCGCTGTCCACACCGTTGCTGAGCCCACTTTGCCGTCACACGAAAAAGGTCATTCGGGTGCGGGCCCTGTGTGCAGGCCGGCCCATCCTGACGTCACGCGCCCAAAGTCGTGCCTCCCTAAAACATTGCGGTTCGGCTGCTCCGGCAGCACTGGAAGTCCATCGGCTGTTCTCGGCACGCCCCACGGCAACCCGACCCGGGCAGGTCCGCGGAAACGGCCTTGACACAGCCCGCAAGCGCACGTTCTTCCAGTCACGTGTAGCTAGAGGAGTGTACTGGCCTGGCTGCAAGCAATGTTGGCCGACGCACGTAATAACCTCGATGGACACGAGGCGGACGGGCGTCACGTGACCGGGGGTTCGGCGCTGCACTTACTCCGGGCGGCTGTGTGCCGGAGCAGGTTCTCCGAGTTTGCAGCCTACAGAAAACTGAGTCGCGCGCGTACCACATCTTGAGGAAGGACCTGTCTCTATTAAATGAAGTATAAATATAATAGCTTACAATTCAACAGCTGGAGGACAGTTCAAAGCACTCTTCAAAGAACCGTAGATGGTAAATTGCAAAGAGGTCAAGGTACCGACCATGACCAATCTGGTTGGCAAACCAGCGAAAGAGCCACGAACACCCAATTGCTTGGCCAATTGAGCCAACAAACCGACAGTAGATTGACCTGGGGCCTTCTTGGTCTTGTTGGCCTTGGACAACAAGGTGTCAGCAGGTTGGGAAACAATGGCAGCGGAACAACCAGCAATGATACCAGCACTCAAGTTGACAACGGTGGCGAGAGATCCGGACAACTCGTTCTTCTTTCTACCAATAGAAGAGAGGATACCCTCAGCAGCTCTCTCGAAAACCAAGAACTTGGCGATGTTGTAAGGAATCTGCTTGAACAAGATAGGAATGAAACCGTTGTAGAAGGATCCGAGACCCTCCTCTCTGAAGATTCTACCGAAACCACCAATCAAACCGTTGGCGAATTTGGGGTTGGAAACCAATCTGATTCTGGTGGCCTCCAATGGACACAAAGCAATGTCGGCGAAGAACTCGGCCAAAGCAGCGGAACCGATGTAGATGGAGTTCTTGTAGTTCTTGGCGTTGTCGTAACCCATTTGGCCAATGAAGGTCTTCTTGAACAACTCGTAACCACCGAACTTGAAGGCACCCTGCAAGGAGTAACCCAAGACGGTAGGACCCAAACCGGTCAACAAAGCACCAGCACCCTCGGAAGACACGATTTGTCTCAAGGAGCCAACCATACCCTTGTTGTAAACGGTAGGTTCCAACTGGATTCTGGTCTTGATGACATCAATAGGGGTCATGGCACCGTGGGTGATACCACAGCCCATTGCTCCGGCAAGAGCAAAGGCACCGTAGTCTTTCATGGTGAAGGTGGGAAGAGACTTTTCCATTTTGTTGTATTTACAGTAAGAAAGAAACTAGCTCCTAGCTACTTGAAAAGCACCAACTTTTGCGCGGGCGTCGAGAAGCCCGGAATGCTATGCGCGCTGCTATTGGCCGGCGTGCACTGGCCCGCCGCCGTACTGCACAAAGGCCCTCCGTCTGCAAGCCGCCAAATTCATGATCCCGCCGGATCGGGGGCCCTGACGCGTTTCATGAACACAGCGGCCGCTCGCCACCGTGTTGCGTGCTGGCGGGCTGACGCCTGCTCCTGGGACGGGCGTGGGGGACCTGCGACAGTGCCCGATCCCGGACCTGCACACAGCGGGCCCCACGGATCTCGGCGCGGTTGCAAACGCTCATCTCTGCTGGTGCAGGCACGTTCACCTTAGCCAAGAGGCTTATCTTGTATCAGTCCTAAGCTTGCTGTACTGGATTTCTTCGACTTCTAGATGCTCTTCGATTTAAAGATGGTCCTCGTTTCTAGATGCTCTTCGATTCAAAGATGGTCCTCAATTTCTAGATGCTCTTCGATTCAAAGATGCTCCTCGATTTCTAGATGCTCCTCGATTTCTAGATGCTCAAGTTCTAGATGTTCTTCGATTTCTTGACATTGGGGATGGGCGGAAGCATGCCATACGGCAACGGTTTGCGCGGGTGAGGCTGCTCCGGAGCTTCCTCCTTAGCATCCTTGGCAGGCTCCTTAGAATTGGACGCCGCAGCCTTGGCCTTGGGCTCGCCGGGCTCATCCTCATCTTCAGAAATCGCGGGCGAGTAGTTCCCGTCGTCGCCGCCGGCTTTCTTCACGTCCGCGGCACTGCGGTCGTTGTAGTTCAAAGTGCCCTCACGTCGTTCCTGCAAAGGGTGCACGCGGTCGCCCACGGGGGTGTAGTTGAGGCCCTGGTAGACGCTGTCTTGCTGCGGTTTGGGAGCGCGCTGGTTGGCGATGATGTGGCTAAGGAACTGCTTGCGCAACAGCGGATCCTCGAAGGTGTTGTAGACGGCACGCTGCTTGGCGTCCGCCACACTGACGGAGCTTGTGCCCACGCCAAGCGCATGGTCGCCTAGCAGCAATTGGAACAGGTGCACGTGGCCGTCGAGCTCCGGGAGGTCCAGCGACAACGAGGTGAAGGAGTATCTGATTTTCTTGGTCTCGTTCTCGACTAGGTTGTTGGCACGCATCAAGAGAAACTGGAACTCCAGGAAGGCGATGGCGAACGGGCTCCTCAAGTAGGACTCGGAGGTGCGGTGCTCGTGCAACCGCGACACCATGGGCTTGTAGAGCTTGCCCACCCAGGCCTTGATCTCGGCCATGGAGTAGTCGGCCTTGGACATGGCGCCGAGGTACGCCAAAAACACGTTGCGGAACACAAGCAACTTGTCGTCCAAGAGCATGTCGCAGGAGACCTGCGCCAGAAGCACGTCGGAGAGATTGTAGGAAAAGGCAAGCTTGGCGAGCACGTGCGTGGCCATCAAGCGGGACTTCAAGTACCGCAAGTCGTCCTCGTGCACCTTGGGGAACTCCTCGTCCAAGATCTCCACGAGCACCATCGACAAGAGCGTTTCGCCCATGAGACTCAACTTCCGGTTGTGGTTGTTGTTGAAGTCGTGGAATGCGGACTCCAGCTCCAAGAAGTCCAGCGGCTGCCGCAACGACTTGTCGGTGAGCACCAACCGGAGCAACAGGTCGTTTTCAAGAGGCGGCAACACGGGCGGGTAGCTTTCGGCCGCCACGGGCGCCAGTTTGTCGGCCTTGTCCGCCGCGGCCTTCTCGTCTGCGGTCGTGAGATCGCCGCTTTTGGGCCGCGGCGGCACGTAATCTAGCAAGTACCCGACGTAGCGGTCCGACTTGGGGTGCTTGAAGTTGATGCGGCTCAACCCCAACAAGAAGGGCAAGTACCCCTTGTCGTAGAGCGACTTCAAGCGGACGGCCACCTTCATGTGCGGCGAGAGAAGAGAGCCCCGGAGCTTTTCCAAGATCTGCGGCGCCGTGTTGGCGTCGCTGGCTGACGGGTTCTCGTATCGGCTCTTCAACTCCTTGAACTGTTTGACCGTGGGCGCCCGCGTCAAGATCTGGTTGAGCGTGGACTGGAGCTGCGTCACGTTTCCCTTGACCTGGTGTAGCTCGTCACACCACGCGAGAAGTTGGTCCGACATGGCGCTGGATGTGGTCTGTGGGTCAATTGAATCTGGAAGAGCTTCCCGGATGTCTTGGGGTGGGTGCGCTGAGCCTGCGCGTGTGCAGTCCCGGCCTCCAACTGCTGTGTTTCTGGCGGGCCAGTGCACCAGCGCCGCTTGCTAGCCCTGCTCGTGGTGGTGCGGCATGAGCGCGGCTCAGCGCCTGAGCAGAAGGACCCCGGGGCTGCACCTATATGCAGGACCCACGATCTTCGGCCATGCGTCGTCGGCCACTGGCGATGCCCGCAGGCACCCGACTCACCACTAGAGCCCCGACGGCTCCGGGCCGTCGCTGGGTCCGTGGGCGGAAAGGTGCCAAGGAAGCGTGTGCAGTGTGTGCAGGACGGCGCCATGCCTGCTTGCGCAAGCCACGGCCGCACACCAAAGGCACTTTTTTTGCACCAATTTTTTCGCTGCTTCTCTCAATCCTCTTCTTGCATCCCAAGAACCCCAGTGTGCTCCCCAGCCCCGACCCTTAGCCCCGCTGCGCTCGCCTGACCACGCCGCTTTTCCGTCTGCAGTCTCGTCCCATCCGGCTCGCCCTGCTCCCAAGGCCACTCCCCACCTTGGCCATCTCACACACCGACGCAATGTATCTTTGACATTCCCCACAAAGTTTAAATCTTACTCGACTATTTATTCTCTTGGGATCCCTTCGTCTAGCCGCCCTCATTGCGCCCGTCCAACGCCCGCCGAATTCTGATTTCCGCGAATGAACAACAACTACTTTTCCGAGGACTATGTGCCTGGAACTACCAACATCCTTGCTTCCTCGGATGACTCGTCCAGCTCGCATTCGGGCCGCCCCCTTAAGAAAAACGCCAAGGGCGTCATTCTCTTGCCCCAGCCGTCCGACTCGCCCAACGACCCGTTGAACTGGTCGTCCATGCGCAAGACCTGGCACTTTATCGTGGTCTGTTTCATCACGGGCCTTACTGCGGCCACGTCCAACCAAGCGGGCGCAGCCCAAGACTCGCTCCACGAGGCGTACGGCATCTCGTACGATTCCATGAACACCGGGGCCGGCGTGCTTTTTCTTTTCATCGGCTGGCTGTGTATATTCTTTGCTCCGGCTTCCTCCTTGTACGGGCGGCGTATCACCTACATTATTTGCATCCTTGCGGGCGTGCTAGGATGTGTCTGGTTTGCTGTATCCACGAGGACCGCCGATACCATTTGGTCCCAGGCTTTCATCGGCATGTCCGAGTCCTGCGCAGAGGCTCAGGTCCAGCAATCGTTGGCTGACATCTTCTTCCAGCACCAGTTGGGCTCGGTGTTGACCGTCTATATCTTGGCCACCCTGGTCGGCTCCTTTTTGGGCCCCTTGATTGCCCATTTGATCTCCGAGGCTCAAGGCTTCCGTTGGGTCGGTTGGTGGGGTGCAATCATCGGTGGTGCCACGTTAGTTGTGATTCTCCTTGCTTGTGAGGAGACCGTGTTCGACCGCTCCAAGTATTTTCCTGTGTACGACTCTGCAGACCGCTTTTTGAGCCCGCAGTCTCTGAAACGTGGTGATGGTCAGATGATTGACGAAAACCTTGTGGATGCCGACTTAAAGGAGAAGGCTACCGAAATTGACAAAGAAAAGGCTGCCGAGCTCGAGAAGGACTCTCTGCAGCAAGAGCAGCAGTTGATCCACAGAAAAGACCACTTGGATCCAAGATCTACCCCCGCTCCCACTGACATCGAGGCCAGATCCGAAAAATTGATACCATACCACAGGAGAATTGCTTTGATCACGCCATCTTCATTTATCGAGGGCTTTGGATTCAAGCAGTATGTCAAGCGCTTTGTTATCTACTTCAAAGTCTTCTCGTTCCCAGCAGTCTGGATCTCCGGTCTTCTTTGGGGATTGCAAGATGCCTACATGTCATTTTTCTTGACCACCCAGGACACTTTTTTCTACGACGAACCTTGGAGCTATTCCGAGACAGGCGTCGCCATTATGAACGTGGCTACTCTAGTGGGTGCAGTTTTGGGCTGTATCATGTCCGGTATTCTTTCTGACTATCACGTTCTCTGGCTTGCGAAGAAAAACGATGGCCTTTACGAACCTGAGTACCGTCTTTGGCTTCTATTCATCACAATGATTGTCTCTCCAATTGGTTTGTTTATGTTTGGAGTTGGTGCCGCTAAGGGAGGCGAATGGCCTGCATGGGTGGTATATGGTGGTCTCGCATGTATCGGATTTGGCTGGGGCTCCATTGGTGATACCTCAATGTCGTACTTGATGGATGCATATCCCGAGATTGTCATCCAAGGGATGGTTGGAGTTTCCATCATCAACAACACCTTGGCCTGCATCTTCACGTTTGTCTGCTCATTGTGGATAGATAAAGTGGGAACGCAAAACACCTACATCACTTTGGCCGTGATCGACTTTGTCAGCATAGCATTTATTGTGCCGACTTTGATTTGGGGGAAGCTGTGGAGGAAAAAGACCAAGGGTCTTTACATTCAATTGGTGGAGCTCACGAACGGAATGGACTAAGAACACATCATCAGGTGCCCTACAGCCCCATGGACTCACTTCCATTGATCTTAATTGTGACAAATTTTATTAATTATACATTAAAATAGAGGTTTCTATTCCATCATAGACTCGCCATTGTCTTGTGCGGTAAACGCTGGCTGTGGCTCGGCGTTTTGCAGTTCAGTGGCTTGAGGCTCAGTAGAGACAGGCGCAGAGGAAGCCGGCTCGGCGCCGCCGTTCATGTAAGCGGATAACTCTGCATCCAAGTCTTCTGCGGTCTTCTTTACTGGCCGTGGCTTGCGCTCCTTAGTTTGTTTGGCCTTTGCCCGCGCCCTATGAGCTTCTCCTGGTCTGGCCGACTCTCTCGCTCTGGCATTTTCTCTGGATCTTGGATTGCTTGGTCTGAACGAGTCCCTTTCGGCAGAAGGGGCGATTCTGTCGGCCAAAGAAGTTGCGGTTTCCACGACCAAAGTGTTGCCCATGGCCTTTTTGCCGTCGAAACGACTAATTGCCCTAGCGTTGTTTTCATGCTGATTGTTCTGAAAGCAAATGTAGGAGATGGATTCATCCCTTGGGTCAAACTTGACAAAGTCCACTGGGGCGACATTCGACAAAAGGTCGGACAAATCCATTCCATTTAATTCAGGATGAACGTTTCTGAGCCTTAACAATGATCTACCGCCCGCAGACTCAAGGATCTGCTGCGGAACATTGTTTCTTGGTGTGGGTCTGAACTATATGTGTTAGTACGTTTTTGAACGGCTCAGGGAAGTGGGAAGTGCAAAAGCAACAAGTTGGTAATGTTTTGACTCTTGGCATCGATATTTGAGGTAAACTCCTGGGCTATTGACACCGCGTGAATTTGCTGCCAAGCGGTGGCCCAGGTCCAGCAAAGCACACAAATGTGACTCAGGCGGCTTGTAAAAGGCGATTACAGTAAACGGTAGTCGCCTTAATCGCTCTATTCATCAACAAATGGTAGGACGGCTGGGCACAAAGCCTTGAAGAGCCCAGATGAACAGAAACGGTCTGAAGAGAATGATTTTCGGATAACACTCAACAAATGCAAGTTTAAAGCCTGACTCAAGTCGCCGTAGACCACCTAAATACGTGTCTCTATCAAAGAGAAGTATTCCGATGGCCCAACGGATGCTTATCGATCAATCTCCGTATGATTTTACATCAACAACACCCGTGGAATGCTTCAGATTGAAGGCCCGTTCTGGTTGCTTCGAACCACTTGTCACTTCCTCAGATTGGAAACACAGTTTTAACATACCGAAGATCTTCCACCACGTGGCCTTCTGCCTCTGTGCGAGGCTCTGTCGGGACGCTCCCTTCTGCGAGGTGCATTCTGTTTCACAATATCGTCCAAAGACTGTTCTAGTGCAGACATGTTGATTTGTCTCGAATCGGTGGTAGGTCACGTAAGGCCGGCGAGAATACTGACTACTTTTTGCGCGTCTGTGTGCAGGCCGTGGCTGGCTTCCAGGCTGGCTTCACCCACCATTGGAGGTCATTTGAGCGTCTTTTAGAGGTTGCAGCCGAAGACTGTTTGGCGTACTGCCGGTCGATAAATGGGGTTGTCATATTGGAGGGGTAAAAAGCAGAGAAAGTGAGGCGAGGCGCAAACGGTTGGGAGGAATCTAGAGGCTTTGGTTCAAGCGAGCCACTCAATTTTTCTTCTTGGAAGTCTTAAAGTCGTCATTCTCCTCGTAGTTGATACCGACAAACTTGCCATCCAAGTTGAACACCTCGGTCTTCTTCAAGTAATCCAAAGGAGAAAGTTTCGGCCAGTTGACAAACTGGTACCCATTCTTCAACACGAACGAGAAGTTCTTGACTCCAAAGTAGATACATCCGGTGATGAACAAAAGGTTGGTCCAGGTACCTAAAGAGCCGTTGGGGTATACCAAAAGGGCGCCTAGTATGAATAAAGAAGCACCGATCAAATAGGGCACCATCTGAATGTATGGAGACCTTCTGTCAATGAATGGGTTCGTAATGGCGTCTTGGTAAGGACGGTAGTTACCCAAAAACAAATCATAAGAGTCCTGTCTCGAGCCGTCTTTGTAGTTGTTAAGGTAGTAGCGGGTAATGGAGTTGACCAAGTCGTTGAATGCACCCTTTTTCGTCCTTGTACCAGTCCGAGTATAATCAGTCTTCAATGCACCAGTACCTGAATAAGCACAGGACACTGCGTCAGCATTGTCGGCCCAGAAACTCTGGAAAAACAAGTTGAACAGGGGATCCACGGCCTCCCAGGACGAGTTTGTGTTTTCAGGCAAGTAATGCGTTTCCTGGAACTGCTTTTGCAAGACCCAGCGGCCCAACATCGATTGCACAACATTCGTGCGGTCCAAGCAGTCCATGCAATTGGTTCTGACGATCTTCGTTTGTCTGCTGAGCACCTTGCCAGAGGATAAGTCGTAGCTGAAGTAATTGTCATTGTTAAAACCCAAATCCACAAGACGGTCAATGAGTAACTTCACACGATCCCACCGCATTTTTCTGCACTCGTGGTGGAAGTCAAAGTAGATGTAGGTGACGTGGTCCTTGAGCGACTGAGGCAAAGTTTCGATTGCCTTCTCATAGGCCTGCATCACCGGCTCCTCGTAGCCCGACTGATTGACAAGGTTGACGCAGAAATTGTCTCCGTAGTGGTCCACCTGGGACTGGAAGTGCTTGGCCGTGGCATCGCGAGAAGAACGCGTCGAAATGACGAGGTTGGGCTTGTACTTCAAGTTGTTGATCTCCGACCAGTACACAGGCACCGAGCCTCTGGTTTGCAAGAACGAGAAGACTCTGGAGTCGGACGAGGTGAAGATTTGTTCCGTTTCATTGAAATTGGCAACCGAGCCGTCCTCGTCAATTCCACGGCGGAAGTAGCGTGTTCCCGCTCTCATTGGGGAGCGCCGGGTCACAAGAGCAAATTCAAGTTTTTGTCCGCCGTTGAAGAAAGCACTGTGGGACTTCACGTATCCATATATCACCGGAGTGATGAAGTCCAGGGCGTCTGCCTCGATCAAGTCCTCGCACAAGTAGTGATTCCACCAAAAACGCAAGTCGCGTGGCACGGGCGAGCCGGCGTCTCCCGAAAACTGCCTCTGTAAGGAGTTGGTCAAATCATAGGCATTGTCCAAGGAAAAAAAGAGGGTCGCCTTGGCGATATGCAGCTGTAACAAGGACAAGTACTGTACTTCCTCGGGATCCTTTTTGGACACGTCGTCTCTACTCAACGGGTAAATCTTCACAGACTTGACGCGGCCAATCAGGCGACCCAAAATCAGCCCGGAAATCTCGTGTTTGTCAACGACAATAATGTACTTGTTGATCTTGAGTTTTATGGTCCCCAAGATACACGGTACCTGAGCGGTCCCAGCACTGGTGGCAGCAGCCAGCGAATCGGAGACCAGAATGTTGGAGCCACTCACATTGAGGTACTTCCCACTTTGGGAGGAGTAGAAAGTGTGAGACCCATCGGGGGCAACTGTGTGTGAAAGTGTCATCTCAAGTCAAGAGAAATGGGGAGGTTGGGGTATTGCGGTTCGCATGTGTTCGGTGCGGAACACATGGCACTCCTGTCTGCAGGAGGCTGCCTGTCCAACGACAAGGCTACATCACATACGAAGCTTCTTTACAAGGTTTATTGTCTGACGATAGATTTGGCCTGTTTCAGGGTTTTTCTTCCGGAATGGGCAGCTGCCAAAAATGGCCACGGTGCACAGAGCGGCCAAATGAACACGTGCCAGCTGATGGTGCATCAGCTCACAAGCTACCCAGTGGTTCTGAATGGCACAAGCTGGAAAGCGAGGCAAATGGCTAACAATGAGGTCGGTTTTCTGGCGATCTGGCGCTAGTTTCCTGGTCTGAAGCGGCGGCAAGGTGCAGGCAGCTAAAACACAGCCACACACGAAAGACTTGCCGAGAGCAAAAACAAGAAATATAAGAAAATGAAGGCAGCATGAGTGAAAGACGAAAGCAACATGAGTGAATAAGGCTATCCTGCTATCGAGGCGTTCGTGCAGTGTCACTGTCTCCAAAACAATTCTGCCGCACAAGTGAAGTGTTTCCACTTCTGCTTTCCGAAGCGATTATAGAACAACAGGCATTCAAAACATACTCTCTAGTGAAGCGGAGCTTAGTCGTGTGGAAATACAGCTCCAAAAACAAAAATCATCGAATTTTAGTAGAAAAGCTCGCTGACTTTTGGCACCATGCGAGCCAATTTGTTGGCGGTCTCCATATTAGTGTTATCAGAGAGTTGCATAGTCGAATACAAGTTCACGCTGAAGTCAGACACGTTAACTTTACCAATAACCTCATAAATTTTGCCCACTTCGAGATCACCGGTGCCGTGGGTGAAAACAGAAATCAAGCCTTCCGCGTCAAGCTTTGCAGAGTCAGAGCCAGAGTCCACTGAATCCACTTTGCCGATGATCCGCACGACCTTTCCAGGGAAGTCCTTGATAGTGACAGCGTTTACTCTTATACTTGCGGCGTCCATTGTGATAAAGATCAGTCGATTAATCAGACTACCTGGAGCAGGCACGCGTTTGTCTTTTCGCGGCGACGCGCCCTGCCCAGGCCCGTACACCGGAGAGAACACCCTTACCACCGTAGAAGCCCAGCTTGTAGCCTTGGTGGCAGGCAGCGGCCCGCAGGGTGAGAGAGTGACGCGTCCTAGCTTCTGCAGATGTCAGTGTGGAAGCTTGGTGGATCTGTGTGCGCGGTGCATGTAGCCTCGCTCCTCTGAGTGGTTGCATCTTTCGACGCCCTCCTACACCTCGCATGTACAATGCTGCCTGCGAGAAGCAGGGAACGATGTATACGAGGGGAAGTGTAGATGGCACATAAGTGCCAATAACTGATCCGCCGAGATCTGACAAAAGTCGGGCGGATAATAAACGCGTCGGGCGTCTCGCGGGCGAAATTGTGACATGGGCAGCGGCATCTTTTTGTGTACCCTCAGCGACCTCAAAAAGGCGGAAAACAGTCGGCTGCAAAATGAGAACACATATAAGCGGCATTCTGTGCATCAAACTTTTGCACCACTAGTTCTTTACCCAAAGCTTCCCGAAAATCGAGTTTCCCAGCCTCAGACTTTCGCCCCAAGCTTCCGATAACTTGCCGAGCTTCACTCCGCATCTTATCCCTCAGCAGTCTCCAGAACTCTGTCCCACAGACTTTCTAGATTCTCCTGCCCAAGACTTTTCTTGCCTTACATCTCTGCCGCCTTCTGTGCTCACTACACCAAGTATAGCGCACCTCGAATTCTGCAGAACACCCGATCCAGCTTCTTTGAATCTGCTCGAAATGGCCTGCCCCGACGCCTTCCCTGGTCCCGATCCTGGGGCCTCGCGGTGCAATGCCCCCCACCGGCCGCCCAGCGCCAAAACTGTGGATCCCTCCCAAGTGTTTTTGCGCCTGTGCTCGAATGCCTGGCACTTCGACGCCGGCCCTCCCCCCAGTGCTGTGCTTTTGGGCAAAGTGACCACAGGAGCGAAGGAATTGAGCACCCCGCCAATTCTTGGAGTCGAAGTGGATCCGACGCCAGTGGTTCCGGACGCTGCAGCCTACGCGGTTGCCAAAAGCAACCAAATGGACGTGAGCACTGTAAACCCCGGCCACCCCGGCGACCACTCATTCAACATGAGCACCTTGGCATCCAGCTTGAGTCTCACCATGGCAACAACCTCAATGGACACCATGGTGGCCATGCGGGTCGCCTCCGACAGCAGCTTCAGCGGCGTGTTCCGGCACACCAAACGCAACGTGCTGTTTGGATTACGCAAGGCCACCGACCCCCAGGCGGGCCAGCGGTGCGCCAGCGATGGTGCAGAGTTTGGTGCCATTTTCCAGGCCCAATCTGTGCCCTGCAGCGCCGGGGCCGCTCCCTTTAGCTTCGACTCACCCATTGTCGAAAGCAAAGTGGAACCGGTGCGCCCCAAAACGGAGCCCTCGCTGGGCCCCGAACCCGAACTGCCAGGTTCCAAGCGCCACGACACGCCTGGCAAAGAAGTGGACGCAGCAGATGCTCCAAATGAGATCTGCTGCAAGGTCGAGGAGCTGGACGAGGTTGCAGGCGGGCCTACTCCCCCCGAGCTGCCCCGGTCCGCGCTGCAGGCCTCGTTTGTGCTG
Source organism: Metschnikowia orientalis (assembly GCA_002893665.1). Taxonomy (NCBI): domain Eukaryota; kingdom Fungi; phylum Ascomycota; class Pichiomycetes; order Serinales; family Metschnikowiaceae; genus Metschnikowia; species Metschnikowia orientalis. Next base: position 131,929 of record NXGZ01000007.1, on the reverse strand, counting down.
CAGCCTCGGTCTGGAGCCGACTTCTACCCGCATGGCTACCAGCCAATGCACCCCACGTTTTTCGGCAACAATTCCGACGACGAAGACTTTGGTTGCGACGACGACTTGCCCCGCTTGGGCACGCTGGAGTCCTTGGCACAAGCCGAGTCCAGCTTTGCTGCGTTTGTCACCGAAATGGAAAGTGCTTTGAGTTCTCACAAAGCGGCCAATCCCAGCACCAGCAGAAACCCGTCGGTGGCCTCGCAGAACCTCTTTGTTGGCAGTGACAGCTCGCGGGCCAGCAGCCAGGCCGCCGCCGTGGACGAGAAACAGATGCAGGAGCTTCTTGCTCTAAACCCGCCTTCCCAAAACGATCGGGGCTCGGGCAACGAACCCCAGTTGCAATTGGACCCGGCCCTGCATGGCCATGCACCATGGCAGTCTGCAGCCGCGCCAGCCGATTTGCACCCACTGGGCCCTGCAGCCTTCGCACTGGTGTCACTGCCTCTGCCCACAGGAAGCATCCTCCTTCCCAAAACAAGGCGGCCCAAGCGGGAAAAGAGCTCCTTGGCGGCTCGCAGCCTTCCCCCACCCACAAGACTGTGCACTGTGCTCTACACGCCCCGGCCCGAGCCCTTGAGCCCACCACCGCCAAAGGAAGGCCCTTCCAGTGAGCTTGAGAACCACCTGATGGATGCCGGCACCGAGCAAGAGCAGCCCGGAGCTTCGGGCTATATCCTCGGCCCGGACCTCGTTGAGCCCATCATCTGGGCGCCCTTTGAGCCCTCGGGCATATACGCCCACCATCCTGAGCCCGAGTACCCAGACCCTGAAGCCGCATATGCCCATTTGCTCAGCCAGCAGCCGCAGCCTCAGAGCTCCCCTGGCAGCAGAGGAATCAGCAGCCTCTCAAACATTATTCGGACAGACCCCGGAAACTACACCCATGAACTGCCAAGAGGGGCCCTGAACCTCCAAGGCTATACGCACAACGCCGATCCCTTAGCACCAACCAATGGCACTGGACTTGCCAACAACAACTACCTGACTACCAACAACAATTATCTGACTACCAACAACAATTATCTGACTACCAACAACAATCTGACTACCAACAATTACCTGACTACCAACCACAATCTGACTACCAACAACAATCTGACTACCAACAACAATAATCTGACTACCAACTACTCACTTCATCTGACCACCAACTACTCGCTTCATCTGACTACCAACCACTCACTCCATCTGACTACCAACCACTCACTCCATCCGCTGCTTTTGGCACTAGACATCTGGAACACCGGCGCCGAAGACTCCGCCGGTCTGAGCTTGCCTGCCAAATTCAGAACCAGCCAGAATGACGCATGCACACCCGCCCGCCAGGACTCGGTCCAGCCGGTACCGCCTCCACTCCAGCCCCAGCCAGAGAACTCTCTACACCAGACTCACCTGCCCCGCGACCCTTCCGGGGCACACATGAACGGGACAACCGCCAACTGCACCAACGCGGCGAATGTCGACTGGGCCACCGAGGACAAGGCGCCATCAAGCGGCTTTTCCGCACAATACCACGATGTGGTGATGCAAATCACCCCGGAAAATATCCACATGGTGGCGGCGCTTTTGAAGGAACAAGCCCGGATCCATCAGCTCCTGGCGCGCGCGGATGCAAGTCTTGTGCACGAGGCCGCGGCAGACGCAGTGCCGCATATGGAGTTGCAACCAGTCGCTCCGACTGATGCAGAAGCAGGCGCGATCCACGACGCCGCGCCGCTTCCAGACGACTTCTTCTCCGACTTGCCCAAATCAACGTTGGAGACCTGGCCGTCCTACCGAAATGTGCCGGACTTTCCGGACCACGACATACTCAACCACGGCCATAGAGACTTGGGCCTGACCACCATCGACAGGTTTGCCTCGGGCCAAATGGGCATTGCCTTCAATCACTGCTACCGGTCGGCCTCCGACCAAGACTGCGTTTTGCCATTCGAGGACTTGCCCAAACTCGATGAAACCATACCCCGGACTTTCCCGAACGACGATGCCTTTCTCCTCTCTTTGGATCCTCTTCTGCAATGCACTCTTTTCGACAAGCTGCTGCTGCAAATTGCGGACGACTGCCTTCATTCTCCCAGCCAGAGCGTTCTTCCTCTTCCTGCGGAGTTGCCTTCAGTCTCCGATAACTATGGAGCTGCACCTATCCTGGACTATCCTGGAAACTACATGGGTCTTGAATATGATGACGCATTGTTCTATCCAGAGCCACTACCCAGCGACTTTCAGCACCATCAATTACCTGACAGCACTACTTTAGAAGTGAGTGATTTCAAAAAGCCCCCAAAACCCTCCCATGCTCCCAAAAAAACAGCCACCATGCCCCGAGAGACTTACCGCGTCTCAAAATCCAAAACAAAGCTGGGCCCATCCATTTCGGTGAAGAGTGCCATTGCTAATCGAGTAAACGAAGTCTTGGCAAACACTGCCGGAAACTCTCTGATGGAAGACAGTAGCATATCATCTATTAGTCTCATCCAAAAGGGCAGGAGACAAAGAAAAGGCAAAGCCCTTTTCAACTACGACAATGTGGAAGTGACTCAGGACATCATCGAAGCACCACAACTCGAAAACTTCGCCGTGGGTCCCTGCAGCGATGGCCATAAACATCACACACAACTCATCAGCTTACACGGAACCGGCGAGTGCCACATCAAGCGTGTGCGCTACCATCGCAACACCTTGAAGCAACTAGAGGGCCTCCATCCCAATGTCTTCTACGAGAAGAACCAGTACTTTGGGATTGACCATCCTTACCAGCAAGAGTTCACAAGAGTCGAGCTTGACGCGGAAACCGGCCAGCCAAAAATGGAAACTCGCAGTGCTTTGTGTGCCTACTGCGAGGATATCAATTTCTACGAGCTCAAGAACTCGTGCTACTCCCAACACATGAGCCACTCTCATGGAATCTACACCGACAACTACTTAGCCCCGAACCCTTTGTTCAATGGCAAGTATCAGGTGTCTAAAAAGCCGTCTGCGGTCAGAAAAACCCAGCCACGGATGCGCTATCACGAGGGCGTAGTATGCCCAGCTTGCTATAATGTGGTGGAGATCAGATGCTGGTCCTCCACCCTGGAGAAGAAGCCATTGTCCAACTACTTGCGACACTTTAAAGAGTGCCACAGAGTGGACAAGAAGAAAGAGAGTTTCTTCAACTTGGTGGCTTAAGCCCGAATTTTGCTATATAATTTGCTAAAGCTTTGCTTATCGAATAAAAATAAAAAAAAAAAAAACACCCTCTGTAAGCCTCAACAGGGGAATCTCTTCATGGCCTCATGAAAAGGCCTCTCAGCCACATTGCCTCTAATTCCTAAGAGCATCCTTTTATCAAAGGAGCATGTTTCTTCTCCTTATTTGGACTACTTTATACTTACAAATGAAGGCTCGAAGTCGGGGTGAATCACTTTCTTCCATTCCAGCTTTACTTAAAAAAGGGCTCCAAATATCGGGGTCACACTATAGGTTGCGACTTCATATGATTAAAATTGTCGAATCACTCCAACGCCTTTCAACAGCTTGATGTGGGCCGAGAATACTAAATTATGCGTGAATGAGGTCGTCCAAAAAGGAACCAGCCTCACCGCGGTCTTCAGCTCTCATGAGGCTCTCACCAATCAAAAATCCATCCACATCGTCATCGTTTTTGTACTTCTTGACGTCGTCTATCGAGCTTATGCCGGACAAAGCCAAGACTAAGACATCGCCAGATCTTGAACTGCCTTTGGCTTCGTTGACCAAAGAGCTGGTCGTGTTCAAATCCACGTCGAATGTGGTAAGGTTACGATTGTTGACCCCAATTACTAAGGGCTCGCTGGTTGAGCCATTAAGGTGGAGCGCAAGAGCAACCTTCAACTCTGCCGCATCGTTCACCTCAACCAATGGGACCATCCCCAATGAGTGAGAGTACTCGTATAGTTCCTGGAGTAGGCGGGTATCCTGCAACATCTTGACAATCAACAAGACGGTGTCGGCGCCGGCCAAGCGGGCCTCTAGGATCTGGTATTTGTTGAAGATGAACTCTTTTCTTAACACTGCTGGTCTGTGGGGACTGTTTTTCTCAAGGACAGCCCGCACCAACCGCATGTCGTCCAAGCTTCCCTTAAACCAGTTGGGCTCGGTGAGCACCGAGATGGCGGAACATCCGTTGCTGGCATAAGTATTGGCCTGTTGCCCAGGATGCGCAAGAATGTTTATATCGCCTTTGGAAGGAGAGGCCCGTTTGAACTCGGCCAAAATGATGTTTTGTCCATTTTTTTTCGTGTGCATCAACCGCTCGTAAAAGTTAATCGATGGCGGGGCAAGGCCCAAAGAGTAGCTTGTCTCCAAATCTTGGAACAGTTTTCCAGGGGTGGCCTCGACTTGCTCGTAGTCGCTGGCTCTTTTTTTGTATATTTTGGTCAAGATGTTTTCCTTCTGTTCAGAAGCAGATCCAGTTGTGCCTGGGGCTTGATTCCAGTAGGGCAGGTCCATTTGCAACACATTATCGATGATGACTTGGCCAGCTTCGGTCAAAATAGACTCGGGATGAAACTGCACACCCTCAATTGCGTATTCTTTGTGACGAACTCCCATAATGACTTGAGGGTCCGACTCGGTGGTTGCGGTAATCTCCAAACAGGCTGGAAGCGTCGTCTTGGTACCGGCCAAACTGTGGTAACGCGTGGCGGCAGCGTTCTGGGGGACCCCGGAAAAGGCGCCCTTGCCATCATGGCGAACCGTGGACGTCTTGCCGTGAACAATTTCTCCTGCAAACTCCACAGTACCACCGAACACTTCCACCATGCACTGCTGGCCCATACAAACACCAAAGATGGGTAATTTGCCTTTGAAATGATCGATTGCTTGCTTGGAAATGCCAGCATCAGAGGAAGGATGGCCAGGGCCTGGAGAGATGAACAATATGTCAGGCTTGATCACGGACTCGATCGTGGCAATATCAATCTCGTCATTCCGGTACACTGTCACCTTTGGCTGGTACTTGGACTGGCACATAAACTGGTACAAGTTCCAAGTAAAACTGTCGTAGTTGTCAATCAAAAGCACATGCTTCCTGTTTGGTGTGGAGGCGTCAGCCATTCTGCTTCTAAGTGAGCAAAGGGAAGGGCGACTTGGGTATGGGCAATTCTTGATCTGTTTGATTTCACTGGCGCTGAACGAATCTTAACGACACCAGAAATCAGACTTTTATTATAACACTTTTACCACTCCAAGTATTCGATTTGCTTTATCACCGTTTTTTTTCTGGCGCTGTGTGCGCTGCTGCTCTGAGTCATTCCTGCATGCACGCGAGGTATGAGCTGCCCACAACCGATTGTCCCGAAGCCCTGGGTTCAGAAACTTGCTGGCGGTGCTGATGTCTGAAGAGGATGTTTCTTTTTGTACCAAATATTTGACTGTGCTTTGCGTGCTCTGTGTGACGATTTTTTTTTTGCTTTCTTTTTCAATTTTGCAGCCACCGAGTGCCTCGCATCACAACAATAACTTACTGGGAAGCAGGTTTTTACTCGAGCTCTTGCTAAGCCGTTCACCAGCCGTCTTCGCATAAACCCTACCAAGCCTTACCCTGCCAATTGAATTTTCCTTACGCTTTGTTTACGGAAGTATGAAAATGTGCACTCACCATCTCGAGTAGGAAATGGCAAGAGGCTAGAATGTATTTGTATGTCCAACTTCAGGCTGGGCCCGTACACACGCGGGCGGTGTAGGATCAGAAAATGCTCTTCTCTAGCATCTAATCTTCCTTGGCTCTCCGGCTTCTCATCCTGGAGCTGATGGGCCGGTCGTCATCGATGATTTCTTGAATTTTCTGTTGTCTAGTATTTTCCTCCTCGTCAAACTCAACCCCTCTTAATATGATGGTGCTCACAAGCTCCAAAATAAGCATGAACAAGGAAGAGAGGATTGCCAAGACATAGTTAGAGATGGTTACCCCTATATCAAGCCAGGAGCCTTCTGTTTTCACGAGGTAGAAAAAGTTCAACGACAAAAAGTCACTCGTGGATATTATCAACGTCGAAATCGTGAATTTTCTGATCTCCAATTGATAGTTCATGATTCCAAAGCACGTTGAAAGTAAAACATAAGGTATGATGAGCTTCACCATGAGGAGCGCACCCATCGGGAATGGATCAAAGATGGGGATCAATCTGTACACCGAGTCCAAAGAGAATGAGGAAATAGACGCCACGTTACCGGTACCAAAGAATGCAAATTGCAAAAAGAAGAAGCCAACAATGGAGATACGAATGATCTGAAGCCAGTACCCTTTTGGAAGCTGTTTGTCTTTGCTCATACTGTCATCAATTTCTTTCTTGGTGAACTTGAGTTGTGTCTCAATACTAAGCCATTGGAGCAAAACAAGCGAGTAGCCCACATAAAAGAAAAGTTCGAATGAGATCGTCAAAATGACAAATGTCGGCACAAAAGTCAAGTAAATGATCAAGAGTCGCAACTGATAGTCAGAAGAGGATTTGAACGTGTGAAGAATTGGAAGAACCAATAGCGAAACAACAAGCACCACCCAGCCTAAAACTTGGGAGTACAATGGAAGACCATTCCTGCTCTGTAAAGATTGGACAGAGACATTAGTTGCGAAAGTCATCAACACAATCATGGAAAGCTGCATTATAACAAGCTTCTTGGCATACTGGGTGACCTTATATCTCTTGAAAACAATGCGGGATCCCAAAATGCCAACTGCAAAAGCAGCAATAGAACTGATGTTGATCTGTGTCAAGCTTTCCGTCTTGACAGCATCCAAGTTTGTGAATGTGCACATACTCAAGCAACTGACTAGCCACGTTCCCTTTTTTTTCCAACTTAAATTCTTGGAAACAACCATAGGATACAAACCAACGAGAAGAAACAAAACAGAAAACATGTTTCTGTCAAAGAATCCGTAGACAATACTTTCATACATGCCAAGGAAACAGAACAAAGTCAATACCTTTGTTCCGGTGGATATTCCGAATAAAAACTGATTCAAACCCTCGACAAAAACAGCTCTTTCGTTGAAGATTGTGTACCAGAAAAAAAGCGGGAAAGCTGCGTACATGTAGTAATTGAAAGGAGACTGCTGGTAGTACAACAAATAGATGAGACCGGAACCAAAAGCCACAAAGGTTGAAAGAAGCGGAACTGAATGTCCGGGTTGCTCAAACTGTAACAAGATGAATAATTTTAAGAACACAAGAAATGAGTAGGCGATCCAGCCAAAAAATCCCAATGTCACTATCGTTCTTAAAAGGATCCAGTTATAAGTCTGCAAATAAGTGAGACCATCCAACGCACATTTCATGAGCTCTTGAATTAAGGCAGTTGCCTCGAATTCTTCTTTTTCTGAATTGGGGATCACCTCAATCAACTCCATGAGGGCCTCGATCTCCTGCTTGTAGACGGCGACGGATTTTTTCACAAACGGATCAAAGGGCTTGTATCTGAACTGGTGATTATAAACTTCACTTTCTTTCACAATGTACTGCTCAACGACCGCCAAAGCATTTTCGTACAACGCTTTGATTTTGTTTGAAGTCGAGCCTTTGATGTAAGGTAATGGTAATTCTCCCACCGAGTTTGCTGGGTAGTTAGCCCCGATTAAGTAGGCCATGAGGGATGCAATATCAGCCTGGTTAACATCATGGCGGGCAAGATGATCAAAGCCCCACGTGTCAAAGTAATCCTTCTCGTAACCTGAGGCAACGGGATCCTGGAGACGTAATTGGGCGTCACTCGCCAATTCTGGTTTGTTAACCCCCGCACCCCAGGCAATCAAGGGTGTTCTTGTATTGTTGGGGTGACCATCGCCATGAGACCCAAAGTCAGACATTCCATGGTCAGCAGTGAAGACAAACGCAGACTCGTGGTCTCCAAAAAAGTCGTGGATTTTGGGTACGAGTTGCTCCAACTGCTTGTCAATATATTCGATGTTGTCGTAATACTCAGCAGAATATGGCCTGTAAGCGTGGCCGGCAGTGTCGGGCCCAAGCAAGTGCAAGAAGAAAACATTGCCTGTCTGGTGCAATTCGGCTTTCAAAGTCAGGTTGGTCTTGGACTCGGCCATCAAGTCATCGAAATGCTTGAAAACAAAGGAGTCTAATTCAATGGAGCTCTGCGTGAAATCTTCGAACTCATGCCCGTACATGCAAACGTCGATACGTCCAGGAACGACATTGTCGCCGTAAGCGAACATAGGCAAAATGTCAGGCGACCCAAACGAATATGTGTGGGTGGACTGGTTGAAAAATGAGTCAAAATCCACGGGGTTTTCTTTCCAGCCTTTAGTGACGGCACTAACATCCTCGTAAAAACCTGCAATCATGGCCACATGGCCAGGACGTGACTCGGTGGGCATTCTGGTGTTGGAAATTCCCCATGTCGCTTCCTTTTCCACGAGGCTTCGGAGATAGGGCGCTAAGTACTTTTCTTCGCCGCTGTTAGGATGCTTCAACCTCTGGAACGTTTTGTCGGCCCTCAAACCATCACCCACTATCAAAAAGAGTCTTTTAGCAGGAGGTTCATTGGTAGATTTATGCTGACCCATTCCATGAACTAGGGGCGACACGAAGTAAATGTCAAAAATCAGCCATAAGTAGTAAAAATGGAAGGCCAACCCAAGAAAGATGAAAATTTGCCGTTGGAACCCCATCAGCCTCACTATTTCGTGTTTTGTTCGGGAGGAAAACTGAGATGCTGTCACGAACCTGTGGGGAACTCTCGCGTCTCGTTTATTACAATGCAAAACCCGCGTCTTGATGTGTGCGGTACATGCACACCATAACCACTCGATCTTGACGTTTTCGTCTGCACGAGCCAATCTCCAATTGGATCATCGTATTGTTGTGAAAATACATACTCCACGCTGTAGAGAGCATGCGCGATGGAAGCTCCGCACCCGTCACATCGCTCGAGGATTAGCGCACCTGGCGAAGGTAGTCCAATGCAGATTTTTCGTGGTTCCAATGCGTAGAATGTCTCCACTTCACAGCATTATGCGCTGTACAGAAATCCGAAGTCACCCTTTGCTATCAATTGGCAGTACTCGTTGAAGTGCTTAATAGTTTCCCGGAATTCTTGCAAGGCTCTATTGAAGTTCTGTAGCAACAAAACATCATTGAAGAGGCATTTTTGATAAATATCTAGGCATGAACTGTCGGAGTAAATGATGTTGTGGTGACGGACGTCCTTTTTGAGTCTGTTCACTTGGAACTCCAACACAGCTTCCCGGTAGACGGCAAACTCTTGTTGATATTTGTTGATGGCACCAACGTACGCAAGCCACTCGTCTTTTCCCAAAGACAGAGTGAGCTGAATCTGAGGGGGATTGCAGTTGAATATTAGCTTGGCGTCATCCGCTTGCGGGGTCAAGTCGGAAACCGATATCGTTTCCTGGGCTTTCTTGATGTACTGCTTGTTCACCGGGGTGAAGAGCGTCTGCGCCTTCGAGCTTCCATCGGTATACTCAGAAAACTTTGGTTTTTTCGTGGGCGGGGCGGAAGAGACAGTTCGGGAGGCTTCACGCCTGTAGGTCCCCGTGGTGGTTTCGGGAAGAGTACCTCTAATATCCGAGAAGTCAAGATCCTCGATGTTTTTGCCGAGGGAAGCCTTCAACGAGTCAAAGTTGGAGAGCTTTTGCTTCTTGGCGGCATTGCCCGCAGCCGCGGAGGTGAAACTGCGATCATCGCTTGCGTTGATGGAGTTCATAGTATCGTTCAATGACTTGTGGATCTGCGCCTTGGTATGCGGGCTGATGTTTTGTCTTGTCATTCTGCGTGGGGAGCTGGGAACACTCCGGAACGGACTGGCAGATGACCGTGCGTAGACATCTGCTCCGGAGTCCTGGTCACTCTCCTCGGGGATCTCCACCACCTCTGGATGATACAGCTTGGCGTCGGAGTTAGCCGAAGCAAAAGACGTGTCACCCTCCGCGTCGTGCGGAGGGTTTTCTGCGCGAGCATCTTCAAACTCGGCAGTCTGATGGAACTCCTCAACACTGTGGCCACTCTCGCTCAGGTCAGAGTCCCGCAGGTCCACGGGCTGGGGCTCGGGCTGTGCGCTTGACAGTTCGACTTCCGACTCATTGGGAGTGCGCGAGCTTGCACCATCGTCATCATCCTCCACCACAATTGGCTCGGAGGTGTCTCCAGGGAAGTGGCCTGCGTCGGCCCACGCCTTGCGGTGAGCTGCAAATTTGTCCCGCTGATACAGATCCTCGTCGGAGTGGGGCGTAAACACGCCTGCGGCCCTGCGCCGGAACTCCTCTTCCATGCGGGCCTGGGCGAGATCCTGCCTTCTTTGGCGCTCGGCTTCTTCCACAAGCTCTCTGCGCCGACGCTCCACCTCATCCTGCCTTCGCTGCTGCGCGATTTTTGCGGCGGCAGTGGCCTCCTCACGAGCAAAGCGGTCGTACGCGTCTGGCGGACGCGAGCTGCGCTCGCTGGAGTCGGCGTAGGCGCGTGCGTTCTGGCGGAAGTAGTCAAAATACGACTTGTTGTAGCCGGTCTTCTTGTACGCCTCCGACGAATGGTAGTTGTAGGGGTTGGGGTAATCAGTACCTTTGTAGCCGTGGTGGGCTTGCTGGCCGCGGGCAGTGGTTGAATTGACGTGGCTGGCATATGAGGCAAAACCCGAGGAGCGTGTTGCCACGCCGATTTTGCGATTGTAGTCCAGTCGAAGCTTTGTGTCTATGAGAGTGGTGTAGGCTTCGCTGATCAGGAGAAACAACTCGTGATGGGACTTGACTTCGGTCTTGTCTGGGTGGTATTTGACGGCGAGTTTTTTGTAGCGCTTCTTGATCTCATCGGCAGACGCAGACGGATCCACGCCAAGGACCTGGTAATGTGTGGGCATGGGCAAGACAAGTATTAAGGCCGGTGTTTCACAGTTGGGTCTTCTGCAGGCCCGATCCGGTCACGTGAGCGAGGGCGATCTAGGGTGCGCGGGCTCGCTGAGTCTGGGGTGTGAAGCGACCGAAGCGTGCCTGTCTGCAGGATACCCATTTCAACGTGGTCATTTTAGACTTGACGGCCTCTGGGTGCAGAGAAAGGGAGTCAGGGTGAGTTCGGATGGAGGAGAATAAGTTGGGAGTTTGTTTTGCTGCGTGCACTTAACGAAACGTGACTCGTCCTGCTACCCTCAGGAGAGGTTGCAAGCGCAATAGGTGCAAAAGGTGCAGAAAGTACGCCAAACTGCAAAGAAACAGGAACTCAATTGAAGTGAAAGGTACTCAACTGAAGTGAAAAAAGTGTCGAATTGAAACTAACAAAAACTCAATTGAAGTGAAAATCACACTCATTTGAAGTTAAAAAGTAAACATTTGAAATAATAAAGGTACTCATCTCAAGTAAAAATTACCCTCAACTGAAGTGAAAAAGTACCCGATTGAATTGAAGAAGTACCCGATTGAATTGAAGTTCACACTTACTTGTGGTAAAAGAAGAATTATTCGAAGTAAAATTATTCATCGAAGTAAAGAAAACTCATTTACAGTAGAAAAGAACTCATTTGAAGTAAAAAAGAACTCATTTGAAGTAAACGAAACTCATTTGAAGTAAACGAAACTCATTTGAAGTAAAAAATTTCACGCAATTGAAGCTAAAATTTACTCGTCTCACATTCATTTAAGATGAAGATTAAAACCCCATTCTAAGAAAAAAAGTAATCATTTGAAGTGAATCAGTACACTCATGTTAAAGTGTATTTAGTCCACATGATACTGTCACTTACCTTACACAATTCATGCTAGCTCAAAACGAAACTAATCGAATTCTCAGAAGTAATAAACTTTCAGAATTCGTCTTCACCACAAATACCCCTCACTACGAATGACGCTCCACACAAGCACTTAAATCAATAGTGACGCTTCCGCCGAAAGCATCACCTCACAGTTGCATTAAAAGGCGATATTAGAAACAACAAAATCCGAAATCACGGCCGGATGAACTACCAGAAACTCAAGTGGTTGCCGTTGGCTCATTATGGGTGGGTTCCGAGCGCGTGGCAGACAGTGACATGTCAAACTCCTTCAAGATCTTCAGACCGTAGCTAGGAATTTGGATCTGGTCATCACGCAAAGCCAGCGTGTATATGTCGGGCACCTTGTCGTTGACCACGCCACCGTTGTACTCCTTGGGCAAGTTGTCCTTGCCCAAAGTGGCCGACAAGTCGCCGTGGTTCATCATCTCGAACTTCTGGATGGTGGCGGCGCTCATCAATCCCGTGGCCTTGAAAAACGTGAACATCCAGCCCATGAGCAACGGCACATTGACAAAGTACTTCTTCAGGAGCAACTCCGGGTAGTTGTCGCCAAAAATCGTGATGATCTCCTTCGTGGCCGCCTTCATCCCCGGGTCCATGCGAAACATCGACACGTTGTAGTAGTCGTGCACCTGCGCCATCTTGTTGTTGTCGGGGTCCCGGAAATCCAACTCCGCTAAAGCCCGCTCCATCAAACCCACACGCCACCGCAAAAACATCGTGCCGGGAAGCTCCGAGCCGGCGGCGTCTCCCTCCGCCGCACTGTCCTCGCCATCCTTGGCCACCCCCACGCCAAACTTGGCAAAGAGCTTCTTGGGGCTCTTCAAGTTGGCGTAGACGTTCCACGTGACCACGCGGAAATTGTCGCCGTTGCTGGGATACTTGGTCACGAGGCCCAACTTCTCGAGCTCCGTGTCGTAGTGCTCCGCATAGCCGGCGCTCAACACCTTGAACTCCCGCCGCCATTTCAACGTCGCCACCAACTTGGCCTTCGCCTTGCTGACGTCATACTCACATGCTACCAAGAACTTATGGAGAATCTCGTTACGTACGTCCTGCTCCACCTCGGCGTCGTCATCCGGCCCGATCTTGTGTCCGTAGATTTCATTGTACTCGGGGACTCCGGTCTCGGCCAAAATTTCGGGCACTGCGTCAATCACGGCCTGGAGCTTGCTTTGGTGGTCGGCGCTCAATTCCTGCGACTTGATGAGGGCCATTTTCGTTGGCTGGAGCGGGTTTGGTGTGGTGGAAAAAGAGTTGGAGAAGTGGTGCAATCCTGGCTTGGCGGTCTGGGGCCCGGCGCGTCCTGCACCCTGTCCTCGCATCTCGGGACTTATCGCTGCCATCTGCGGCTGCCGGCTCGGTCTGCCCACCGCACGGCTGCGCTTCCTGCACCAAATGTCTCACTTCCTCAGAAACTGGCTCCAACTAGTCGCCTGCGCCTGTTGCAGCCACGTGATCTAGCACCCACTCTCCGCCTGACCGTACTGACTTTTCACTGCAAGCTTTCTCCAATATTTTTATGTACATCTACTGCAAATCAATTCGACAGCAAGCCGCCAGGAAGTATGCAAGAAAGCTTCGAAATCGGGGGAAAGTGCCTTTCCAGAGTGTAGTCACATAGTTTATTGAAGTGACGTCAAATGGCTTATTTGAAGAGGACTCGCATAGTTGAGTTGAAGTAAATTCACATTATATTAAAGTCAAAGGGTTTTCGAAGTGGAGTCAGATGGTTTTCAAAGTGGAGTCAGATGGCTTTCGAAGTGGAATCAATGGTTGATTTGAAGTGGAGTCAATGGTTGATTTGAAGTGGAGTCAATGGTTGATTTGAAGTCATGCCACTTACTTTGTTCGAAGTCATGTCACTTAGTTCCGTGGAGTGCAGTCACATACTCTATTTTGAAGTCACATAGTTTATTTGAAGGGAAATAAAATATATTTATCTCTGATGTTCGCCGGATTTTTTCCCTGGCTCAGAGATCTCATGTCTGGGCTAAATTGTAACGCCTTTCAAGCAGTGTCCTAGGCACATTGATACCCAGTTTTTACGGCCTCTGCCTGGCGACAACACCAGAAGCTGCAATGTTCTTCAAATATTCATGCGACAAGTGATTGCCATCATTATATTTCGCACTCGGCATTGCAAGTGTTCGCTAGTTTTCGAGGCAGATATCGTTTGTTTGGTCGTCGCTGCGATCGAAAGGCAAATTCACACATAGTAGCTGACAGCGTGCAAAAAGCATACGCCCGGTGTGGGTTGTTCACAGCACTTAGGAACATGCCAACAATCCACAATTCGACAGTCAACAACAACATCATTCCTCATCCATGACACTATTCCACAATCTTGAAACTATTCCACAGTTTTGAAGCTATTCCACAGTCTTGAAAGTAATCGATACAAGACAAGATTCCGCGGTTTTGACACTTATCGATCCATGACACTTGTCCAGAGTCTTGACACTTATCGATCCATGACACTATTCCAGAGTCTTGACACTAATTCATCCATGACACTATTCCGCAGTCTAATTCATCCGCGACACTACCACATGATGCTGCTTGGTTTGGCGGGTCTAGTGGCCACCGGGAACTAAGCGGAACGAGAGAATGTCGTTCTTTCCCACGTCCACGGTATCTTCTTCGCCCACTCTTTGGCCGCCCACGCCCTCTATGGCAGCAATGGTAACATCACCCATGATGCGGCGGGCCACAGAAATCACAGGAGTGCCCCGCTTGACAAGCACACAGTCCCTAAACACATGGGGCCCGGCAGTGCCGCCAAACGTGTTGATGTTCCGCACTGGGTACACCGGGACAAGATCCAACAACTGCTGTGCGGCCTGTAGTAGCTGGATCACGCCGGTGGAGCCAAAGCGGTAGAGCACCAAGTCACGGATGTTCTCCACACGCGCCAAAAGCTTCTCGTCAAGAGGAACTAGCCCCGCGTCGGGCAAGTCCTCGGCGGTGTCGACGAACTCGGTGCCCGGCTCGTACTTGATGAAGTTCTGGGCGGCAAGCTTGCGAAGAAACACCTCTGTGAGCGACGAGGTCAACACACACTTCAGCTCCGGGTGCTTGAGCATGATCTTGGACACGTTCTTGTCCAGGTCCGAGTGGTCCATTTTGTTGAGCGCCAACACGGTGGGAAACTTGACCGCCATGAACGCCCGCACCACGCGCTCGATCATCTCGGAGTCCCAGTCTTGCAACGGCGGCAAGCCGGGAATCAAGTCGAGCGCCTTGCCGATCAACTGCTTGTTGGCGTAGTACCCGCCCAATTGCGCCCGCAAGGTTTCGAGCGTCAGCGACTTGGTCAGCGTGTGGCGCCGCACCACCGAGCCCCACCGCTCCGTCAAGTTGCCCAAAATCCACCGGAAAATCTCCTCCTGCAACCACTCGATGTCCTGCAAGGGGTCGTAGCCACGGGTTTCCTTGCCCTCGGCGTTGGTGGTGCCGCTGACGTCCACTATGTGGATCAAGCAGTCGGCCTCGGTGAGGTCACTCAAAAACTTGTTGCCCAACCCGCGCCCAAGATGGGCATTGGGCACGAGTCCGGCCACGTCTAGAAGCATCACGGGCACTCCCCGCGTCCCGTTCTTGCAATACCCGTAGTTGGGCTTGCACTCGGCCTGTTTGCCGTACCTCTGGCATGCACATTGCACCTCCATGTATCCCGTGGCCTTGTTCGGGTCGATGGTGGTGAACGGGAATGCGCCCACCTTGGCGTTGGCGTCCGTGAGCGCATTGAGCGTGGTGGACTTGCCGCTGGATGGCTTGCCCACAAGGCCAATCACGGTTTCCTTTCCCATGTCACGTGTACTTGGTGGCGGGGGTGTTTCTGGTGGTTGTGAAAATTGGGCTTGGTTCACGTGACTGCTTGGAACGTGTGCCGCTTTTTGCAATGGTCCACGTGCTGATCGGGTGGAAAATACCTGGTCCTGAAGATGAGGCTTGGGATGCGAACTGCTGCTTTGGCACCTCTGCGCTGCGTGAGAAATTGCACTAATATGGAGGACTACGAGGCCACTTTGGTGGACTGCCCTGCGAACCCGCGAATGCTGCCGCTGGATCACGTGCCTCACCCGGCCTCGTGGCCGCACCAGCTGGGCCCACGTCCAGCGCCTGGACCCGTTCGGTCCTGCACACAACACAGCCCCGTTCTCCCCGGCTCTGTCCAGACCACAAAGCTGTTCGTGGCCACGGGGCACGGGCCCTGGCCGCATATCGCAGGGAGCTCGGCTGCACCGCCTGGCGAGGCCGCTGGGCTCCGCCGCCGTGGGGCGCAGCAGACTGGGTCGTTTGTCCTGCAGGCGGGCGGCTCGCCGCTTCGCTCAGGGAAACAATCCGGTCGGCCTTCTCTTGCCTCCTTCCACACACCTCAATCACACCATGGCCTTGAGTTTCCTGACCATATCGTCGAATGTATTCGGCGGGTTTTCCAAAGACTTCCAAAAAAAGAACTTCTCGCTTTACGGCCAATGGATCTCGCTCCTCACAATGTTCTTGTGTCTTGCCCTCGGAATAGCCAACATCTTCCACTTCAATGTTGTTATTGTGTTTGCCATCATAGCCATCGTGCAAGCCCTCGTAGTCTTGTTCGTGGAGGTGCCCTTCTTGTTGAAAATCTGCCCATTGACCGACACTTTCACCAATTTTGTGCGCCAGTTTGACGAGAACTGGCCCCGTTGTGGGTTCTACCTCTTGATGGCAGTGATTCAATGGTTGAGTTTAGTGACAATGGCCACCAGCTTGTTGGTCATTGCCGTGCTCTTCACGCTCTCCTCCGCCTGCTATTTGCTTGCTGCACTCAAGCACCAGGAGTACATCAAGACCTCCTTCAATGTGGCAGGCGAAAACAACGACTTGGAGTCCCAGGCTGCAGCCCACGTGGTAAGAAATGTCTTGTAGTGGGCCCGTCCTTTTCTCTCGGGTCTACGCAAGAATACCGACAATGGTAACCTATGTTTGGCGTTTCATGACTGGTGCTTGGCGTCTTATGTCGGATACTAGAGTTCAACTAAATTCTTGTCTTCATGGCGTCTTTTCGTGCTGCTCGCTGCTCC
The DNA here is from genome assembly GCA_002893665.1 of Metschnikowia orientalis. NCBI lineage: Eukaryota > Fungi > Ascomycota > Pichiomycetes > Serinales > Metschnikowiaceae > Metschnikowia > Metschnikowia orientalis. The sequence goes on along the minus strand of NXGZ01000007.1, from coordinate 115,070 downwards.
TGTCCCTTGGACCAAGCCTGCTTCGACATCTTGCCAGTTTTTGTGCGTGCTTCGATTTATCGCAAGCTTTTTCTGCTGTTCGGCCTGACCATGTTCCCACTTGCCTCGGTCGTTTGCCAGTCTCCTGCCAATCGGGTGCACATACTACGAGAAAACTGATGAGGACCGGATTTTTTTTTTAAAAGATGGCGCTTGTGTTCCAACGTGTCTGCTTCTCGCATACCAACTTAGGTGGCCAGAACCTCTCCGTCAGGGCTGTTGTTGACTCTGTGGGTCTAAATCTACAGTCGTACAGTGGGTCTAAATCTACCTTCGTACAGACTTTGGAGTCAAGTACATGATCTTCCCGACATAAAATAAAGGCTTTCGTTCTTCATTGTAGTACCAGCCGCAGCCCGCTCTGTCTGCAGTACGCGAATGCAGCCAGGGCCCCGTGTTGCGGTACTTATTCGTCTTTCTCGTGACGCTGTTCATAGTGACCCTTCTAACATCCAATTAGAAACCATCCGCAAATCACCTTGTCGCGTTGCACGGATGGCTTGTGATATTGCAACTCGCGTCGTGACAGATGCCCCATCTGGACCTGCACACAGGCCACAAAAATACTGCGGTGACAAGTGTGGGATGGTCCAGTCTTCCCAGGTTTGTTGATATTGCCATCAAGTGCCTGCTACCGATTTTCAGCCACGCCCTCGGCCACAATCATATCTCTGCATAGACATCTAGTAAGTGTCGTTTTTTCCCGAGTTTTAACCCAGCACAGCAGACTTGGGTCCCCGTTTTAAATCCAACCCAAGACTTTGAGCATCTACAATTCTCTACAATTCTCTGTTGTCCCAAACGAGCCGCCAAATAGCTAATCCAGCAACATGAAAAACCTACTACACTTCACCGAAGACACGGAACCCACGCAGTTGGAGGACAGCGTGCGGTGGAAACAAAAGCCCACCCCAACGGCAGCACCAGGACGGAAAGAACCCGAAAAAGACGGCAAAGAAATCGTGTCGTTGGCCTTCGACCAGGTCAACGATAACGCCGACGAGCTCGTGGAGCTAAGGGGCGAGGGCCGTTATTTCGGCGTGACCGACCCGGAAACCGGAGACCTGATCAATGCAAAACAGAGCTTGGGCCCACTCTGTGACAACTGCCACAAGCGGGGGCACACGCGAGCCAAGTGCAAAGCCGTCATCTGCCACAAGTGTGGCGTCGTCGGTGACCACTACGAAACCCAGTGTCCCACGACAATCGTTTGTGCACGGTGTGGGGAGCGGGGCCACATTGCTGGCTCGTGTAAGAGCAAAACCCGCAAAAGACAGTACTGCAAGGACTGTGACACCTTCAGCCACAGTGGCGAAAACTGCCCCAGCATCTGGCGGTCCTATCTCACGATCCCCTTGCGCGACTCACAGCTCCCGTTGTCTTACTGCTACAACTGTGGAGAAAGGGCCCATTACGGGGACGAGTGTCCCGAGGAGCGGACGTCGCGGATTCCAAACATCAACGGCAGTGCCTTCTCGGGCTCCAATCTCCCGAAGGAGCTCCGCAACGTCTACTTTGACCGGCTGCAGGGCTCAAGAGGCGCCCAGTCGTCGAAAAACTACTCTGCTCACGACGCACGTGGCTTCTCCTCGTCGGCCAAGGGCCAGGCTCCCTCTAAGCATCGGCTGGGGCTGTACAAGGGTCCACGCCAGGGACACAATCCCCAGGCCTCGCGGACCGGTTACATTTCCAAGAACCGGAACCTACCAATGAAGCCCACGCGCAGCGGCGTGATCCAGAACCGCAAAAAAGGTGCCAATTTCCAGAAATACTACTGATTTCGGCGTTTCTCCTCCCAGTGTACTCTTGCCGCTTCTAGGGTTTGGCTTACTTCTGCACGTGTCCGGCAGCACTCTGCTGGTGTTATTTTGAGTCCTTGTGTGGCTAGACTGTATTCTTACTTGTGGAAACTGTATTTTAGCTTGTGGCTAGATTTATTTTAACTTGTGGCTGGATGTATTTTAACTTGTGGCTATATGTATTTTAGCTTGTGGCTAGATGTATTTTAACTTGTGGCTAGATGAATTTTAACTTGTGGCTGGATTTATTTTAACTTGTGGCTGGATGTATTCATAATTTCGACCCATCACTGGCCTGCCAATCACGCCTTTTTGTAGCTTTTGATTGGATTAACTGATTTACGTAGTGCTGTCTGTACAACAGCCACTGCCCACCGTCTATCGCTTCCTGTATTCAATGCCTTTTCTGCTTATTGCCGAGCGTCTCCTGTCTGTTTCCATTTCGGAGGGCTTCTTCTCTATTATTCCATAGCGAATCCGAACACTCTGGAATGAATTAATATCTCCCACTCCTATTGTATGGCCGTCTCCATGCAAAACACGAGCTCGACGCCAAAATGTAGTGGCAGCCAAATCCACGGTTTCGCGGCCTGTGCGGCACTGCCTTGCTCTCAAGCGTGCCCTCGTCCACGTGCGAGCCACAGATCACCCTTCACCTACTCCTGTCCTATTGTTCCCCCTGCCATTACTTGGCCTTGCACCCTCTTTGAACGTGCTTGCTCTTGAAGACCACGTCTTTTTTCTATTCGGGCAAACTAGGGCAATTTTTGTTTGCCCTACTCGCTCAGCAGCTGTCTGATTAGGCTTTGTGTTCTATTACCGCCAACTCCTCCAGATCAGAAACTCTTGCAGCGCATACTTGTCTAGCACAGTAGCCTTGGAGTTTGTGCTGGCTAAATCTGCCTTTTTTGTGACCCTCATCAAGCCCACAAGAGACGTCATTCTAAGGCTACTTACGACTATACGAACACTCTTGACAGGTCAACGATTCGAGTCTTTGCCCGATGTGCTTTCATTATCCAGACAAGAGCTCCAAATCCAGGGAGTATGCACACCATCGGCAGGAATCAACCCTCAAGTACGGTGATTTACTTGCTTGTGTGCTTCTTGCAGTGGTACTTGCGGTTCCCCTCATGAACTTTATGCTTGCCAAGGGGTACGGTTTCCTTAACAGAGTCCACATTCTCCGAGCCATCAACCAATTTCTCGACCGCCATTCGCCAGGCTCGTCTCTGGGCCGTTTCTCCTTGGCATCCCTACTCAAGCGCATCGTTTACGTGCTATATCTCAATTTCACAACCATATTTCAGATAGTGCTCTGGTCAGGCATTTTCACTACCTTGGCTCTAGTCGATATCAATGGTGGGGACTTGATATTTGTGAGTAAACGATTGGGGCGGTTTTGCGCCATCTCCTTGCCCACCATCTTCTTTCTCACTCTAAGACCATCTCCGCTCCCTGATACTCTCTACTTGGCACTATTACCAATCCACAAATGGTTGTCGCGTATGGTGGTGCTTATGGCTGCAGTCCACACGGCTCTATACTGCGGGTATTTCCAGTTCAACCATAACTGGGAGAAGGCCTGGAAACCTGACAATCTATACGGTTGGGCAGCCCTTGCTGGCTTTCTTATGATTGCCATCACATCGCTCCTGCCTATTCGAGACCGCTCTTACAAGACTTTCTTCTTCAACCATTACTTTTGGAGCTGGATCATAGTGCTATGCCTTCCTTTCCATATCCGGCCCATAAACACAACCGTGGCCAATGTGTTGAATGTGTGCCTCTTGTTGTATCAAGCTGGCTACCGTCTTTGGACAACCCGGCTTCTGGGCTCTCCAGGTGACTTCAAAGTCATTGATGTGTCTCCAAATTTGGCATTTGTCGAGTTTCCAAACAACCTCATAAAGAATAGAGCCATCAACCCTGGGGCTCATGTGAGAATAACCGACTTTCACCTGAACATCTTCTTGCGGATCTACAAAAACTTAATACCCAACTACCATCCATATACGTTGGTCTCGCTACCTCTGGACCGCTCCCAGCGCTTAATTGTGCGCAAGAGTACCTTCAAATGGGCCAACGACCGTAGATATTTGATATTCGGTACCTTCGACCCAAAATTACTCCTCATCAAGTCGAACAACACTCCAACTTCGAGTTTCCTGATATCTAAGTTGAGTGTGAATGCAAGGAAGATTCTCATTGTCATCGGTGGGTCTGCCATTTCGTTTGCCATTCCAATCGTTCGTGTGGCCAATTATCACGGGATTCCAATCAAAGTTATCTGGGTCATACGAGACTTTCGTGACATTTCAATTCTTCGCTATTTCGAAGGAATGGTGCATGGAGATGACTTCGAGATCTTTGTAACGGGTAGCACAACAATCAGCGACCCTTTCGACACTTATCTTTTGCGGAACGCCAAAAGCTATGGCACCTTCATCAAGTCGCGACGCATCAGCTCGTCTGACTTGGAAGCAAATGCTACCACGCGCCTCTTGCCTGAACAAGAACACAACGCTGCAAGCCAAGAGGTCGAAAATGTGGATGTTGACTTTAGTGATGAAGATACTAACTCTTTGAGCGAAGAGTGTACACAAGACATTGTTCATAGCGATCTGTGTTCGACTGGCTCGTCAAATTCTGCAGAGGCCGATATTTCAAAACAATTTCCCAGCCATGGCCAGTCCCCACAGCCAGGTGAACACAATTCCGTTAAACAGGCATCCGGAATTGTATTCCCTCCGGACGAAATCAATATCGATGGGGAGTTTGACGTGACATCTGTCAAAACGCCAACATCTAGAAGAACGAGCCGCTCACAGACCAATAACGATCCTTTCGTGCCCGTTCTCGAAGAGGGCAACCTTTGCCATGAATACTACACGTCCACAGTGTCCAGATTGCATTTAAAAAACCGCATTTATAAGGGGCGGCCCATTTTGAACTACAGATACTACAATTGGTGCGTCAACGAGAGTGATATATTTACCCAATGCTCAGGCCCAGTTCGTGACGACTCGGATAATCTAGTTTGTTGCCGAGACCTTCCGGGAAGACAACACGTCATTCCCACGAACAAAAAGCTCCCAGACTTGAATAGGGTATGGGTGATTTCTGCGGGTCCGAAATCTTTGGTCAAAAACACCCATCTATGGGCGAATGAAAATGGCCTCAAGTACCATGAAGAGGCATTTTATGTCTAACTTAGACAGCTCTGGCCCAATTAACTGCCTAGACATGGCCTCCACGGCCCCAGAACTAATACAAAACATGAACCCGCATATAAATCATCTAGCTTCGAGTAGTGTTCCCCTAGCCCGCCATCCTCTATTAACAAATTGTTTCAAATCGAAGACGACAATGGTCAGATTCTTGAGGCCGAGCGGGCTAATTGCTTACATGTGTTACCGTTCGTTCCCCTCACAATCCAAACATGCACATCTCAAATTGACAAATCAAATGTAACGGGAAACTTCAATCATCTCGACAGACAAAGGGACTTGCCACGAATTGTGCGACATGATAGCCATGCTTTTGGTTGGTTTTAGCGAGGTTTCCCCTCTAATTCTTGATTGAAGAACTCGATTCTCCGAAGATTTTCTTCCTCTGCTAGGTCTTTGGTTATACTCATTTTGGCGTTCTCGACCGAGAAAGAGATCCCAACAATTCCCCATACAATGACATACCAAGCCTTGTACGGTGTCAGAAAAAATTTTGTGTTTATGCCGTGATTATAACGGTAGCTAAAAAAGGCGCCCGACCCAAGAGCAAATAGAGTTCCTTTAAGAAGCCCAATGGCTCCTGCCTTCACCATCTGGCTCTCTATTTCATCCATTCTTTCTTGCGATACGCTTGATATTGGCATTTTGTATGACTGGTCTGGAGTTTCGAGGCTTTTGGGTTGAATATTGCGACCTTAATTGGAACAGTCTAGTGACTCCCCAATATCTGAGGTTTATTTGCAAATTGTAAGCCTAAATGTGCAAAGTTGCGTTTCTCGAACTCAAGTGGAAGGTGTGCCCAATCGTTCCTGACAACCCCAGATTGGTACAGCGACACCAGTGCATCCCACGCTTTTGTTTGTTTCCGATCTCCCGGAAGCAGCGTGCACCCGTCGCGCGGATGCAGCAGCCCTTGTTGACTGCAAATCTGGAACCATTTCCAAACGCCCAGTATCATGCGTCAAAGCTTCTGGGATTCTCTATCCAGAGCTATACTCGCTTGGTCTACGGGTTTTTGGGTATTAGAACACAGACCACAGTATGTCAATTGTGTGACTATTATACAAGATGATACTAGATTGATGGTTGGAAACCGATCTGGCAGTCAGGATTCAGATTTATAACCCGGCAAGTGTGTGGCTCTTTTGACTATTCAATAGTCAAATTAAATTATCAACCGGCAGGGTATTTGCTTTAGCGCCAGGAGCCGACTCGAGAAGGAAGCTAAAGTTCTCCACTGATACCGCCGAAATCGAAATTCCTTAAGGTGGGACAACGCTCACCGATCATTGTGGCCAAGTCTTGGATGCATGAGTGCATCATTAGGTCACGAAAGGGGCCTGTGTCGTTTTTCTGTATAATCATGTTTTCCATGTCTAGCATGGTTCCCGAGCGGTTGATATTTCTCTCAACCACAACCTCATCCTTCTTCATTGCTCCACTCACGAATTGAAGAAACTTCACGTTTTCGATCTTGGAAAAGTCAACACAAGATTCCACCAGGTATGGGTTGACGTCACTCAACTTGATTCTGTGTGTGTAGTTGTTGGTTTTGTCTAGTTTAGCTAACTCCAGGAAAACTGATCTGCTTTGATTGCACTCAGTGCAACTGCATCTATTGATCAACGTGTCGTAGTAGTTCCCCCTCCTCACATGATCTGGTGAGTTTTCAGAAATGACTCGGGGTAAATTGTAGACCCACTCACTCATAAAGCTCGAAATGTGAAGCTTTTCAAGATTCTTCATCTGCCATATATTGCTCACAACTTTGGAGGTATCGATGGTGCAATGTGCTGAAGGTGTCCGTACAGTATCTGAAAGATTGAGATACACTTCGCTTAGACTGCTGAAGCTGGACGTGAACAAATAATCTTCGACTATGCGCTTGAATTGGGATGTTTCGGTAAGGGACTTGTGGTGCACTATTGCAAGTTTGTGAATGTTAATGGCCAAACCATTTTCGATGTTAAATTTCACCCAATCGGCGAAAAAGTTCACCATGCACAGGTCCTGACACTCATGCGGGCGGCCACAGCTTATTTTGAGCTCCAATTCAACGAGGTTATTGAGATCGAATAATTTCATTATTGAGGCAAAATCAAGGGATGCATTATTGCACAACCTGTGAGTACTTGTGAGAGATAATCTGCGAAGTTTTAACTGTGGCAAGTGCAAGTCTGTAATCATCTGGCACACTTTTGAAAACGCCATTGGAGAATGGAGAAAAAGGTCCTCGACCAAAAGAAGGTTTTGTGCTGCGGTACGTTCGCAAACGCTCAAAGTGCTTTGAAGGTATGAGTTAGACTCAATGTAAAATCCTAGACGCCGAAGAGATGCATTGGATGGGGCGGCTAGAAACTGCTCAGTGCTGAACATAAACCAATTGCGTAAGTTCATCATTTTGTGTCCACGCCGGGTCACAATGCAATCTTGGTCATCGTACTCCTCCACGGACATCGAGTTGGATTCTAGGAAGTTATTCAAAGAGTTTGACATACGCAAACTGAGAATATCGTAATGCAAAAACTCAATGAGATGGTCAGTTGTATCCCATAAAGCAGACAACTTCTGGAACAAGGTTGTGACCACAGGCCCAACATCCACGTTGTGGGTGTTGATGATTATTTTGTCAATGAACTGAAATGTGAATGGGCTCAAACACTGGATAAAGGTGGCAAGCGACTCAGAGGGGATAACGGTATGTTGCAGCGTGTGATACTCGCCGCTCTCCACGACCATCACGCTTTTGTACAAAGACGAATACACGGAATGCCTGAAAAGACCCCCGACTTGAGCTAACTTGATCTTGTCCTGCAAGCTCGAGAACTCAACGATGGTGTCAACAACATTAAGTGGAAACATGGTTTGTGTGGGGTAATGACCTGCACTTGGGTGATTGTGGTTGACGGACTGTCAGAACAAAGAGCAATGAGACGTGGACTTTCCCGGTTTTATTGAAAGTGAAATCGATATGAAAAGCAAATTTTCAGCAGAGGCAAAGTTTTCTCTTTATAGCAGAAGGCAGTGACCAGGATGGGTCATTTGCAACCCGCGCCTTGTGCAGGAGCGGGCAAAATGCCTTCTGTGCCCCACAGTCCACAGTAGCGAGAATTTATTGCACCCACCGAGCAAGCCGAGCCGTGCATGCGGATTTGCGGAGCACAGCCATCAACGCTCCACGGGCTCCTAAATCGGATAATTTGGCCTGCTAGCGGCCCGCCCCGTGATCTGATATCATGTGCCGATTGTGAAAGAATCAACTCTTTGCAAAAGGTCTGGACGAAGAGGGCCGGACTTGCAAGGCCGCCCGTTTACGTCTTCCCGAGCCGTTTTTCTTGGGTTGCGCATTTCGGAGTAGCGGGACAAAAATGCCACATATGCGAGCTTGCGCGAACTTTTAGCGCCCAGAACCCGCGTGTGCGCAGCGAAGAGACGCCAAAACGAGGAAACAAATAAAAAAATGAGGAAACAAACAAAAAAGTGAGGGAACTAAAATAGAAAGTGAGAAGAGAAAAAGAAAAAGAAATTAAAAAAAAAAAAAGGGCACTGGCTGGAACCTGGGTATCCTGCGTGACGCGCAGTGAGTAACAGGCCAACTTTGCCAAAAGCCACAACCCCTATTGTGCCAGCCAGAAAGAACGCCGTTGCCGTCCCCTCACCTGATGCCCTTTCTCTTCCCATTCGGGCTCGTGAGCCTTCAGACGAACCTCCTGTAAAACTACTCTGATCAAAAGCAGCGTCGATGATACAAAGCTTGTCATAGCCCAGACCGCGTGTAGACCTCACATTCCTTTGGCTCTGTAGTTGGAAGCCTCTATGTATATTAATGATTTCCCGGCAGTTCAAGCATTCGTGGTCCCGAAGACCTAGAGACCATCGCACCTGGTTTCTGATTCCCTATGCTTGCTTCGTCGGTGGTTTTGCAGTCGCAACTCTCGAACATCATTGATGCCTGCGTTGAGGTTGGTCTCATGTCTGGGAAATCCACTTGTCAGCGTCACTGAGGGCGCCTGCCAGGCCGTGGCCAAATTTAAGGAGATTGATGGAGTCTATCGCGGGAAACACGTCCGTTTTGGCCAACGAAACAACTCGCAACCTCGCAAATACCTTTCCCCGCAAGAGATTCTGGTCGATTAGAGAAATAAAACAATTCTCGACAATCAAATCATCAATCCCCATGGTGTCTTTGAGATTCGGCGTTCCTATTTGCATGAGAGAAGACAAGCTGAGTCCGTTGAGTGACGTGTGTAGCGCAGTCTTGATCGAATCATAGGAGAGCCGAGGCGTCTTCCCCTGTATGATCCACACTCTGCGCACAAGATTGCGGAGAGTCACAAGAAAAGACTTGGAGTTGAGTAGAAGTAGCAATCTGTTCGCTCGAAGAAAGTGCTGGTGTTTGCCGAGGATTTCGTGCACTGCAAAAAGATCCCCCACGGACATTGCATGGAACAACTCTGAGTAAACGGGAAAAAACTCAGGAGTGTGATCTGCGGTGTAACAAGCCAGGGCAAAGGCCGCTAGCCTGGGCCGCTTTCCCAAGATGACGGCGATCGGGAGAAGGTCTTTGAGAATCTTGGTTGTGTTGGGGTGATTCGTGGAGAAGTTGGCAGGGGAACGCTCCAAGCACCACATGAAGTGGTAGTAGGCATCGACAAACTGGTACTTTACCGTGTAGAACTTGGCGAGATAAAAGCGATACTGCAACTGTTGGTTCATTGGGTAGGTGTGGAAACGAAGGTTGGCATTGTTCATGTTGGAAAACACATTGCGACATAAGAGCGGGTTGGATAGATGAAAGTACGCCTGGCACAACCGAGAGCCAACAAATAACATGATGCTTTTTTTGGACGCCTCGATATGGTCGTCGGCGCCGAGCTGTGAGCGGATGTTGTTGAAGATCTTCAAAAGAATCGAGGCGAGAAACGCAAGACGCGGCTTGCGGTGCAACTCTCGAATCAACATCTGGTAGTCAAGCTGCTTGGCCAAGGGAAAAATGGTCTCCACGACATCCTCGAGAAGCGCCGCCAAAAGATAGCCGCGGGATTTGTTGCTGAAGGCCACAGAAAGGCAGTTGAGGTAGTTAGCGTAAAGGTCGAACGACTCTAGAAGAGACCACGGATCCATTTGGTTGCAGAGCTTTATGAAAGCCACGACCGCCAGGTCAAAGGCGAGCCAGTCACCATTGTACAAGTGGCGCTGGTCGACAAGGCTGGACAAGTGTTCCTCGTGGAGAGCGCCCATATTGTGGAGCAGCGCCATGAAAGGGTTTGCCTCGGGCTTGAGCCGAAGCAATTGCAAGATGCGAAGCGGTTGGTCTGCGGGGTTGAGCCGCGTGCATTTTTGAATCTGCAGCACGAACTCTTCAACAACGTTCATATTCTGGTATGAAGAGTGGCCCTGGGGCTGTTTCCCTCTGGGCTTGTGGAACCGTGGTTGACTCTAATGGATAAGGCGGCCGGAATGCACTTTTTTGGGCCGCCAGCTGGGACAATTCCACCGCTATGTTCAATTATTGACACCGCCTGACTCAGCGGCACGTGGAAGTTGCAAAGACCGACGTTCCCGTGCAGATGACGTGCGTTCTGGTGGTTCGTATGAAGGCAGCTCAGGTGCGTGGGCTTGGATGCGACCCGCGCTCTTGGTGTAGGTGCACGTCGGAGGAAGGAAACGAGGCCTCTCGCAAACGCCCTGCTCCCAGGCTGCTACATCCGAACACCGGCAGTTTTCCCATAGAGTGCTGGAACTCGAGGCGCTTTGATTGTGGTATCCGACAAAAGTCTGACCGTTTGCAGGAGCGAAACATCTCGCGGTCAACGATCACTGGCCTGCCCTTCAGAGCCCTTCTTTACCCTCCGGGATCTCCTACATCCCCCTCAGTCACAAGACAAATCCTGATTTCACGCTTCTTGGCACCTAGCCCCGATTTCAGAAATACCTAAATCATGACCGCCGGGCCAGCGCCAACCGCGGCGACAACAGAATCCCCAGCGGGGAAGAAAACGGGCCGGAAGAGAGTGAAGGCCAAGAGCGCTGCGGCCAATAAGGCCAGTTCCACTGACTCCGCTGCTGCTGGCGAGAACCAGGCGACCAGCGGGCCCGGAAAAAACCGCCGCAAGCTGAAACGAGGTAGACGTTCGAAGAATCTGAATGTACTGCCTAAAACGGACCCAAAGGATGGCACACAGACACTCAAAGATCACGAGCCTGGTGAAGGCAGGGCCGAGGCTGCAGGAGTGGGTGAATCAGCCCAGTCTTCGAAGGTCTCCAAGGCAGCACCACTGGCCCTGTCCGCAGAAAGGAAAGCGCCCAAGCAGACCTCAAAGCAGTCGAAGCGCGCTAGAGAGCACACGAAAGCAAGTAATTTGGAAAAGAAGGATGCTCAAAGGACTGCGAAGGCGAAGCATGAGGCGGCTCTCCTACAAAAGAAAGATCTGGTTTATCTTGACAAATCTCTCCTTGAATACGGCAGTCCTGACCTGGATTTGATTGTGTGGAACTTGCCACCAACTCTCGATCAAAACGCGTTCCTCGAGCAGGCCAACGAGTTATGCAGCGGTGGGTTCCAATCAAAAGCTAGTGTTGTATACCGCGAGGGATCGCTTCCGGCCACGCTTTTAGAACCCGCCACTTACTCTAATGCGTACTTGAGCTTTGCTTCGAGCAGTATCGCCAACGTGATGAAGGCTGATCTAGACGGCAAGCTCTTTGTGGCAGATGGCGATGACTCCCAGCAGTCGTGTCAAATCTTCAAGCCAGTGTGCGGGGGTTTTTCCGTGCCCTCTTTCCAAGAGAAAGATGTTCCCCATTTGGCAATCAAGCATCCGATTTTTAGTTCTTTTTTGCAGTTGCGGAGCAATTCAGACTTTGTTGATCTCTCAAGTTTGATGACTGAAACATTCGGCCCTACTCCTTCTTCTAAAGCAACCAATTCAAGAGAGAACCCCCAAGTCAGCAAGAAGGAGAAGAAGAGAAGCAAGAAAATCTCAGGGCCAACGAGTGTTCAAACCGTTACTGAAGCCACACCTACACCGGGAGATACTGTCGTCTCAAAGAAGATCTCCAGGAACCGCAAACCAAAACGATCGAAAAGAAACAAAAGTGCTGGACAAAAAGGCCCACCGGCCTCGGATCACATAAACAATACGCCCCCTTCGCAGCCTAGCCTCGCTGGCGTCAAAAGTGTTCAAAATACCTGATCTATGAGATGGAGCCACCGATGCATGTGAATATAGAATCCAACAAGCAAGATTTCAAGCATTTAGTGAGTTTTGGAGTGGTTCAAAGCGCATTCAAATGAAGTGGCTCATATTTCTAAACATTTGCTCTAGATGTGGATTCCAGAACCTGTGTATCCGTATTCCAAGCACAAAATCTACTAATGCATTCAAAACCAGCTTCTAAATGGCAGGTGTGTCATCTTTGTCGAACTTTCTTTATACATGAACCAAAATATCAAAGTCAAACCAATGGCACAAAAGGACTCCGTGTTTCGATAAAGACAAGATTGGAATTTTTTATGAATTCCACAACACAACATTGAAGTCTATATGTGTATTCAACAAAACGCTAGTCAAGAAAGTTTTACATATAGAATTGTTGCAGCCAATCAACGTTCTGGTGCTTGATTGTCTGGTTTAATTGAATATTTGCTTTTCCTCCTTCCAAGCTTTAGTTATTGATTGTTTTAAGAACTGCACCAGTGAGCATTCGGCTATCCCAGAGTATGAAGCTGCAAGCTTCTAATGGCGTGTTTCTTTCTCAAGATTGATGTATTCATCTACAGTGGATGAGTTGGGTCTCTCAATTATCACCACACTAGAGAAAACAACCATCAGGGGTGTTTTTACTATCCCTTCGCGCTTACAGAAATGAGGTTTCTCCTTTTTTTCCATTTTGAGGCAGTATAATTAGAGGCAATTTCTGACCTTCGCTTGCAAATTTGTAAACCTGGTGATCCACCCGCAATCAGCCACCATCCGCACAAATACTCTTAGCTGCGCTTACCTGCAAATGTCAAAATACTTCCATTTAATTCGTGCTCTTGAGGGCAAATTTCTTTCTCTCATAACTATAGCTGCTAATCCACGAACATGTTGAATAAAGTATGAACCAGACTGTTGGAACCTTGTCATCCACCATGACTTGTTGTGTGTATGCAGTCTCTTGGGTCTTGATGCTGCGCAGTTTCCTACGCTTGTAGAAGTTGTATGAAGTGCTAACCTGAAGCTTCTAGTCACAATGCGGTTGTTAGCATCGAGGAATCATCAAATCCTCTTTTTCCTCCCAATGAGGCGACTTTCGTGTTCTCTCCGTCGGCACATTGTGCCCCTTGAATCCCTCAACTCCGAAATCGATTCTTCGATCGACACTATGGATCGAATCTTGAACATTCTCCAAGACGCCCAGTCCGAGCCCTCGGGGTACAGGAAACGAGATGCTGCTGGTGGTAGCATAAATCATCATACACAACGAGATCTCTCCGGTTTGGGCCACGACATATTCAATTATGAGGTCATTGATGTTCTCATACGTCTACAGAATCAGAATAACGTCGATATTTTCAGAACAACTAGTCCTAAAAGAATCAAAAATGTACTTGATCGGTACATTTTCATATTTAAAAACCGCTATGTCAAGAAAATGCTCCTGCAAGATAAAGGCTTTCTACGTTTACCAAACAGTGCATCAGATCTGGCCTGTAGGGCCACGGTTTTTACGCACATTGCACAGAAATTTGAGGAAAGTCCGCTGGCGGCCTTGAAGCATATTGAATCATTCATAGAAAGGGAAGCTCGAGGCGCTCTTATTGGCACACTGAACCAAAGCGACGCCTTGGGGCACTTTCCCTTCGGCGAACTAAAGCTATACCAGCCATTTAGAAATGACACTTCCGATCCCTTGGCACTTCGAAAAGGCCTCAAGACAAAGAAGCATCCTTTTAACGTATTGAGTGTGATGCTAAATCACCAAGGCGTATTGGAAAGGTTATTAGAGGATACAAATCTGCAAGAAGCCTGGACTGCAAAAATGCTTCAGAGTCACATGGTATGCCAAAGCATCCATGGAAAGTTAATATTCGACATCCTCATCAAAAAACATCAGTTGGAAAATGCACAGCTAATGTCGAATTCTTCTGCTTTTCACGAAATCGACAATGTCCAATTGCAGAAGCTCAAAGCTATCGTCGCGAGTCGAAGCATGATTTTGAAAAGGCTCGATTGGTTCATACCTTACCGGCAATCACTATCACAGCTTTCGGATGAGCCTAATGACTCGCCAGAAAAAGTCATTGTGATCATGGCTGACCTATTCGAACGCTTCTTTGGTGCGTGCTACAATTCTGACAAAAAATACTGCGATTTGTGGGTCTCGTCATTAATTGAGTTTTATGACCAGAATCTTCACAATTCCCCTCTTTTTGACAAATTGGTCGATGAATGCATAGTGTCCTTCATGGACAAGACTAGCTCTCTGACATTCGATGAGATGAATGGGCGCTTGGAGGCATATGAATTTCTAGAACGCAACAGTGTCAACAGTCGGAGCTCAAGAAAACCGTCGGCTTCACCAGCCAATTCTCTGAATGTGATGGATCTTTTGAGAGATAGCAGAGAGATACTTCGAACTGCCGAGGTAGAAAGTACTTGATCGCCAGTTTGAGATTTGGTGCCCCCATCATATTCATCTCTAACACTTCATATTCGTTCATAATGGAGGTCTCATCGGTGCTTATCCATCTATCGCTTCACATCGGTTCTCAAAGGAGGTACCATCGGTTCATACTTATCTGATATACATCTGCACTACTGAGCATGACAAGTTAGTTTCCTGTCATCCATTCAATTAAATTCGATTTTCTCATTCCATACAATTCCATGTGCATCGCGATGTTCGAATTGATCCAAATCATCTGAAGCATTCTGGAGACTGAACTCGGTTTCGTTGAAAGCTGTGAAATTGATGATTCCATTGTCAACTATCGCATAAACAATGCTTTTTCCCGTCAGTCCGTGCTTCAATTTTCTGTCACGAGCCTTAAGATAGTTATTGCGATTCAAAATTCGTGGATCTAGCTTTGACTCCCGCTCTTCTCTCCGTCGAGCCAGAAGTTCTTTTTTTGTGAGCACACTCGATTGCTTCTTTGTCTTTGCAGGCTTGGAAGATGGCTCACCCTTCTCTGATGTCTTCACGTTCAGGCCGTCATAACACGACGGAACACATAGCTGGTTCCAGGCACTTACTAGCACATCCAAGCTAGGGAACGGAACCCTTTCCACATTCAATACACCTACCTGAAAAGCCGGAAGAGGTGGGTTTTTTTTACTGAATGTTGGAGAAGGCTTCCACACGTTGAATACAATCTGATATCTCGGGTCTAAAGGCATTGGTGGCGTTGGGTCTTGTGAAGAATATGTGGGGATGAGACGAAGCGACAGGTAAACCTCGGTGTATGAAAAGAAATGCCGAGGTAGAAACCTTATGCAACCAGAAGCCCATTGGCGTGCTGTTGTGCCCACGTATTGGAAAAAACTATGCCAGTTCATGGACTGCTTGGGAGAGCAGGGCAATTTGTGATCGTGGCTTGCTTCTAATTTCTTGAAGTCCATTACCAAATAGCCAAGACGCTTGAGAAGCGCATATGTCTGGTAACGATCTAAGGCGTCGCGGTCAGGCAATGCCAATGCGTATAGGTGGCTGAGTGACAACTGCTTGAGCGACTCGAAGTCAAACAGCTCTCTTTGGTCGCTGATGAAACTATCAAAGTCGTCATTACCCGCATAAATAACAAGAGAGCCCCGCTCCACCATGTAGACAACCTCTACGTCGCTGAGCCACATTCCTTGCAATCTAGGTTTGTTCACGTATGCATGGGGCAACCCCACGTCTTTAAAAAAGCCGCCCTTTGCATGCGGCACAAAAGCCTTTCCAGACGGCATCCACACTGCAGACAAGTTCTGTTTGACGTGATGGCCTCGTAGGCTCAGAAGAGCCCAGTACATCTGGTTTCGGGCATTGTCCAATTTTGAAAGTTGAACTGCCAGGCCGTCTTGCTCGAAGTATTTGGCGGACCTTTTGGGTAGCGTTTCGTCTTTGACATGGCTATAATTTATGGACTCGGCCTGCTTGTTGAGACTTCCCCAGTCCTGGATTTCCTCCGCCTCGTCGTCCATCTTAGCGCACCAGCGGGTCTATGCGGTTCAAAAGAGCAAGAGCGAATCCCGTGATCAAAACCGAGGTGAGCACCAAAGAAAGTCCGGCGCTAGCTATGCACCCCAGATGTCTGAGATGAGGTGACCAGGTCACGTGTGCGACAGATATCGCGACGCGTTTGAGATCCCAGCCGACCTTCGAACCATACTCCACCATGTTGGAACCAGCCAGGATCAATTCCTTAGTAAGTGCCGATCTTATCAACAGCCTTGATTGCTGCTCGCTCGCTAACCAACCAGGCGGACTCGCTTTACCACGATCTCATCACAAACCTCGTCCGGCAAATAGCCTTGAACAGCATGAGTAGGCACAATGCCGCAGTAGACTCGGTCAGTGACACGCAAAAAGAATACGCTTGTTCGGAAAATTCAACAAGCACAAAAGACATATTTGGTCAAGATAAGCAAAAGCTCAAGACTTCGGAGTCGTCCCGATATTTCGAATGCGGTTCTTGTCGCCGAAAGATTGCTGCGGGTCGTTTTGCCCAGCATGTCAACAAGTGCTTGGATCGAGGACGATGATCTTGTATCCCAAGGAATTTAATTTTAACATGGGTGCAAATGAAGTCAGCTGGCCAAATTTGGGGTATATAGCGACTCAACTCTCGGTCTGTTGAATACAGAGGATGTCGCGCGGGATTTCAATGGCCTGAAACCAACTATTTTTACGGGAAAGTCTCATGCTGTGAACTTCTTAGAATACGCTCCGACGGGTACCGAGGCACCTCACATTACAAAGGAGCCCGAAATGTGATTATCTCTACGGCACGGTTCCTTGTCCATATACCCTCCACATCTGGTCCCGTGGATACTCTTACGGCATCTCTACCGACTTATCCGGATGCAACCGTCTCATGTGCACACCCGGGCCAACACAAAAATGACGCAGCTCTTTCTTTCGGCATGAATACGATAGCCTTTGCCGATATGCTCTTTAATTCATCGTGTCTTAAACGCAGGCGTTGTTGGTGTCTGCGGCGCAGATTCAAAAGGTGACTTGGTACTCGAGATTAAAGAGTTAAAATAAACTAATGCCTCAAGAGATGAAAAAACAGAAAGTACACTTCAGAAAGTTTAAAATAAACTTTATCACGGCAACACCCAAAAAGCGGGTATTTCCCGATGGCTGCCAAAGGTGGGGACCGGTCGTAAAAATGTCTCCTGCAGGATTAAGTGTGGAGTGCGGGGACACTTCCATCTTATAAACTGGCCTTGTCTTTCTGATGCCTTACAACTTTTTATTTGTAGCATAATTCTCTTGGACTGTTGAGTATCAATAGATTAATTCTATCTATCAAAGTTAGAAATTGGCACCCCGATCGACCCCTTAAAACTCAGCAATGACTCTGTTGTTCCCCGATTCCAAGATTTCAAATTTGCCGTTTCCCTCATCTGTCACCTCAACATGTGTTCGTACAGATTCAATTGAACCAATCTACCGAAGCCGGGTGTCTCCGCATCAATTGATTGACTCTCTCACGCCGTCACTCACCACGTACCATGAGCTTTTTTCAGCCGCGGTGCGTCAATATCAACTGAAGCCGTGTTTAAGTTATCGGAAGTTCGATTATCAGACCAAAACTTCTGAACAACTCTACACGACTTTAACCTATCTGGATGTGGGAAGACTTACCCGAAGCCTCGGATCTGGTATCTTAGCCGCCCTTGAAGTTGAAGACAGTGAGCTTGTCACGAAGCATCTTCAGTCTTATCACAAATATGACGAAAACTTCATGTCCCCTGTTATATCTATATTCTCGGCCAATAGGTACGAGTGGACTCTAACCGATATATCATGTCAAAGCTTTTCATTAACCAATACTGCTCTTTATGACAATCTTGGCGAAGGTGTATCTGTACATGTTTTGCGCCAAACTAACTCGCCCCTTGTATTTTGCTCTGGAGACAAAGTTGAGAAGTTAATATCAATGAAACAAAAGCATCAGCTTGCTGTCAAAATCATTGTTTCATTTGATCCGGTGCCAGACAATGTCATGAAAGACTTGAGAACTCTGAATATCACTTTCTATTCATTCCTGGACTTGATACAAATGGGTGAAAAGGCCGCATATCCATTCTGCCCTCCTACACCTCGCACTCTTTTCACAATATCGTTTACCTCAGGCACAACGGGAGCAAATCCAAAAGGTGTGTGCTTGAACCAAAGAACTGCAGTTTCCGCCATCGTCTTTCTATTAGGTGTTATCCCACGAATTCCGGACGCAAAGTGCTTCATCTTCCTACCTTTGACTCACATCTATGAAAGACAGACCAGTTCTTTTGCCATTATGTCGGGCTTTCACCTCGGATACCCTAGACTTGTTAATTACGATGCATCTTTGGACCCTTTCCGAAACTTGATTGACGACTTAAAACTATTTAAGCCACACTACTTTTCTATCGTTCCTCGTGTGCTTCTTAAGTTTGAGTCATTTTTGAAGAGCTATATTGAGAGCCATGCGGATAAAGGTGCTATACGCCAAGCTATACAGAAAAGAATGATTGAACAGGCCGCAGCAGACAACTGCCAAGGTTCCCTGATTGATTCTGGGCAATGTCAAGAACTACGCTCCCTTATAGGTTTCGATAACATGATTTGGACACAATCGGCCTCTGCGCCTAGCAATCCTCAAACCTTGAAGTTTTTGAAAGCCGCCTTGGGCATGGGTGTTAGTCAACTCTATGGTTTAACAGAAACTTTCGGAGCTATGACCAAGTCCCTCAACTATGAGGCTAAACCTGGATCATGTGGTGCCGTTGCACCCACATGTGAAATCAAGTTACTCGAACATAAAGACTTGAACTACCTTGTATCTGAAAACAAAGGGGAGGTTCTTGTTAGGGGGCCACAAGTTTGCCAGGGCTATTATATGAATGAAGAGGAAACAAGAAAGGCATTTGACGACGAGGGCTGGTTTCACACAGGCGACGTTGGATCTATACAAGAGGGAAAACTCTACATTATCGATAGAGTCAAGAACTTTTTCAAGCTTGCTCAAGGTGAATATATTTCTCCAGAGCGCATAGAGAACTTATACTTGACAAACAACCCGAACATTCAGCAATTGTTTGTTCATGGTGACCCGTCAAGACATTTTCCAGTTGCCATTGTTGGTATCGCTCTTGAAATGGGCTTGTCTTACTTGGGGCAGAAAGGGCTGAGTGAATGCATGGTGAAGGCCATAAATTCCAAGAAAAACAGGAAAACCATTTTGCAGATGATGAACTCAAATGTGGTCGGTCAACTCAGTGGCCTCGAAAAAATCCGCAACATAAGGATCGAGGTAAATCCACTCACAGTAGACCGGCGAGTGATCACGCCCACGATGAAAATAATGCGCCCAATGGCTGCAAAATTTTTTGCAGAGGATTTGCGTGCAATGTATGAAGAGGGGCCCTTGAACTCTAGCAAGATTTAGCTCTCTGGAACGCAGCCCATGGCTCTATACCTCTTCACCAGTTGGTTTCAAAAATCCCACATCTTATTGAAGTTTTAGCTAGAATATATGCTAAAAATATGGGCCCTTCACTCTGAATGAATGTTTCAGAGTGGCGAAGAAGCTCGGTCTAAAAGTGATTTATATTTCGTGGAGTCGGAGTGGTCGCGATCGAGGAGCTGAAAAAACGAAGACTGAATCCTCGAATTTTCCCCGCGAGAATTCTCTGGTCGTGCCTTTGCGGCCTAAAAAAATTGGGACCACGCGTAGAGTCAAAGTTGAACTTGTGAATATGTCAAGGCCGAAATCATTATGAATGGATGTAGCCGCATAGACCATGCTGGGTCCGCGCGAGGCTGCGGCTGCAAGCGCAATGCCTATCCTGCATACACAGCGCGGAACTCGGAGAATTCCATGGCACGTGATTTCTAGAAAAGTTTCGTTTCTTTCCTCTGCTATCGACAGGCATCTTACCCCACCGCTCTCAGCCGTGAAAAAAATCGCCGTGGCATCCACAAATTACTGCCCGACTTCCCTGACATGGCCCCACCTCCCCCCATTTATATAGACGCCCAAGTTGTCTCTGGCATCACGGGCTCTATATCTCTCGCATGTTGGATCATCGTCTTTGCACCACAAATCTACGAAAATTTCCGAAGAAAGTCTTCTGAAGGACTCTCTTTGATGTTCATCGTCTTGTGGTTGGCAGGTGATGTGTTTAATGTTTTGGGTGCCGTCTTGCAAGGTGTTTTGCCTACTATGATCATTCTCGCTGTCTACTACACTTTGGCAGACATCGTCCTCTTGATTCAGTGTCTCATGTACGGCGACGGAGCGCAACCTGACTACGTGCATTTGTCACCCGCAAATCCTCTCAACGAAGACATCTTGGAAACTGTGTTGTCAAGAGACAACTCTGATTTTGACGAAACCGATGGGGACTTGCCCTCTGTTGATGGGGACAAGTTCAGTCCTTTGAAGGCTTTCATGTACAAATTCCTCATGGTTTTTCTCGTCTTCTCTGCTGGTTTAATCAGCTGGTACATTACTTATGTTCATGACAACGGCAAGAAACACAAGCCTCCCGCTGAATTGGAGTTTGATCCACTTGCCCAGTTTTTCGGCTGGCTCTGTGCTTTCTTGTACTTGGGCTCGAGGATTCCCCAGATTTTGTTGAACTACGAGCGTAAGTCTTGCGAAGGAATCTCCTTTATGTTTTTCTTATTTGCCTGTTTGGGAAATTTGACCTACGTTATCTCGATTTTGGCCATCGACATGAGCTGGAACTATTTGTGGGTCAATTCCTCTTGGTTAGTGGGATCTTTGGGAACTTTGGGTTTGGATTTCACTATCTTTATCCAATTTTTCTTATACAACGAAAACAATTATCAAGAACCACTTGCGACAAGTCAGGATTCGGACAGATTGATCGATTCACTGTCTCCAAATTACTCGTCGATATAGACAGCCAAATTTTGGGCTTTATATAGCCACGTAACTAATTTAAGTCATATAGAATCACCTTAGATTCAGCAACGTCTACTCTCCTTTTTTTTACTTCTGTTTATTCTCGTGAATGGGAGAGGCTTGCAGAATGTATCAGCCATCAATCAGAATTAGTGCGGAAAAAATGCAAACTGACCACACTATCATCATCATAAAACTGACACCATCATAAAAGAAGGCTTTTCACAATAAAAATACAGCTGGAACAGTATTCGCCAATGGATTCTTAGAAACATAACTTGATACCCCCGGCGTTTTTTCTTTTCGATCCAAAGAATTCAGATCCGTCGGTTTATGCCGATGTAATTTATCTTGTCCAGACCCTGGAATGTCGTGCAAGAAGTTCCGGAGCGCGACCCATTCGGTCGAGATACGCTTGCCACTCAGATAGCGCACTCTTCTTGCACGTTATTTATTTGATTACCACAGCCCAGAACTATGAATACGGAAGTAGTGAATAGCGCAAGTGAGCACTCTTCGATGGCAGCTAGGGAGCACAATTTGATGGCTGCCAGTGAGCAAAATCCGATGGCTGCCAGTGAGCAAAATCTGATGGCTGCCAGTGAGCAAAATCTGATGGCTGCCACCGCAAAGAGACATCGGAGACAGAGGCAAGTGATAGTCTGCACCAACTGTCGCCGAAAGAAAGTGAAGTGTGATAAGGAGCAGCCCTGCTCTAACTGCTCTAAACAAAATGGACCCATTCCCTGTACCTATGAAGCGGTTGTCACACCCAAACTAGGTGATGAATACACAATGAAGGTGAACTTCGATCTGCTGAACAAGCCAGCTCCAAGTACCGCCAAGAAAGAGAGCTCTCACTACGAGAACCTGTTCCCACTTGGCGAGTCTTTTCCAGGAGAACCACAACAAAAGAAACAGAAAAGCAACAAAAGCGTCATTGACAATTCCCTGATCCAAAGCATCGGCCAAAAACTACAGGAGGCATACGCGTCCAACGCCAACATGACAGACGTGCAGAAAAGTGAAATCCAGAAACTCAAAGAACGACTAGAGCAGATTGAACAGTCCATGGTGAAAGCAGATCCAATAGAATCCGCAAGCACATCTGCTCCAGTACCATTTGATGCAAACGCGGCACCCTCAAAAATCATACCTGGGCCTTCTCAGTCACCAATGCACCTCGACCGATCTCTCGACTTTGCTCTCTCACCAAAATTCCCCATCATGCCCCATAATCTGATATATCAGGCTTCTATGGCTACGCAGCTACCTTATACCGGTATGTCATATACCCACGGAGGTATAACTCCCCAAACATATTCCCTGCTGCAGTATGATAAGACTCACTTTTCCCCAGAAAGCCTGCTTTCGTCTTTCGGCCGCTCTTCATCTATTCTTCCTCCTATCAATTCATCTTATCGAACTGACCCTGCGTATTTAAATCCCCTGACCTCAGGTATACAAGATTCAAAAGGGCCAGATTCGTATGAATCTTCACAGCCCTCTTTAATCAGAGATCATTCTTTCCAGAATGTTTCGTTTCAAGACAAAAAGAATTACTTACTTATCGGTAAGAACGTCTTTGGTAAACCTTATGATACTATGAACTTTTATGAGGGCTATTCTTCTATACATTGCAAGGATGATTTGCGCAGGATGAACTTTGGACCGTTTTGCTGGTCCAGTTTAATGCGCAGGGATAGTGCATTGAAAATGGTATGGGATTACGTCAAGCTGAAAAAAGAGAATTCTGCAACACTCGTCTTTGCCAATGGGTACACAGAAATCACCCAAGAGACCACAAACGATTTAACCAAGGTCGAGGCCTTCCTGGGTGAAGGAGAGTCTCTGTTTAAAAGACGCGCCCTTCAGCCCGATGGTTATGAAGAAATTATTCCATATACTAACATTTTGAAAGCTAGAAAGGCCAGATCTGCTGTTGCACAAACTCAAAATAACCCAACCTTGCCTGCTGCTTTGACTCATTATGACGGTCAAATTGACAGAGAGCTTCAGGTCATCGATAAAATACGTTCGGTAATGCCCAGAAAGCGTGTGATCTGGGGATTAATTGATCGATTCTTCACCGAATGTTACGTCTATTTTCCATACCTCGACGAGGAGTACTTTAGGGCGGATGTTTCCAGAATCATTGGACCTCAATCCTTCGAGGACGAGGCCGTCTCCGATGTTAACATCGAGAAAAAACTTGATTTGGCTATAGTTGGGATTCTTTTCATCGTCCTTCGATTGGCTTACTTATCGCTATTATCCAATAACAGCACTCTCGTGGAAAAAATCATGGCATCCACAGATTCAAGTCGCGAAATTGATATAATGAAATACTTGCTCACATGGCCTGTCAATATAGACATTATTCATGTGGCTGGTCTCTGTTTAGATCAATTTCACTTTTTGATAAGATCAAACTTCACTGTTTTGCAACTCGCTCTTCTACTCAGAATTTACCACGCCTATGCGCCAGAAGATGGTGACGGCGCCGACGGAGGTGATTCTCAAGTTCTCAGTGCAGTTGTTTTGCAAATGGCCTACCAGCTCGGTCTCAATAGAGAACCGGATGAAAATTGCACAAATTTACGGATAAATAATCTTTCGAGAAAAATCTGGACATACATCACTATCAACGATGTGCACTTGTCTTACACATTTGGCAACCCCCTTAACATTGACTCAAGATTTTGTGACACAAAATTTCCATTTTCTGTGCCAGGAGGCGAGAATATAAGGGATAGCAGAAGAGATCAAACTTTGATCGATAGATTTTTGAATTGTCAAAACATTTATCCACAAATGAAGAATTTGTGCAACATGGTTTTGGACATCAATTGTCGAGTTCCTTTGCCCAAATTGACTTCTATGCTATCTCAGCTTGAATTGGACTGGTTTGACTTTTACGGATCCTTGAGTGACTGTATTCTGATCAAAGGTTCAACTACCCAAGATGTTGTGGACAGAAATTTCAAGATAAAAACATATTTGGCAACCAAAGGATTTCTTATTTCTTGTTTCTTCCATATGTATCTTCACTATGAACCTATCGATAGGGAAATGTCTTTCTTCTACTACAAAAAATGTCTTTTAATTCTGATTGCCGATATCATGCCACATTACCTGCGCTTATTGGATAACTCTGAGGTTGTCAGCGATATGATTATCAATCCTTGCATCGAGACAATGGTTCATAAATCGATCAAGGTCTATCTATCTGGGATAATTCGGGTCAACTTCGTCATTTATGCAATGAGAGAATCGGAAAACCATGTCAGGTTGTGTGATACGGACCCTTCATACTCGTCCCATTTCCAGAGGCTTTGTCAAGTATCGTCGTGCTTAACAAGAGCTGCAGAGTACACGATAAGTGCAATCAATAAAATCAGTAGTAGATACTACTACGCTTGGAGAATCACTAAGAGTCAAACAATCATGTTGAAAACAGTGACATCTTCTGATTTTTACAAGGAGAATCACCCTCTGGCCAGCTTTTTCATGTCGGCGAAGTACTCTGATCTTCATTTACAAGAATTGATTCTTCTTTGCGAAAATACATTGTCCATGTTTCGCGACTCCTCTGAGTTTTCAACTTATGGGTACTCCCAAAAGGCTGACGCAAATTTCGATATGTCATCCAGCGGGCTGACCATGAGTGCATCTTCAAAGCCTGTATCTGTCGCGGAAGATTTAAACGACTTTAAGGCGGACAAATACTGGTTTCAGGCTATGTCTTATAAACAAGATTTGGCAGGCCCAGATTCAGGCCAGGACGCGCGTGTTCCATTTCACTTCGATGGCACTTCTGACAACAAGTTTGATGGTGCAGCCGAACCTTCAATTGGTCCTGCCTTCGATCTCCCTATGGAGACACAGGTGGATCTATTCAGTGACTTGCCTTTTGTCGGTTCGATTCACTAAAAGTCCTCTACATAACGAAGGAACGATAAATATCATTTTAGTTTCAGTAAGTAAATTTTTTAAGTTTTATAATGAAAAGGACAATAATCATGTAAGACTTTAATCCCTCAACGGGCATGACATACTTACGAGGACTATTCTGTCATTCACTAAACATCGTCATTGAAAACAACGACTGGAGCCCAATTGGGGTTGATCAATCTCTTGGTACCGATTGATTTGGAAATCTCATCAATTGTCTTGCCGTCTTCATTCGAAAGATTGACAATGACAAAGTTGCTCTCAATTCTTTCAGGAGTCACTGATTTAGGAAGAACTACGGTCCCTCTCCATACTGCCCAACTAATGAGGATGTTGGGGACGGTGACACTGTATTTTCCTGCTAAATTTTCGAGCTGAGAGTCCGACAAAAGGGGCGAGTTGGTTGAACCCAAAGGACTGTATGCTTCCAAAATGATATCTTCCTTTTTGCAATACAGCAAAAGTTCGTGTTGCGGCAAATATGGGTGCAACTCCACTTGATTTGCGACAGGTTTGATTGTAACACCGTCAGCTGCAAGTAAAGTTTTAAGATTTTTAATTGAGAAATTGGATACTCCAATGGATTTTGTTTTTCCCGACTCGACAAGTCTCTGCATATCAATGTATGTTGAAACAAAAGAGCGATCGAAAAGAATATCACGATTTCCATCAGGATTCGTTGGAAACATTGCGTGGTTCTTGTTTTCAGGGTTCAAAGCCACAGGCCAATGCATTAAGTACAAATCCACATATTCCAAACCAAGATTTTTCAAGGAAATGTTCATGGCCTCCTCTACCCTCGTGTGGTATATGGATGCCAATTTGGTGGTGACGAAGATTTCGGACCTGGCAATGCCTGAATCTTTAATGGCTCTTCCCACAGCGCTTTCGTTACCATATGCAAAAGCTGTGTCAATGTGTCTGTAACCAGTTTTGATGGCGGTCAAAACAGCCTGATAAACCTGTTCATCTGATGATTGCCATGTGCCAAGGCCAACCGCCGGGATTGTAGTTCCATTGTTCAAGTTAAATGTGCTGATATTATGTTAGTATACGGTCGCACATCCAGTCTTGCATGTTAAGGATCTTGATTTGAACATACTGTTGTGTCATATCAGTAGGAGTTTGGTGAGAGTTGGTTTGAGAAAAATTACCTCATGTATGCATCGAGCGCAAGCATCCTCTTATAAGACTCGCGAAATGTGGGGGAGTGGGGTTGTCTTGCCATGCACGTCACTCAACTGGCACAACTCGACCGGAAATTGTTCCTGACAACGAACATGAAGGCCTAGTTTTTAACTTATGGGTATAGTCCAGAAGAGGCTGAAATCCCATTCTCACCCTCTTCTCTAGAAGCTTCTTGGAAGAATCGGTCCTGGCTAATCAATCATCCGCCACATGTTTTTCCGCGAATACCTGTCAACTGTAAATCGATTACATCATAGGCCGCTTAAATTGACCGCGCTTCAAGCATTGCACCAACTTGTTCTTTCGAATCAACAGGCGGCTAGTTTTTAGGGAATTTTGGGTTCGGGCTTTCTCGTTAGAGCAAATAATCTAAAGGTGTTAGTCTAGTTATATGAAGTCCAGACATATTGGGCAATAAATTTCTAATCAAGCCACAGTAGTTCTGTAATTCTAAGAAACTCGTCTGCCGAGGCGTGCCTACATCGGTCAACTTGACAGCTCGGGCCAACTTGGGGTTTGTGCAAACATCTGAGGCGTCTGTAAGTGACGGCCTTATGTTTCGATAAACGATGTTAATTTTTGTAAGCTGCCTTACACATTGGTGCTTCTAATAGTGATTTTGGATTTGAGGTATCGCGCGAAAAACTCATCGCACACGAGCAGATGGTATAATGGTATCACTGTTTGAGAACATGGAGGCAAGCCAAAGTGACCTGAAGAGGCAAAAGTTGGAAATCCCTCCAGGGATCTCTAAGAACGCGTGGAAAAAACTACAGAAACAAAAAAAATGGGATGAACAAAAAGAGGAGTACAAACTAAAAAGAAGAGAGAAGAAGAAGGCCGCAAAACAAAGAAAGTTGGATAATAAGGCGAACGGCGTTGACGACAGCGGCAAGCACTACCATGACCAGGCCAAAAAGCCGATACCAAAGAACCAAACGGAGTCGGGAATCAGAGTGGTCATGGATTGCGAGTTTGACGATTTGATGAACGACAAAGAAATTATTTCCATGAGCAATCAAATCACCAGATGCTACTCCGCCAAAAGACACGCATTGCATCAAGTGGACTTGGTAGTATCCTCGTTCAATAAGAGATTGAAGGCCAGGTTCGAGAAGTCTGTTGCTGATTACGCCAACTGGAAAGGAATGGATTTTCGTGACAATGACTCGCTAATGGACGTTTTGCCCTCAGAGGAGCTGGAACTTGCAAAATGTATCTACTTGACTGCTGACACGGAAGAGGAAATTGACGAGTTGGAAGAAGGCTACACTTACATCATAGGTGGTATAGTGGATAAAAACAGACACAAGAAGTTGTGCTTGGACAAAGCCCAAAAACTCGGTTTACGTGTCGCGAGATTGCCTATCGGCAAATATATCCAGATGAATAGTCGACATGTGTTGGCGACATCCCACGTCTACGAACTCATGTGTATGTGGTTCGAGCAAAACAAGAATTGGGAATCGGCATTCAATTCTGTTCTTCCTCCTCGCAAATTGAAAGCTGCCAGCACGGACACGACCGATCAGGTCAATTCAGAAAAAGAAATCGAGGAACCCTCGGGTTTGCTGGCCGCCTGCGATGGTGCGCCTGAGGAGTCCCTTTCGAAGTCAGAAGCAAATCAAGACATGGGTACTACGGATTCCATAGAGGAAGAGCAAGCAGCAAGCGGACTTCTCCAACCTCCTATATAGATCACGGTCGCAGACTATGCGGTTCCAAACAAACCATAATTACAAGGTCCCTTTGAGTATCATTAGTGTAATGATGCCACCACTATGACGCCGGTGGACTTCTCTTGGCCCGAATGTGATTCCCCGGTTCTTGAACCATCCACAGATAGTCGTAGCAATCGCATTACCGTTCCTTGGGTCTCTGCTTTGGGAGCAGGAGCGCGATAGTGAACACTTGGGCTTAAGGTATCCTGCAGCATTTCATGAAGTCGGGGGCACAATGCGACGCAGGAACCTGCCCAGAAGTATGCGCCATTGCAGCATATACAAGATCACATGCCAACATACACTCAATACCCGGTGCGCTTGACCCGTGAACCAGCAAGCAAAAGCTACGTTCCTAGCGTTGCAGTGTTCCAAATCTGATCTACACACTATGGACGGCTGAGTTGTAGTACATAGTGCCGCAACCATGCCTAGTAAAGCTTTCGATTCAAAAAAGGAGTGCAAAATGAAGACTGACGCACCCGAAAATGTGATAACAGAATGGCAGCCGACTAGTGGGCTTTCGTAAGAGTCGCCAATTTTTCGCGGGCTCACTGTTGATTCACGTCCGAACCAGAACGTCAAGCATTAGCGGCCGCGACCGAATGGGGCGCCCTTCCCCCTTGTCGGAGGGTGCGCATCCGTACATTCACACAGCCCACTGTTTCAACTCTAGAAAAAAAAAGAACTCCTTCCGCCGTGTAAACACGAAGATTTTTCTATTGTCATACCTCATTTGACAGTCACATCAACACATTATTCATTGAACATTAAGCAAGTACGTATAAAAATCTAATTATCACAATCTTTGCCTCTCTCTGTTCTTCGAGCCGAGTCTTTGTTGATGTATACATCGAGTTCTACTTCCATCCTGAAGTCAATAATCCTCCTGATTTTTCTATTTTCAGCAACCCTTCAGTCGAATTAAGTTGAGCATCTACCTGAATGTTCGCTATAGTTTATGGTGGAAGGATCATATTGATCAACTTCTCGATCCGATCTTGATTGCTCTGTTACAGCGGCTTGATAGTGACGTCGTGACGGAGAAAATTTTTTTCGAAATTGTTGATCCTTTGATCCATCCACAGATGCATAAAGCTCTGAAAATATGAAAACTATCATCCCTTGGTTGAGGTAGGAAAGCAAACGTTTATCTACTCGAACATCATATACCGACAAGACCATTCAACATTCAACTCGATTATCATCAGCAAATCTGGTGACAAACGAATGTGCTTATCTTTGTGGAAGAATATTGAGCTCTCAACATCTTGAGACTAGATGCGGGCAAAAATTTGAATCTAGTACTAACTGGCAGAATGGCTCCTCCTCCAGCAGAAATCCGCAGAAAGTTGGTGATCGTTGGTGATGGTGCTTGTGGTAAAACATGTCTTTTGATTGTTTTTTCCAAAGGAACCTTTCCTGAAGTGTACGTTCCAACTGTTTTTGAGAACTATGTTGCGGATGTCGAAGTTGATGGAAGAAAGGTTGAGTTGGCTCTTTGGGATACTGCCGGTCAGGAAGACTACGATAGATTGAGGCCATTGTCTTACCCAGACTCTAATGTCATATTGATTTGTTTCTCTATTGACTCCCCCGATTCATTGGACAACGTCTTGGAAAAATGGATTTCTGAGGTCTTGCATTTCTGTCAAGGTGTGCCAATCATCTTAGTGGGATGTAAGGTCGATTTGAGAAATGACCCAGTTGTTATTAAACAATTGTCTCAAGAAAACCAACAACCAGTCTCATCCTCCGAGGGTCAAGCCGTTGCACAAAAAATTGGTACTCAATTTTACTTGGAATGTTCTGCTAGAACTGGTGAGGGTGTGAGAGAAGTCTTCGAAACAGCCACAAGAGCTTCCTTGGTCACGAAGGAGAAGAAGGAGAAGAAGAAGAAGTGTGTTGTCTTGTAATCGGATCATGTTTGTTACTCCCTCGGTCCTCAAGGAGGTCGTGGTTATTACTTCTACCACACATGCACTCGCAAATAATTGTTAATCTTGTTGTTTACATTAAACTATAAAGAAAAAGGGGTACAACTTTATGAAATCTCCGTTGTAAACGAAGCCCTCGGGACTAGTAGGGTAGAGTGGGTCAAGTTCAGTCCACGTCTTCGTAAAAATCACGTGACAGTGATCATGCGTATTTTGCCTTGAAATTATCCAATTATCGCTCTCATAGAGCGCGCTTATTCGCAAGAAATCCACTTACAGTGCTTTCTAGCTCAGCTCCATTTGTCTCGTCATGTTGAGAAGAACAATCTTGAGATCAAGTCTCAGATTCAAGACCAGTGTTTCTGAGGTCCAAAAGGTCAGTGCTACTGGCCTCACGCCTCAGGAGTTAGAACACAACAAGAATGCCATGCCTGCTCCAAACAGCGACAAGACTTGGTCGCCTTCACAAGCATCAAGAAAAGATGTCTATGCTCAAAATCCCCACAGATTCATCCAAAAAGATTTGGCAACTCAGCCGCAGCCATACTCTGCTATCAATTTGATAGCAAAGGAGCCCGTGAAATATTTACACGAAGGTAACATAGCTGTGTGCGACGGAAACAAAGGATCCACCTTGCAAGGCCACCCAAAAGTTTTTATCAACTTGGACCAACCAAAGGCAGCAACGTGCGGTTACTGTGGATTAAGGTATGCGAAGGAGGAGTTCAAGGACTTGATCGAAGGTAAAGAAGCATAATAGTTCGTTTGCATACATCCCGCATTTCTGGTTAGCCCAATGAGGTTTATAAGGTCGAAACATTTCAAATTAAGCGAATTTTAGAAATAAGACAGTCCCAAATTCTTTAGGGTGTCCAAATTAAATCTGTAGACACGTTCCTCGATCATTCCTTGCGTCAACAGACAAAAGGGCGAAAACAGGAACAAAATTACGTGCATTGTGGCCCCTCAGGAATGTAAACGTGATGCAGTAGATTCAACTTCTTACTCGTCGTTGTCAATCAATGTCACAAGCCACGGAGAGCCTAAAAATAAATTCTTCGGCATCTAAGGTGCAACACTACTTTGTGCTGCTGGCGAGCTTCAGCGTTGTTGGCGTTCTTCGTGTTCATTGAGCGGCATAATCATGTTTTCAAATTTGTCTAGGGGAATCGGAACTTCTGTCATAATGTAGCCGCCAACGCGACTACGTATGTGTACTGCCTATTATATTGATTTGAGCAGTTTGAACGGTTGAACGCTCCGCGAAGTAAGCCCTTTGCGAGGGCCAACAATGCAAGCGGATCCATTGAAAATGTGTTGGTAATAGACTGGTGGCCTTGATATGCCGATTTTTCCAGAGTCCCTTAAAGTATGGTGCAGAGAGATCTACCGAATCTTTCAGCGCTTTTAATTCTCATGCGGGTGTCGAAAGCCGCGGATCTGTTAACCCCATATCTCACATGAAGCACTGCATTTCTTCAAGATGCATTGAACTCGTCCTCAATTCGCAATAGCTTTTGTATTGCCATCTTTATTCTATGATTTCAGCTCGTGAAATCTCACGGGGTGTTGTATATGGGATTTGGTATTCTCAACATCATATAATACACTCGTTCGTGTTAATCCCAATCGGAATAATAATACTCTTGACTATCCTATATGGGTTTAACATATTGCTAGCAGACATCGCCAAGATCAACTTCCCGGCTTCAGTCTTGGGGATGCTTGTGAACTTGATCATCTTGGTCTTGTTGAATACAGTTTCTAACCTCGGCGACCCGGCAAACCAAAAAACACTCAGCAAAATCAGCGGGGTATCGTCGTGGGTTCTCGAGCATTACCTTATGCTTATTCAACCATCAATGAATTTTACGCTCAAATGGATTAATGTCTTTTTCCTTCCGTCTTTTATAATGTTGCCTTTGAGTGAGAAAATTACTTTTGTTGAATGTGCCAAGATCGCTGCAGTATTCGTCGTAGGCGGTTTACTGTTAATGCTCTTCGATGTCTACATGATTTTAGCACTCAAACGGCTGCTATCGCTTATTGGGTATGACCCGTCAAATATGGAAAAGCTGGACTCGAAGCAAAAGGACTCAGAGGATGATGAGTTGCTGGAAAGAATTAATAATGAAGTGGAACTTTTCGATTTGAACAAACCTTTTACTAGAGCTCGCAAAGATATCACCACAATTGACATATCATCTTTGAGACCCGTTAACACGGAACCTAATAGAAAAATTAGATCGTTGTCAATCTCGGACAATCCATTTGAAGACCAAGTTCCTGTCGACGGTGTGCTTCAAAGATCTCTTACTACACAAATTCCATCCAGGCCATCTCCAACTTTACAGCTAGAGGAACGATCATCTAATGCACTGCTGGAAATTTCAGTTAGCTCAATTGATTCTCCCTTATCTACTCCTCCTTCTCAGAGGGCCTATGAAGAATATCGCCATCTTCTGGGTACGTCAAAGCAAGTTGCCATTTTTGTCACCAACTACGTCGACTGGTTTCTTTATGCCGCATTGTTTTTTGTTTCCCTTCCATTCTACTACATTCGTGCCATTCATGTGATGCTTCCGTTTCATTTAGGATTGACAGTGTCGTGCTACTTTATAGCTCTTCTCATCCCCCAGAAATTTCCGAAAACCAAAAAATTTGCTCATCCTATTCTTATTCTGACAGCTGAAATATTGTTTGTCTGTTTCATATCGTCTCTCATTTATCATCGTGGGAAACCAAAGGGCTTTCTTGATGATTTGAAATACTATAAAACTGGCAAAACGTATCTATACCTCTTCAACGGCAAAGCTATGTATGATAACGGGGAAACGGTTCCAAGTGGGGTTTCAAAATCATTTACGTCGCAGCCCATGTGGCCAGGCTGTGGGGACTTTTTGTCGTCCTTGATGGACATTTCCATTGTGTCCCTCTCATTGCCTATGTTCACCCATCGAAAAGATTTCATAAGAAACTTTTGGGTGTTGATGCCACCTCTATTGATTTCAATGACAATCACATTTTTGTGTTACCCAATTATTTGTTACAACATAGGCATAAGTTCTGAGAGGTCAATTGGATTTATCGGCAGACTGGTTACACTTGCCCTAGGAACCCCCCTTATGAAATCGCTAGATGGTTCTACATCCTTGATGGCGGTCTGCACAATTCTTAGTGGGATTTGTGGGGTTCTTATTGGTGATCTGTTTTTCCGGCTACTCAAGATTCCATCTAATGACTATGTCACTAGAGGCGTGACGCTAGGCATCAATTGTGGTGCCATTGCAACAGCGCACTTACTCAACGTGGACCCACGCGCCGCCTCCATGAGCTCCCTTAGCTTCAGTATCTTCGGAACAATCATGATCATACTTGCCAGTATAGGAGCCGTAAGGGACTTTATACAAAGCATCGCTGGGGTGTGAAGAGCAATATGTTTTTATACTTACAATATTTATCTAATCTATCCGCATTTAGGCATGCTTTGTATATCGCAAGACGCGTCTGATCATCAATGAAAAAAAGGTGCGCCAAGACACTTTACCACCCTGAACTGACCCCATGAACTTTATCGATTCTCTGACAAAAGTTTTTCTCGTTCCTAGTGACGTTGGTGAAGTGGCATTCGCAACTCTACGATCAGAGACTGGAACAATTACTTTGGGAATTGCCGGCTCAAGGATATATGAGTTGCGTGAGATAGGGCGTAATAGCGAACATGATCAGCGACCAGAGCCAAAGCTACCATCAGGTCATCCCGTGAAATCGCTCATTCTAGAGAGCTCATCCAGAACAGAAAAGGGATCTGTAGTATCAGATCCCACCCTCATTACGCTAACTGATTTCGACATAGTTTATCCTCTCATATGCTGGTACATGTCTCAATCTAGTCTATTCGTCTCACGTTACCATTCTGTCTCGGATATTTTAGACGGATTCTCGAATTGCTTAGGCAACCCACAGCAGATTTCTCTGCTACGCGTATCAATTGAAGCAAGCCTCAAACAGATTTGTGGTGAAATCGATGAGAATGGCGAGACGTTTTACCGAATCGAGGAGGAAAAGGTTTATTCGCTTCTTGAAAAGAGGGTTCTTTCGCTACAGAATACATTGTTGGCTAATGAAAAGTTTTCCCTATCAATGAAAATAAAGGAAAGTTTAACAACCACCTGTGATAACGTACCTGACGAAATTTTGAACCTTCAAACGCTCAGGTTCAGTATCAACTACGTGTTTGGTTCGTACTTAAACAAAAAGATGATGCATGATTTCCTCACTTCAAGAAATTTTGATTTTTCAACTTTGAACTCATTTCTTGAGAGTAAAGAACAACAAGAGAAAGCTCGCACGGTATCAGAGAGCTTCATTAGCCTGACAAAGTCGGACAACAAAAAAAAAGAAATTTCGAAGGCCCAACAATCCAAAAAGAAACCTGTCAAGAGAGTTGCAGTAGGCAAGGGGGCTTTAGATAATTTCTTTCAAAAACAGTAGGAAACATAGATGTTTTCTGGGTAACATTTCTTAATAAAATCCAATTATATACTAGCGCCAACTTCGAGAAGCTTGAAATTCAGTTTCTCATATCTCTTTTTCTCATCATTCGTGAGTAGCTCCTTGATGGTATCTGTCAATTCCTCGACGACTTTGTATGCAGC
The DNA here is from genome assembly GCA_002893665.1 of Metschnikowia orientalis. Taxonomy (NCBI): domain Eukaryota; kingdom Fungi; phylum Ascomycota; class Pichiomycetes; order Serinales; family Metschnikowiaceae; genus Metschnikowia; species Metschnikowia orientalis. The sequence goes on along the minus strand of NXGZ01000007.1, from coordinate 80,430 downwards.
TTTTGTTAACTCCAAGAGAGTAACACCGTCAATGGGCAATCCACCATTTTTCGATATCTGTATGAGCTCTCTATTCTTGTTCATTGTGATTACCAAGGAGCCATCGCGAACGATCTCCTCCTTCATATTTGTGTCCATAATAGCAATCTCTCGATTTCCGTCACCCTTTATATTCTCTATTTTATCGTCAGGGTTGAAAAATGAGAAAGTCACACAAAGCGGAACATGAAGGATGCTCAAAGCCACTGGCTGCCTTTGGTCAAATCCATGAATAGTCACATCGGTACCCTGTATGGAGACATCGGGTTTTCTATAATGTTGAAGTGCCGTCATCACACCGATACAAGAGGCGTCAATGAATCCACCATCATAGTTAAGAAAATTTACATCCGCCCTCACATGCCAAACCTTTTCATTTGCAATGATAGCCAAGCTCTCTAGATCTAATGCATTTGACCTTCTGACGGCTTTCTCGACCAACCTAGAAATGAGTACTTCATCGTCGGAGCTTTTTCCTGATTCGAACCCAGGGCTAGCCATCGGGCTTATCTCTGTATTGATAGTAAACAAGCCTTCAAATGGTCTATCTTCAAAGGGCCTCACAATTTCGCTGCTCACCCTCACAGTCAAGCGGGTTCTGCCAAGTTCGACCTCAACCATTCCATACTCATTGTCCGCAATAGAGATGACTGGTTTCCTCATTTCCTCGAAGCCTCTTCCATCTAAACGTATTCCATTTTTCAATCCCTCGAGAACATAATTTCTTTCGTTCAAGGAGATGTCAGAATCCTTAAGCATGACTGGTCTGCTCGCTACTTCTACTCTCACCCATCCTGATACATGAGGGATGCGATTGGGTCACGTGATCTTACATCAAGTTACCGATAGCTCAAACTTCGTATAGTGGGCGTGATGTGATCATTTCAGGTCAAATTTATCAGCTCCGATGAATCATTGTACTCCCTAGAAGAAGCATTCCTTATGGGACTCAATATTCGGATTTGCTTGTTGCGTCACAAGTCTCTTATGTCGGGTGCACGACTTTTGGCGAGCGAGTATTTTGGGCGGCAAAAGACAATCTGCCTTTACTGTCAGTATCCCCCAACATAAAGATGAATACCCTTAGAGTTGTGAGGCATTCAAACAAATTATGCACCCGTCAATATAGCTCAGTCAACCCGTCCCGCTCTGCTCCTCCATCTTTGAGCTTCTTCCAGAGGGAACGCTTGCCGGCGAATACAATCATAAAATTCGTGCCCCAACAGACTGCTTATGTTGTCGAGCGCATGGGCAAGTTTCACAAAATCTTGAAGCCTGGAATTGCTTTGTTGTTACCTGTCCTTGACAGAATTACGTATGTTCAGTCACTCAAAGAAACCGCGATCGAAATCCCGTCCCAAAACGCCATCACTGCTGATAATGTGTCTTTAGAGTTGGATGGTATTTTGTATATCAAAGTGAATGATGCATACAAGGCGTCCTACGGCGTCGAAGATTTCAAATTTGCCATAAGCCAGCTTGCGCAGACTACGATGAGATCCGAAATTGGGTCTTTGACTTTGGATTCTGTTTTAAAAGAGAGACAGCAACTCAACACTAATATCAACAAGACTATCAACGAAGCTGCAAAAGAGCATTGGGGTGTTGAGTGTTTGCGTTACGAAATCAGGGACATTCACCCACCACAAAATGTCTTGGATGCAATGCATAGGCAAGTGAGCGCAGAACGTTCTAAAAGAGCTGAGATTTTGGAATCTGAGGGTACCAGACAATCAAAGATAAACATCGCAGAGGGTGACAAGCAGTCTATCATTTTGCAAGCTGAAGCAACCGCGCTCAGTATCGAGAAGATTGCAAGCTCCATCAAAAATACGCCCGGTGGAATTGATGCAATCAATCTACAAGTCGCCCAGCAATATATAAAGGAATTCGGTAATATCGCGAAGGAAACCAATACTGTGGTACTTCCTTCGAATTTGAGCGACTTGAATGGCTTGATGGCTGCAGGGTTGGGCATGTTTAAGTCCTTGAAAGAGAAGTCTGGCGAACAGTCCTCCGAAAAAAAATAGTTCTGTATATACATTGATTAAGTCATTGAAATTCGTTAATTAATTCTAGTATGCAATATGGGCACCTCTTCCTTTCTTGCGAATTAAAGGAAGTAATGTTTTGACTGCCTGTTGTGATGGGTTTCTGGGATTGTGATGCAGCTGGGCCCTTTGAAGATTTTTATACTGACTCGACTTTCTCGAAGTCAAGACTAACCGGCAAATTGGAGTCTTTCCTGGATCTTTTCTTAATCGGCTTCTTCATCTTCAATTTTGAAAGAATCCTCTCGAAAGACTTGCTGAAATTAGTATGAATACACCATTGATAAAACCACCACTCTAGCAAAAATATGAAGCCAGCAACCATGAATCCTGCAAAAACTGCAAGACCAATGTGCTGTGCCATGAGTTTCATCACTTTGGCATCATCAGAATGCCAAGATGATCCGGCTGATATAGCGAAAAACGAATCCTTCTCCGCCTTGTAATCATGTGGAAGGAGCACACGAACCTTACCAGCTTCGGGCACACCTTTTCTCTTGTATTGCATAAGCATTGCCGAAAGAAATAAAGGTCCTGTGGAGAACATGATGGTTATGTAAGGCACTAGCCAATTTCTTTGATATCTTTGGAGGTTATCAAGAACTTTGACGAAAAAAGGATGGCCCTGTACCAGTCCCATCACATCATTAGAGACGCCTGTTGGTTTTGTTTCTCTGACAAATGCTGGGACAGTCAAGAGCGGGTCCAACCTTCTCATACAGCCGTCATCCAAGTCTATGTATACACCTCCATAATGATGTAAAGCAAAATAGCGAATGGCATCGGCTCTTTGAATAGGATATGGATATGAATCCCATGACTTTAAAAACCAGGGATAATTTTCTGCGATAAAGTCTCTTGCCATTTCGTCTGTCCAGAGAATATACTGGTAATCAGGGTGTAGATCAACACAAGCCTGTTGCCCGGGCTGCCAAGCCTCGGGAATCAGTTCAGTCTTGTAGGTCTGATGAATGATTTTTGGGATGAGAAGTGTCTTATCTAATTTTCCGTCTATGGGATTGAGCTCGTTGTCCACGAAAGAGTCAGGGTATGAGTCGTCGAAAAGTAAGCTAATCAAGTCGAACGTGCAATAGGTTAAGAAAAGAAAGAGAACCAAGTGGCCCCATAATATGTATTTCAATTCCTTTCTCATAATAAATTCTTTGCAAAGCTATCTCAGTGGTTGGAGAGCGAGTTTTCGACCCCTTTTCTTTGATTGGGGATTTCAATCTCAGTCAGTCCAGATGGAGAGAAGTATCTGGCTCTTATGATCAAGTAGGGTATATTCGAGGGCTTTGTGTGACCTGTTAGATATATGTTGCTTATGAAAGAATACTCAGAAAGAATAGAATGAGGAGCAAGAGCTACCTTGTGAGGGCATGCAAAACATAATCCAAGAAAGATTTGGTCGTGTATGTACGGTCACACGCAAAAAAAAAAAAAGAAAAAAAAAAAAAAAAAAATAATAATAATAATAATAAACGTGAACGCACCGCGGACCAATAACTTTTACTAAATGCCACCGTCATTGGCATTGAATTTTGCTGTACCTTCGTTCGAACGGTATGATCGGGTGCATATGGCAATCAACCTGCTTGTGCTCCTATAGGCTCTTCCCGAAACTAGTTGACTCAGGCTACTTACGTCAGAAACTGCAGTCTAGTCACACATGGAAAACAAGGCTGTGCGGCACGCTCATTGCGCGAGATAGGGGTAACTACTGTATGGGGTACGAGATGCTTCACAGCTCGAGGAAAACTGTCACCTGCATACGCTGCGCAATTTTGTTCGAAAGCCATGAGAATATTGCTGGCGCATCAGAAAGAATTGGGTCTAATTAAACAGTTATTCGCCGCGTCTGTCAGCCTCAGGTCAACTTCTTGCGCACGTAAATTCTGCGATATGCCATGGCCTTCGAATGTTTCTCTACAGAATACTACCCTTGATCAGACTTGTCTAACGTAGTCGGGCGAATCTTTATCTCCGTTCATAAATTCAAGCATCATATACATTCCAACTAGAGTTTGTTCTGCAAAACAGGACTGCGATCGAATGTTTTGTCAACAATATCAATCATGTAATTAATTGAGATATCGCTCATTATACCACTCTCAAATTTCCTGAGAAAGTCATACGAAAATTCGATGTCCCGAGAGTTTTTGATAATCACGTAGGCTTTTGTCTTTGACTTATTTTTGAAGATTTTAATAAGTCTCAAATTGTTCAAATAGAACAAAAAAGAAAGAAGATACTGCTTATTATACGTCTCAACTTGGTAGTCAGGTGATTCGTTCTTGAAGTTCTTCAAGTTGTCCTTCTGAATTATCCGCAATATAGATTTTGTTGTCGGATAATCTTTCAGCATTAATGAGTCGTTCACAAGCTGTTGCTCGGTGATTTCATTTTGGGAGTTTTGGTATAACTGTCCAACAGTAAAATTGAGATTCTGTAAACAGATTGTGAACGAGCTGACAAAGGGCTGAATGATGCTTGCAAGGGTCGTGTGATAATCCTCATCTGTCACCTCATACCTTTCGTTTATGACACCAAGACTTTGATATCTTTTTAAAATTTCAGATATACTATGACTCTCTTTAAAATCATAATCAAACAAAAATTCGTTCTTCAAAAATCCGGTGAAAATGTAAAACAACTTTTTGATTTGGGCCAACTTCGAAGTTCTTCTCAATATGAGAGATGCTAAACACTTATGAATTATCAAGTGGATTGTTAAATTCTTATAGTAAAGTAATTCAAACGTATTGATTATTTTGATTTCATCACTTTTTGTGTTAACCAAAGTGAACTTGAAAAATCTAAGAATTTGATCCTTCACCAATTCAATTTTCGCATCATCATTCAAAGTTAAAATATCATTTAGAATCTTCAGATTGGAAGCACTGTGACTTTCTTCTTGCAACACCTTTATCAAGAAATCCATCATAGGGAGAACATCACGAATGCTGAAATGCTTAACACCATTAATGTAATAGTATGTTTGTATCGTCAACCCCACGATGGCACTCTCTGGCATATATGACACATCGTTAATAGAATGAAGGACTCTGAAACCGAGTTTCTTGAGGTTAAGTTGCTGTTCTGAGCTTATGATATCGTCTTCACTGGCTTTCAATACATGATTGTTCGGATCATCCACATAAGATGAAAATGTAAAGTTATCTGCTAATTTAACAAATAATTTTCCATTTAAAGATCGCTTCAGATTATCAACGAACCCATCCTTGCCTCTTTTCAAAATATTTTCATCCTTTGTCGAAAACAAATTCGAAAGACCGTTTGATAAAATGTTGACAAAACTCTCTTGGTTTTTGTCCTGTCCCACCAACTCCTTGAGGTATCCATCAGCCTCATAAATCCTTTCGTATGTTATTGAAATAGGCTGAATAAGCAAATCGAAATTTTCATTCTTCTCTTGAACTCTTTGCTTAAAGTAGATTGATGCCAAGGTTTTCAATATACCATACTTAGGTAAGAGTAATTTTCCATCCCTAGACCTTGTGCCCTCAATGAAGACCTCGAAATGAATTTTATTCAAAAAGACAAATTCGACGTAGTTAGTCAAATTTCTTTCTGTGTATAACTCGTTATTGAATGACCGCTTAATGAATATTCCCCCTAAGCCCTTTAATATGGACCCGAATATTGCCACATTCAAGTTTTCACCAGCTATGACTGTTGGAATAGACATCTGAAACCTTATCATAATCAAGTGAAGAATGACGTAGTCAATATGTGATTGATGATTGGGCAAAAGTATGATTGACATTGGATTCTTCAAATAGTTCTGGTAAAGATTGCTGAATTGATCCCTATTCACCCAAACGCCCTCAGGAAACATTTTAGTAATAGTTTTGATAACAGTTATATAGCAAAGTCTAACAAACTTCTGTGAGCCAAAATGTGGAAGATTTTTCTTATTTTCCTCTTTGTAGTATCTTATCATGAACTCTTTGACTTCCTTGAATCTGTTAGGAAAGTCTTTGGCTTTTATAAGGTTCATCCTCAACTCCAGGTCAATAAGGTTATATACAATCTCATCAAGCTTTTCATCTGAGTGTTCCAACCTATCATTCATGAACTTTTCACTGGCATCATTAAAAAACTTACTTTGCTTATTAACAGAATATCTATATTCTGCATTGCTGTAGATTTCGAAAACATTGACGTTGGTGAAAAAGTTGATAAAGTGTTCCAAAATCTGAAATCCATTGCTTGTTTTTTCGTTCGTCTCTAATGGAAGGTATGTTTCTTGATCAGTTGGAAGCGGAAACGTCAATTCGATATTCGGGTTTGTCAATGGATCGTCCAAGATGTTGATATCAAAGTCAGAGTTTGCTTTAAACGCACTCATCATAACCAACTCGTTTGGAAGAAAAATATGTTGTTGCCAAAATACGAATGTGACTAGCAGTATATAGCTGAAGACACCCCAGTGGATACTACCATTTCAGGAAATTCTGATGACACTGCATATAGTCAAATCGCAAATGTGGAGAACGTCTACAATAATTTGTTGGCAATTTTATCATGGTGTAGATAAATCTCTCCTTGTGGTAAACAACAAAGATCGCTGACCTTGATGGATTTTATAATTTCTTTTTCTCCAAGACCCGAGACTTGAAACTCTTTGAAGAGGGAAACTTTGTTTAGTAAATGGATGTTGACTTCCTTGGTTGCGTTCCCAAAAATTTAGACCCCCAAAATGCATGTGCTTTGCCGCAACTTACTGTGCATGGTCCTAAATCAACATCAACGCGAGCCCCCTTTGCAAAAGTCCCTACCTCTCTCAACTTGACTTTCGCATAGATATCCTTCAAGCCATAAGCTTATCAAGCCTGCTAGCATCACACCGAAAGAATCGCTTACGCCAACACAGGCCATGGAAAATTCTCTCTCCTCTGCTTTAACGCTTTCACTGACTGACATAAATGTATTTACGTACAGACAGCCTCCGAGAAGCCCTTCATAGAATATCAAGCACATCATCAGCCAGATATTCGGAAATGGGGAATCGTATTTTGCTTGCACAAGAGCTAAAATTAAATTGAACATTTGCATGTAGCTCAAAAGATAGAGATTTTTAAACCTGAACCCGAAAGTAACGGAAGATCTGGATATAAACACGCCCATCTGATAGAGAAAACCATAGACAACGTAGACATCCCTGTAGCTAGAAAAAAGCCACTTGGGTAGTGCTCCGAGAGGAAACATCAACGTGACAGAAATTCCTTGGTTGATGGTGTACTCGGCGACATAGACAGTGCATAAAGGAATCATGAATGGCTTTACTAAATGTTTCATCGCTTTTAGAGTGTTGTCGAAATGAGATCTAAAACTGTGGACTTTGCTAAAGAACTCTGATTGAAACCTATCCAAGTCAACTTCGGCAATTTCGAGCTCTTCTGAACTCCTGGAATTTTCCAAAGAGACACTCGGTAGAGTGGAATACTCATTTTGAAGATTATATGCGGGTAGTAACATGTAGAAAACAATCGGGAAACCAAAAGGCGCTAACGCGAAAATAAGCAAAGCTACCCAGCTAGGGTATGCCATAACATTCGTAAGTAGTAAGAATAGGAAGCTTCCTGCGATTCCTGCTCCGCCCGTTCCCATGGAGAACCCTCCTATAGCTGCCTCTTTGTCGAAGAAATGCGTGAGCAGCAAGAAGGACACCTCACCCATTCCTGATGAGAATGAAGCCATGGAAATTCCGAGCAATTTGAGAAGCAAGCTCTGCTCGCTAGAAAGCGATACAATTAGCATTCCGGTGAATGACAAAAGGACTAACGTCAATAATCTCCTTTCATAAGATATCAAATGTATGAAAAAAGGAGCTGCCATTTTTATGCACAACGACGGTAAGATATCAGCTAATAAAACTGTGGCCTTTGGGATCGATGAACCCACAATATCAATTGCCGCTGACAAAATCACGACATAGAGCACATTATTTATTAGTCCAAAAAGAAGAAAAGAAAAGAAGACCTTTCGATTATCAGTTATGAATATTTGCATATTCCTCGCTGAAGCAACAGTGCGATCGTGATGCTGTGGGGTTTGGGTGTAGTATTGATGCGTCTGTATTTCTTTCTAAGGGCAGTCCCAACATATGATGAAGGCACTTGAGTGAAACTGCTTTTACGCAGTAAAGAATCCGCTTTCTGGATTTTTTTTTTCTGCGCCGTTTAGTGTACTGATCGTGAAACTGTTATGTTTTCCGTAGATTGATTCCGTACCTCACAACAAGCAACTCCTGAGGAAACGGAAGGCGTGCGACTGGCAGTACCTCAAATGGCTTTTCATGCAGTCTTCCATCCTCGCATAAAATTTTCGCTGACTCATTCGAAATATAAAGGTAGCGAATTCTCATCTACACCGAAGGGCCGTGAATACTATCCTTTCCTCCCTTTTTATTAGCAGCTATAAATAATGAGTGCATCCCCAATTTCAGTTGAATTTGATGACACAAGAATCTTAGGATACGATCCCTTGATCCCTCCCGCCTTACTCCAAAACGAAATTGCAGCCAAACAAGATTCTTTAGATACTGTTGTGAAGGCTAGAGCTCACTCTGCCAATATTCTTTCCGGTAAGGATGATCGTTGCTTAGTGGTTGTTGGACCTTGTTCCATTCACGACACCGAAGCAGCTATGGATTACGCTAGACGTCTTAAAAAGTTGGCTCTCGAGTTACAGGATGATCTCGTTATAATCATGAGGGCGTATTTGGAAAAACCAAGGACGACAGTGGGTTGGAAGGGCCTCATCAATGATCCCAACGTGGACAATACCTTTGATATTAACAAAGGATTAAGAGTGTCCAGGCAATTGTACTCAGATTTGACCAGCAAAGTCGGGATTCCTATCGGCTCCGAAATGTTGGACACCATCTCTCCCCAATACTTCTCTGACTTTTTGAGTTTTGGTGCAATCGGTGCAAGAACTACAGAATCTCAGTTGCACCGGGAATTAGCTTCAGGTCTTAGCTTTCCGATTGGCTTTAAGAATGGTACCGACGGCAATCTTGGAGTCGCTCTAGATGCTGTACAGGCTTCATCTAAGGGACATCACTTTATGGGCGTGACCAAAAACGGTTTGGCAGCAATCACCACCACAAAAGGAAATGACAATTGTTTCATCATTTTGAGAGGCGGGAAAAAGATTACCAATTACGATGCTGAATCTGTTACCAAAGCGGAAAAAGATATCGCAAAAAGCAGTGCTCCCGAGACGAAAATCATGGTTGACTGCTCCCATGATAATTCGTCTAAAGACTATAGGAACCAGCCGAAGGTGTTGCAAGCGGTTGCAGACCAGATTTCCGAGGGCAACAATACTCTTATTGGAGTGATGATTGAATCTCACATCAACGAAGGTAAACAGAACATGCCAGCCAACAACGAAGATAAAAGCACTTTAAAATATGGTGTCTCTATCACGGATGGGTGTGTGTCTTGGGAAACCACTGTTGACATGTTAAAAAATTTGTCTAAGGCGGTTCAAAGCAGAAGAGAAAAAAATAATTCATAGAATTTGCAATTAAACTATTCATATGATTTTATATACGAATGATAGAGCATAACTTAACCACTCCAGTTGACATCTATACTTTGTTTTATATCAGAGTCAGATAAACTGTAATCTGGATTCTCGATGTAGTCCAAAAACTTCGCCAAACCGAGATTAGTTTTATGATAGCTTTGTTCTCTTTGAAAGGGATTTCGCTGCAACCTCTTTTTTCGAAGAGGGTCCCGTAACCCATAAGGATCTTTTTCAAAAGGCTCTAAAGCGTTTTTGAATTCTGAGATCCTCAAATCCTCAAAATATGTTTCAGGCAGGAGGGGTCTCTGAGGAGTGGGCATATTCCCAATATATCGCACTGAGGACTCGGGGAAACCAAGGGCCTCCTTCAAGTGGCATTTTAAAAAGCGCTCCTTTTTGAAGTCGAAACCCACTATCGTTATGCGATCTGGGTAAAAACCAAATATTTCGTTGAAGCGGCAAAGCAGAAAGACCACGTTTTCGAAAGAGTCCCGTGCGTATTCCTCCGTTGCACATCTATCAAAAATGTCATCATTTGGAAACAAATTCTTGGCCAAAGAAAGATAGGACTCAGCTTCCGAGACCTTTCCAGCCTCCTTTTTCGTCTGGCCTCCCGAAATGATGAGGAAGCATTTCAGTGTCGTCCTGAGTATGTCACAGCTTGACTTAATGTGTTCACGGAAAGATAGGTGATCTAAGCCATCAAGTTGAAATGGCGCTAAATACCATTCACTTTGATCCTTACCCTTTGTACAACCGCCCTTCCAAACAGAGTGACAAGGCAATATTACTAGTTCGTTGATTTCTTTGAGTATCATCCAATTACGAGTACCTAGCGAATTCTTGGCGCGCTGCCCAAGAGTAATATGAGATACACAACGCTTTCCAGTGACAAAATGCTGCGATTACGACCATAAAATGAAAAATCTGGTGCAGATGTCCGAACAAGTCGAATTTGCCAGCAATGCATCTTTCCTCATGATTCTGAATGTGAAAAAATCTCTCAGGTATTCTCATAGCATAAAGAGATGCGCCTAAAATGTAAAAGACTCCCTCAAACACCAACCAAGTTGCGCCCGATCGTTGTACTGCGGCTGTCATTCCGAATTCGTGAGTGGCAGCTAAAATGGGTAAAACACCTGATAATCCAAACAAAATGAACATGGCTGATCTAAATGGCCTGTAAGCTGGTGTAGAAAATTTATCATCGAAAGTAACGCGTGTACACACGCCTCCCAAGACAACAAATAAAGTCACGAAGAAGATTCGAAGTTTCGGTGTGTCATCAAAAGCAAATACAATCACGGATATAAGGGACAGTGTTATCATCACAACTATCCCAAAGTAATCACATTGATTCCCAAACTTGCATACTTTTATGGAGTGGGACTTAAACAAGTGAAAGCAAGCAGACAGAAACAAGCAAATGTAAGCCCCTAAACCAAACTGAACAAAATTGAACTTGGCCCTGATCAGACTTGCATCATTCCATAGATATACAAGAATGTACAATACGATAATCAGTGCTGGAATCAAATGAGAATATACGTTAATCGTCTCATTGTGCAAGAAGAGCAATGATTTCAAAGACATTCTATAACTGGATGTTTCTTTGACGTAACCAGATCTGATAAAATGATTGTCCTTTTGCCACTCATCTAACTCATGGAAAAAGTAAAGATGATTCTTATTTTGAAGAAGAACATTTGCTTCATTTTGTTCATTTTGGTTGGGTGGATTTCTTTTCCTAATATTCATTGACATTCAGGAAACTTGAGCCACTTGACTTTCACGTTACCCCACATAATTTGGGCTCATGGGAATGCGCGATTGTCACACGAAAAATGTTGAGCCACGCCGTGCGATCGACAAGATAATTTACCCGAAAGATGAAAGGCAGGCACAACTGTAGATGCGGAACAGATTTCACCTTGACGAAAGGTAGTGATTCACGACAATCAAGTCTTGAACAGAGAATATGAGTAGATTCACAAATATAAAAATAGAGTACAACAAAGTAAAATCCAAGTCACAGAAATCTTAACAGATTAAAGGAACCGCGAAAGGGTTACCTAGAGAGCCTAGGCCAGAAAGTACAGAGTAGGTCCACTTATATATATACTGGGATTACGTTAATTGGTATAAATTTTTTGCATTATCAATGTCCTTGCCAGCTTCCCTACTCAAAGAGAACCTTATTAAGGACGGCATAATGCTGAGGCCGAAATACGCAGGCCTCGAGAGGACATCGACAAAATATAAGATACAAATGTCAGTCCTTACACGTCTTTCGAAAAGAAATCATTGCTAAATTGTAAAAGTATCTTAGTCAAAAGAAGGTTGAATAGATTCGATAAGTTCAGAATAGGAATCGAGTTTCTTCGTGATGTCCATATTCTCCTCAAGTCTACCGTCAATCTTGATGCCCATTCGCTTGTTGTAGATGTCACCTGTGAAGAATAGCTTCCATGCCGAGTTGGATCGTTGTAATGAGCCCCGACACCGCTCAAAATACCACTTGTTGACGGGATTATTGGCTCTTGACCTCCAAATTAACTCCGACTGATGCAGCTGCGAGACAAGCTTAAATATAACATCTGCCAAGCTTGGGAGTCCTTGGTTCTTTTTGGCTATAGCAAACTTATCCAAGTATGCAACCTTTTCACCATTACTCAAAATCTCCCAAGTTACCAATGCGGCCCCATCGTAATCACCCACGACAATCAAAGTCGCAATCTTGTCGTTGATTCTGTCGAAGTATGCATCATCCAGCAAAGTCTTGCCAAATGAATCATTGATCAAAGATGTTAGTCTGACTTTATCAACTACTTTATCCTTGACCAAGTTTTCGAATGTGAAGTTACCAATGTATGAATGCTCTTCGATGATATTCACCTCGAACCCTTTTTTAATTATGGATGTCGAAACACCAGGTGTCCTCTCTGTTTTAGATGGCAACGATGATGAAATTATAGGTCTGTCTGTCAATATATTATATATAACAGGATTCATTTGATCATCATTCAACGCCATGATGCTTGGCGTGGTTATGATACCCGTTGTATCATTTATCCCAAAATTTGAAGGTGTCGCATTTAGCATTTCATCCATCGCGATTAGATTAGATATATGAGCCTCTCTTGTTTCAGGGTCGAGGTGCCCTATGTACATCTCTGATATAATGTCTGAAAATTCTTGCGATAGATTGATAAAAACATGGCTTGTCTGGTTTCTTTCAACGGAAGGTATTCCGCCGAGCGGGTCAACGAATATAATCTTTTCCACGCTTAATAATTGTGGCAAGTTCGCCAACGCGAAGTACAAGTGAGTAAGGGCTCTTTTAGCACTGATGTACCTTTGCTTACCATCTATGCATTCGTAGACCAACGGAGTGACAATCGGAATCACCCCCTGATAAAGCGGAACCAAGACCTGCTCCATGGAATTAATTTCCAAACCTCCATCTTTCAATTGAAATAAACTTCTTATCACCACCGAATTGACTGGGCGTGAACCATCTGTGGAAATCTTAGACAAAGTATTCAGCAATCTTGAAGCTTGACTGTTGATGTGGTTGGAATTTGCCTTGAACTCTGTTTCATTCAAAGCCCCTTGTTCATAAATCACGATTGGAGAGATTCCCAATTCGATCATTCTTCTGAATGTGTCTGAAATACCGTCTTGAATTTGTTTTGATAAATCGGATATCGATAGTTTTATCAATGCAATTCTCAACGGAATCCTATGATGCACGTCAGTAGTTTTGGAGTAGGGGTTTGAGACGAGAGGCTTTCCATCCAAAAACTTGTCTACATTATAGTGACTTCCGAGATTGGATTCATTGTTCTCATCGCTGAATTCATTTCGATGAAGAAACGGGTAAGAAATGTCGAAGGGGGTCCTATATTTTGACAAATAGTTCTTGGCTTCCCTCTTTGTAGTTGTGGATTTTAATATAGAAAGAACCAAATCTCTTTTTGCCTTAGTGTGATCTTTGGTAATCTCGAAATTGGATACGAAATTTTTGCCCAAGTTTCTCAACTTGCTCATTCTTAAAAGCTGAATGCTCTGTGAGCGTGTACCTCTTCTACTGAGTGTAGTCACGTGATATTATTCCTCTAAATCTGATCCTGCCCCCGTCTCCTCTGCATCTATGCTTTCATGCAACTTCTGTAATTTTCCCATCACTGTAAGAACAAAAGGCCTTAAAGCATTAATTTCCATTAATGACAAGCCATTCAACTGGATGTTGGACTCATTAAGTTCTCGTAGACCTCTTTTGGATTTCAGCTGTCGAATTTCCTTCAAATCCTGAATAATTGAACGAAGATTCGTAGTTCCGTCCTGAAGATCATCCGCTGCTTTCGCAAGTAATATCTTTGAGAGTTCTAACCAATTCCAAGGTAAGTCCGAGAAGACCTCTGGATACTTCCGCTCTTGCTCGTACATTTCTGACAAATGCGCATAAGTCAACCAAGAGGGAGCAATGATGTTGCATTTTCCTTGACTTTTCAATATCAAAGCAACCCAAATTGGCACTTTGGTTCTCCTCATTCCTCGCAAGCTTGGCAAATCGCCCTTCAATGTTAGTATATGAGGTTGCATGTCAAGGATGACAACTATCAGGCGAGAGACATACTCCTATTAGACTTATCTTCGACATAGAATACCTTGGGAGTATGACTATCAGTTCATTCTCACTTAAATACTGTATTTCAGCAGGTGTAAGGTTATTCCTCAAGCTTTCTGGTAGGACCATTATTAAGTATCTGACTGTACTAATACCTCATAAGGAGAGTCGAAGGATGTAATGATTTATTCTAATCGCGTGTATGAATCAAAACTTTTAAAGAAATCATCGAAGAGGAAATTCGTGGACTGCATATCGTCGTTCGTGGTTGCAACACTTTGCGAGTGCGATGCAAGAATACCGAAGCAACCGACTAATGAGTCAGTGACCTTCCCTCGTCTCAGCTGAAAAAATTCGCTCTCATACCTCAAGAATCGCTCTTTATCGCCAAAACTTGTCCCATTTTCAGAACAACTCGTACAGTACGCAGCTCTTTCACGGATTTGAGGCATAATAAAACAATCCCGAAATGCAACCATTAGCTCTCTCTCGCACTCCATACTCTCATCTGCGACTTTGCCAACAATTCCTTTAGAGTTTTCAGTTTCGTTGGATATATCGACCTGGTAAAAAATATGAAGTAATGGAAAGCGAGCTTCAGAATTGAATCTATCCCATGCTTTAGAGATAAGAGTCCACTGGCTTAGGTGAATCTGAGCCTCATCACTCTCGCGACCTGACTCTAAGGCATCTCCTAGTATTAGTTCTTTGTCTGCGCAACTCAGCTCCAAATCTTGTCTCAATGTCTGAAAACACTTTTTGAAGAGCATAGAAAGCTTTTGCGAGAGTTCTTTGTGTCGAATCTCAAAGGCATCGTCTTCAATCAAATGAGTAGATGATGGTCTCAGGTTTTCAATTGATGTGGTTTTTGGTTTAGTCCGTCTATCGAATGCGGCAGCCATTGTTCCCCCAGTAGAGTCATAAGTCTCAATGCTTTTACGCAATGCATCTGAGGGCAAAGTATTCGCATTCAAGATGTTGTTGTTCACAATCGAGGCGATATGTTCTACACTCATGGTCAACAATGGGTATTCGAGTCCAGTCTGCGACTGTGAGCTCAAATCTTTCGACGGTGTAAATAAAGGTCGGAGTATGTCGAATAGTTTTAGAAAAGCTTTGTCCTCGTCTTTTATATTGGAGCTTTGGTCCTGCCTTGTCCTTTCATCAATTGCGAACCCTCCTGATGTTCCTGATCCTGTCAGTTGCATCTCGAACGCAAGTGATTTATGAAGCTTCGGTATGTAGTAGTCCGCTGAAGTCATGTACCTCCTGTGTAGTTCCATCATTTGGTCGTCGCTGCCATCTGTGAAATTTGGATCTGTGAAGTTGAAAATAATGGCAGTGTTAATATCAGTAATATACGAGTTTGAGCTTCTTGAAGATAGTGTCACCGCAGTCCGATGAGGGTTTATGTTCAACTGAGTGGCGCCCTCTTCTTGTATACCACGAGTCTGCGTGTCTATTTGTGCGGTATTGACAGGCCTATAGATGGTACTTCTTGAAACTGGAGAGCTCAGCTTGTTCAACTCTTTTGTAGTCTCTGAGCTCAAAATCTTCTTGGGAATTTTAAGTGAGCTATGCCCTCCGGTTTGGATGGTCAACTCAGGCCTTTGGCCATATTTCTCCTGTATCTTTACCTTGCTTTTCTGCCTTTTCGAGAAATTCAAGAATCCAAAACTTCTCTGATTTTGGGCAGCATCGTTAACTTCTGCCAGGTCAGTGTCACAAGAAATTTCACTCAGCTCCCCTGGAGATGGTATAGCTTGCTTATTTCTTGTGAATAATCTCGAAAGTGAATGTGCCCTTGAAGACAGTGTCATCAAACTTGACGCCTGAGAAACATTCGTAGACTGTTTTTTTAACGTATTGAACCCCACACTTGAGACCTGGACTTGTGGCGTTTGATATGTCGAATTGTAGGGTTTTTCAGTCAGTTGCGAACCATCTTTTGGATCCATTCTATCCCAAACTGAAATATAAGAGGGCGTTGGAAATGATGACTGGATTCGGAGAAATCCTAAAGTCTAAGCTCTATCGAGTTGAGACTTATCTGAAGAAGCAAACCTTCCGTGCAATCTATGCGCGAAAATGAGCCATAGGGGCCATGTGTGGATAAAATTGCAAATTGAAGCTGGCATTCACAGAATGCGCTGAATTTGACTAGAGCAAAAATATTTGACAATTTTTCAAAAACGGGAAAACTCTTTGGCCTCACAAACTCTATTATACTTTGATTGTCTGTTAAAGCCCATTTTTAGGCCGAAGTTCATCTCATTTCCTAAATGGGGACAAATAATAATAAAAAACACACCTACTGCGACTTGCGCAAATAGACCTTGTGGTTCTAAATTAAACTACAAGAAGCAAAATATTAAGACACAAGAGATGAAGAATCCTTTCGAAGAAGAAGATCCGTTCATGGATGTGAATAGTCCATCCGTTCCAAATGTTGCGTTTACGAGCGATCGAGCATCCCCAAGACGATTTTACCAAATAGACGAAAAAGACATTGAGCTGGATGAAGAGTCTGGCTTCGCTGGCATACCAGCATCGATTCTGGATGCTCAAAGTCCAAGGAGATCTCCTAATATATTTTCAAGGAGCTCTAATCAGGCGAAGCATATCTCAGGTAATTTGACCAGCACAACGACTCCATTTTTGGTATTTGATCAAGACAAGACAGCTAGAGCCACTTACACCTCACAAGAGAGTCCAAAGAGGGAGAGACAGAAGGAATTATTTGTCGGGGAAGATTGCTTAGTAGATTCACTTAGTGGCTCTCCAAAGCATTCTGGATTACCATCTTCCATGAAGAGCTCACAAAGAAGCGAGAGGTTTTTGGAGCCACCACAACCAATATTTTCCCCTCAAACATACGCTGAAGCCAACTTGAATTCCCGCGATCAATCCGAAGAGGGTACCCTTAATTCCGGAGAGGATGAATACGGCTATAAATCCTATCAGAAAGAGTTTAATGATGAGGAGAGCTTTTCAGACGCAGACACTGCCTATACAAGTAAATCATACACCTCGAACTCTGAAATGAGTGAGTATTTTGGAGTTTCCATTGATGGAGACATGATGAAAAATTTAAATGGTGGGTATGTACCCAACAGGGAGAAAACCTTGACAAAAAGAAGAGTGAGGCTCACTGGTGGGGAATCTGGAAATTTAGTTTTAGAAAACCGCATCCCTGATGAACTCAAGCTGGTTCTCACAAAAACAGACTCTCCCTTTGGAGAGTTTACGAATATGACCTATACCGCATGTACAGCTCAACCTGATGAGTTTGTTCAAGAAGGCTTTACTTTGAGAGCCGCCAAGTATGGAAGGGAAATCGAGTTAGTGGTATGTGTCACAATGTACAACGAGGATGAAAAGTCGTTCGCTAGAACGATGCATGGAATTATGAAAAACGTTGCCCATCTTTGCTCCAGAAGCAAGTCATCAGTTTGGGGAAAAGACCTGTGGAAAAAAGTTCAAGTGATTATCGTTTCTGATGGGAGGAACAAGGTGAATGAATCTGTTTTACAGTTATTGACAGCAACAGGGTGCTATCAAGATAATTTAGCAAGACCATATGTCAACAACAAGAAAGTGGCTGCACATTTGTTCGAGTACACAACGCAAATATCGATTGATGAGAACCTTAAGTTCAAAGGTGACGAGAAAAGTTTGACCCCAGTGCAAGTTTTGTTTTGTTTGAAGGAACAAAATCAGAAGAAAATCAATTCACACCGGTGGCTTTTCAACGCGTTCTGTCCTGTACTTGACCCGAATGTCATCGTCTTGTTAGACGTTGGAACGAAACCAGACAATCATGCAATCTACAATATGTGGAAGGCATTCGACAGAGACTCCAATGTCGCAGGCGTCGCAGGCGAAATCACTGCGATGAAAGGGAAAGGATGGGTCAACCTATCAAATCCTCTAGTCGCATCACAGAATTTTGAGTACAAAATGTCGAATATTCTTGACAAGCCATTGGAGTCAGTTTTTGGCTATATTTCTGTGCTTCCAGGCGCACTCTCTGCCTACAGGTATATTGCATTGAAAAACCATGCAGATGGAACAGGCCCATTGAATTCCTATTTCAAAGGGGAAGATTTATTGACCAGTCACCATGAGAAAAACAGCAAAACGAATTTTTTCGAAGCAAACATGTATCTTGCTGAAGATAGAATTCTATGTTGGGAACTAATTGCGAAGAAAAATGAGAGCTGGGTCTTGAAATTTGTGAAACTGGCAACAGGCGAAACTGATGTTCCAGAATCCGTTCCAGAGTTTCTATCACAGAGAAGAAGATGGATGAATGGAGCGTTCTTTGCTGCATTGTACTCTCTTCGCCATGCCAACCAAATATGGAAGACCGACCATTCGTTCGCTCGAAAGTTATGTCTCTGTTTTGAGTTCGCTTACCAACTTGTGAGTTTGACTTTCTCTTTTTTCTCTCTAAGCAACTTCTATTTGACGTTCTATTTTCTCACCGGATCCTTGATATCAAACGAAAGTTTGGGAAAAGGGGGCTTTTGGATCTTCACATTGTTCAATTATTTGTGCATTTGTGTTTTGACATCTATATTTGTGGCCTCAATTGGAAACCGCCCTCAGGCGTCTAAGAATGTTTTCAAAACCTTGATGATTTTGTTGACTGTCTGCGCTCTTTATACTTTGATAGTGGGTTTCTATTTTGTTGTGTCAACCATAAATGGATTTGGCGCAGGAGATACCACGACTTATGTGTTTGTTAGCATAGTGGTTTCTCTATTAGCGACATATGGCCTCTACGCTTTAATGTCAATTTTATACTTGGACCCATGGCACATGATTACGTGCTCGCTCCAGTACTTCTTGATGATTCCGTCTTACACTTGCACGTTGCAAATTTTCGCATTTTGCAACACACATGATGTCTCTTGGGGAACCAAAGGGGATAACAATACCAAAGATGACAAGTCCAATCAATACATCATTCAAAAAAATGAGGAGGGTGAATTTGAAGCAGTTGTTTCCGACTACAATATTGATGAAGTTTATCTTGATACTCTTTACAATATACGGGCCAAAAGGTCTGGCAACAAAGTGAAAAGTAATGCTGAGTCCGCTTCTAGAATAGACGGGGAAGATTACGCCAAACATGTTAGAACCAAAGTCGTCCTCACCTGGCTTTTGGCTAATTTGGTCTTTATAATGACCATGTTGCAGGTTTACGAGTCAGGAGAAACAAGTCAGAATATTTACTTGGTCTTTATCTTATGGTTCGTCGCCTTACTCGCTTTGATAAGGGCTATTGGTTCATTGACATACTTGCTTCAAAATGTCGCCCGTAACTTTGTTGAAACAATGAGTAAGTGGAGACATAAAAGAGAGGGATACTCTACAACCGGTGTTAATAGTTTAAATTAGATGCAGGTCGAAATATTTAGCATCGCATTCTTCGTTCACGAACACGAGTAGTCAACATTACACACGCTGAATTATAATGGTTGCTCTCAAGCCCTCTTTAAAGCGCTCAAGATCTCCACAGCCAACAGGCTCTGCTAAAAAAACAAAATCAACTTCGTCTTCTGTATTGCACTCCTACTCTCGATTACCTGATATAAATGATTACCCAACCCAAAAGTCAGATTTTTTGGACGTGTTTGTTTGGGGAAGCGGTTCAATGTGTGAACTCGGACTCGGACCAGAAGCTAAGACAAAGGAAGTTAAACGGCCGAGGTTGAATCCCTTTTTAACAAAAACCTCGATGGGTGGAGAAAAAGTCATCGATATAGCGGTTGGTGGTATGCACGTCCTTGCTTTGGATTCCGCAAATCGAATCTGGTCGTGGGGCACCAACGACAGCAAAGTCTTGGGGAGGGATACTTCGCAAGCCAAAGAAAATTTGAAGTCGATGGATGCTAATGATGATTCAGAAGATGACGATGGCGACTTGAATGAAGCTGAATCGACTCCAGGTTTGGTCGAAAATTTGCCCAAAACAAATAAGAAAATAGTTCAACTCGCCGCCACTGACAACTTGAGTGCTGCATTATATGAGACAGGTGACGTGTATACTTGGGGAACCTTTCGGAGCAACGAGGGCCTCCTCGGCTTCCTGAAATCTAAACTATTTCAAGAAAAGCCGATCAAGCAAGCCAAATTGAAAAATATCGTGCAATTGGCAAGCGGAAAAGATCACATTTTGGCATTAGACTCTAAAGGGATAGTTTATGCATGGGGAAATGGTCAACAATTTCAGCTTGGGCGTAAAATTCTTGAAAGACATCAGTTCTCCGCTTTAGAGCCACAACAATTTGGGTTATACAATATTACATACATTGCTAGCGGTGATTTCCACTGTTTTGCAATCGACTCCAATGGTACGGTATTTGCCTGGGGATTGAACCAATTCGGGCAATGTGGTATCACTAACGCCAAGGGCGAACTTGAGGACGGATCTTTGATAATGAAACCTACCGAAATTCCGGCATTGAAGGAATACTCCATATCACAAATAGTTGGGGGAGAGCATCATTCTTTAGCCTTAACGTCAGACGGGGAAGTTCTCGCGTGGGGAAGATACGATATGAAAGAGGTTGGGATTCCCGCAGATGACTTACCTTCATATACTTTCAAAGATCAACATGGGAAGCCCCGATCTGTTCCCATTCCAACAAAACTAAAAATAGCCGAAAACAAGTTCAAGTTCAAGACAGTGGCTGCAGGCTCCCATCATTCATTTGCAGTTACAAATGATGGCGTTGTTTATTCCTGGGGGTTCGGTGACACCTATGCGCCAGGTCTTGGGCCCTTGGATGGAGATGTCGAAGTTCCTGCTCGCATTTCCAACACAGCTACTAAAAATGAAGACATAAAAATTGTTGGAGCCGGTGGACAGTTTTCCGTGAGTGGAGGAGTTGCGCTTGATGAAGAAGTGGCAGAGGACCGAAACGAAAAATACGAAGACTTGGAAGCTTGAATCAATAAAATTAGAATCTCTTGAATAGACATTAAGTACAAATCTCAAGTAGACTTTACTTCCAAACATACTGGCGCATAGAGCCGTGCGGAGAAAATGGATTCATCGAATAGTTAAAAGTAACAATTAACTAAATAGACGTTCAAAAATTGGAAGACTCCGAGATATATTGCAGGGGAATTTGGAGATCAGGCCATGCTAGCTCAAGTAACGAGTAAGATCAATTTTAAAGCACAGAAAAATGCTACAAAAATACTTGGAGAGAAGTAAAGGTGAGATCTGTTGATCCTGTGGTACTAAAACCTCAATAACCAGGTAAACAAGATAGACAGAACAAGAATTTCCATGAGAATTCTTGTGAATAACAATAATCAGGGTTTAAAGTTGCACGGGGTGTTAGAAGCCCGAATAATCAATAAACTTGCTTCTTGAAGAATCCTACCAATCGAAAAACACGCAATCTAACCAATTGTGAGAGAGCCACTACAAAATCCAAATCTGAAAATAGCAGAGAGATTTGAGAGTCTTCAGAAACTAGAGAACACTATTCTGATTATAGTGAAAAATTCGGTAAAAGAACACAACCAAAATATTTCAAATGACAAATCATCAACCAAAATATTTCAAATGATAAATCATAACTTAGAGCCTGGATGGTATGATTCGGCACAGTGCGACTCGAAATACAAAATAGAGGGGGAAAAGAAGTACGTCATATTTAAGTAGTCTCACTTACACCGATCGAAATGCTTATTTTAGGGGAATTTAGAGCAGTATATAATCCGGCTTACAGTGTCAGGTGTCAGCACCATTTGTTATCGACATAAGCTTTTTCCACATATGTGGGGCGGTGTGATCCAAGGATTATTCGAGATACGAGCCGGGGAGTCGATCGCTTTGATGTGAAATATTCAAGAAAAAAAAAATGGGTGAGTTGGCCTGGAACATTCAGAATCAGGACGGCAGCATGTTAAATAATACATAAGGCGCGCATTCCAGACAAGAGTCGGCGGTCTAATTGTCGCTTGATTTGCGTAAAGTGATTTACTCAAATATATTTCTTTATCTTCAATATGGAAAACTAGGCTTCGAATTATTCGTTTCAAATAAGCTGTAAAGGGAATAAGAAGCTGATGTTCGTGTCAGCAAGAGTCAACCAACTTCTAGAAGCATAATTTTTCAGAACTCAAGCGGCTTATCTCTCTAGTTTTGTACAAATAACTTATTATTAATGTAGACATCTTAAATCACTCTATTTTTACTCACTGCGTGTTTTGGCCGTAGTAAAATATGCAGCAACCTCTAAAGTATTAGGCTGGCCCATTTCCATATCTTTGTAAGTTTCTTGTGGGATACGATTACACGATTTTCGTAAATGGGTTTGATTTGTATTGACTCAAATAGAATGAGACTCGTCCAAATCTTCTAGAAATTGAATTGAAAATCCTCGAGAGGAGCTTTCTTAATTAATTGTTGACTAGAGGAATGAACAATAAAGTAGACGAATTTGATTGATATGGTGATTATGGTGAAGAATTTTTTGATTAGTTTGTGGGCAGCTATTAATGGATGCAAACGAAAGTCCCTCATTTTGAGTCGCTTATAGAACGATCAATGAATTCCTGTTCCTAATTCCCGAGCTGGAGTTGCCTTGGAGCATTAAGAATATTCGCCGCTTAGTCGAAATGCTGAATTTCGAGATGTATTCCAATGTGCTTATGTAGCGCACCTTTGCATACAATCATGGCCGATTGTTTCTTGAAGCATCACGATAGAGGAATTTACGAAATAGCTGATACGACGGCATTTGTGTCTGTCATCTATTCGATTATTCTACTTTTTTGTGCGTCTGGCTAATAGATCGGCCATGCATTATGGCTGAAGCGAAATCATTTTTAATTTACCGATTGTGTTGCACATGTTCGTCGGAGGTTTTGTTTGATACTTTACAGTTAAATTGCTGGAATCTACTTCACTGTCATTCCGTTTAGTCTCTAATTCACGGTTTTATTTAGTTTGTATTATGTGGTGTAATGTTATGTTACTCAATTAACTTGCCACTGATTCCTATAGGCTTAGTATGTGAAAGCCTAGAGGCAAAGTCTTTTCCGTCTTTCCACAAATTAAAACGCAAACTACCACCAACTAAGGAGTGTGTTTCATAAATTCATTTCTTATTTGCTAATTTCTTATTTGCTAATTTCCTGAAATGGCTCTCATTCAGTGTTTCTGGAATTGGAGTGGTCAGTACTCTGAAACTACAATTATCAAAATGAGTTGAAATCTTCTATTTTTATATTGTGATTCGATTTTATTCTCTTTGTCATTAGAATGGCTCTCTCTAGTATATCTGAGATTGGAAATCTCGTCTTTGACTGTTACTCAACCAGTCAACCGCAGCACTTTATGCGTAGTTGTGTATATAGCTTGGTCATGTGACGCGTGCTGTTAATCTTTCACGCTATTAGCCATAAGACTTAAAGCATGAAGCTGTGGCCCATTTTTGTCTCGCTCATTGCATTCCAATCTGTCGGTCTTTTAGTATTTCTCAAAGGTTTCTTTCCTCGTAAGGCTGTTCTTCCCGGTTTCAATAGCTTCGATGATGATTCCTCTCCTTTCGAGACACATGGTAAAGCCCAATTTGATAAGTTAATCTTTGTTGTGGTCGATGCATTACGCTCTGACTTCCTCTTCGACGAGGAGATGTCCCTGATGCATTATCTTCATAGCTTGGTCAACTCCGGACATGCGGTCCCTTTCACGGCATACTCCCCTCCACCGACTGTCACTCTTCCGCGGTTGAAAGGTATCACCACTGGCGGAGCCCCCAGTTTCATTGATGCCGTATTGAATATAGCTGATGATAAAGACCAATCACAGGGGCTTACCACTGTTGATTCGTGGATACATCAGTTCAAGTATTCGGGCAAATCTAGAAACTTGCATTTTTTTGGGGACGACACATGGCTCAAGCTATTCCCAGCAGACAAGTTTTTCCAGAAGGCTGACGGAACCAATTCCTTTTATGTCAGCGACTTCACCGAGGTTGATAATAATGTCACCAATCATCTACAAGAAGAAATAGAAGATCCGACTTGGGATGGTTTGTTTTTGCATTATCTTGGTTTAGATCATATTGGTCACAAAGGCGGCCCTAAGTCTGTGTTCATGAAGCCCAAACAAAGGGAAATGGACGACGTGCTCAAATACTTATATGAATCGCGGGTACTAAATTCAGAGTCCACTCTCTTGGTTTTGATGGGTGATCACGGCATGAATGATTTGGGAAATCATGGCGGTTCTTCACCGGGAGAAACGAGTCCTGGCTTAATATTGGCCTCTCCCAAATTTTCCGCGCTACGGGCTAAGGAACATTGCCCAACATATGCTAGCAAGGACTTTCAATTCTATAACCTGGTTTCTCAAGTCGATTTGGTACCGACATTAGCTGCGTTGTTGAATTTCCCAATTCCAAAAAACAACCTCGGAATCATGTTGAGGGAAATTTTACACCTCTGGAATGATCCTTCTCAACTGAACAAAATTCTTTACGAGAATTGTAAGCAATTTATGTCTCTTTTGAGAGAGGAGTTTGTGGCTGGAGGTAAAGAATTACAAAGCTTTGAATTAGCTTTCAGCAAACTTGCAGCTGTTTCGAAACAGAGCCCCGATGACTATTATGATTTTTTGAATGAATGTCAAGAGATTTTAATGAATAAGGCTACCAATTATAATTACATGCATATACATGCTGGTGTCATTCTAATTGCGGCGTCTGTTTTCTTCTCCATTGTTTCTATCTTGCCTGGGTTGCTTAACCGAGCATCCGGCGAATCTTCGATCCATATTGGGTTCATGATATTTTGCGTTTTGTATTCATTGCACTTTCATGGTTCTAGCTTGATTGAAGAGGAGTATCAATTATGGTGGTTCTTTTCAGTGACTTTCATCGTCTTGCTTTATTTTAATTTTGGCTTCTCTAGTTTGAAATCTTTCTTTGCTTCGATTGTCATTCTACGAATCATTAGGTCATGGAGTAATTCCGGGCAAAAGTTTTATTCTGATAAAACTTTGTCTCTGTGTCTTTTAAAGCATCCTGATTTACTATGGCTTGCCGTTTTATTCACTTATGTCATCTTCACATTGGTAATCTTCATCGAAGGAAATTATATCGATTGCTTTGCATTGCCGGGTGTTGAGGTTCGCAAGTACAAATCAGGAGACTTTGCCAGCTTATCTTCATTCGTTTTTTTATCTGTTTTGTCCTCCCTATCTTTTGTGTTTAAGTTGAGCCAGTATAATTTGGACGGCTTCCAAATTCCTGGCTGGTTGAAGTTTTTATGGCGCTTTACATGCGAATCTTTTGGCACTTCTGTTCATGATGATAAAAAGATATTGCAGGATATGAGTGTCGCTATTTCGCAGCTTTTTTTCGTCTGTCTCCTGATTATGCTTGTGGGTCGTGTTGTATCTTCTCGCTTGAGACCTTTAAGAGAAACGTGTTGCAAGGACGTCACTAACATGATTACTTTGCTTCTCATTCATCAATCGAGACCAGAAAATATTCCCATATTCGTGATGTTTTACGCAATCAAGAAACTTGCAGGGAACTTAATCGTACGTTGCAACTGGATATCGCAGACTGGCCGTCTTGCTTTACTTTCTATGCTCCTGATGTG
Organism: Metschnikowia orientalis; assembly: GCA_002893665.1. Lineage (NCBI taxonomy): Eukaryota > Fungi > Ascomycota > Pichiomycetes > Serinales > Metschnikowiaceae > Metschnikowia > Metschnikowia orientalis. Next base: position 54,507 of record NXGZ01000007.1, on the reverse strand, counting down.
CTTACAAAACCTCTCTTTCTTCTCAGTCGGCAACACGAATCTGCTTGCTACATTGGACATCTCCAATGCTTATAATGGGATTGCGCAGTACGATGTGATTTTGGTAGGATTACTATCCTTTATTTCCAGTTATGCTGTTCCCATTTATTGTTCCTTGGGTATTCTCAACCTACAAAACGATTTCATCAGTTCCACTAGAGACAGATTAAAATTTTTGAGAACGAAAGTCTGTTTCAATTTCATATTTTACTCTATTTCGGCTTTAAATTTGGTCGGGTCATGCATAAATTTGAGGTTCCACTTATTCATATGGTCTGTCTTCAGCCCTAAACTTTTATATTTTGCTAGCTGGCTTCTTCTCATGCAGTTAGCTGTGGAAACCTTTTTGGCTGTTGCGTTGATACTATTGGGTTAGAACCAAAAATACACAATCATTGCAAAAGTTGATCTCTGTAGTATGGTTGGTTGTTGACAAACTTTGCAGCATGTCTGTCGTTAACATCCTCCCTCTTTTTCTGATGGCCCCATGCTCTCTTCATAACTGCCAACTGTTTTTTGTCGGCAGCGGAGGTGAAATGTCTTGATTCAGCAGAAATAACTGTACCTTGGCCCTCAGATAATATCCTTGGAGGAGGGAGATTTTGTCTGTAATAGCGCGCCATGGATCTGTGACCAACCACTGCACCCGAGGGCAAAATTAGCTCGGTGCCATTGGATACTATGGGATCATCAATAACCTCTTCGTCTGACAATTCCTCGTTATTGTCGGACACATCCTCCCAATCTTCGCTTTCATCTTCGTGTGAGATCACGGTGGAGTAGGTGGATGAAAAATCATAAAAATCGGAAATTTCAAGCTTTTCTGCCTCGCTTTCGTAGGGAATAATCATATGACGCTTTGTCTTCATATGCTCTCTCACAGCTTCCAAATTTCTTCCCTGGTACGAACATTTTAGACAAAGATTACCCAACCCTATTTTTTCAGCAAGGTAAGTAATAAGTCCAGCAACGTCCACTAAATACTTTCTCTCTGGAATATATAGACCATGAGCTGCGAACATATGTCTCAAATTGTCATCTAATGTGTCGAAACTTGCCTTCATTTTCACAGGGCAAAATAGACATGTTGTAAGAGGAATTTCCACTCTATTCTTGAGTTTTTCGGACAATAACAATTCTTCCTCAGCTGTTGGATCAATAACGTCCTCATTCGCAATACTAAAATTATGTGATTCCACTTTGATATTTGATTCATTCTCAGCTGATCCATCATTTGATGCATCCTCCTTCGAGGATTGTGGGTCTAGTCTTCTTTGCAAAGTCTCTCTAGCAGCAAGAAGCTCTCTTCTCTTTGCTTCTATGGCTTCTTTTTGATTTTGTCTAGCGACTTTCCTTAATTGTGCTTTTGTGGTTCCCTTGCTTTCATTTTGGTTATCGGCTAACGATAATGAAGCAATTTTGCTGTTAAACGTATCCTCGTCAATAGATGGCAATTGAGCAACTCTTCTTTTCAAATTATACCTATGCCAGTCACTTTTCATGTGCTCTCTTTGAGCAGAGGCAATCTGAAACTCGAGGTTACAACTGACACAGGTGAAACTCATTATTTCTCTTGCAGTTGAAAAACCGATGTGGTGCTCGATGGCTCATCTCGATGAGACTTTTTTTTTTTTGTTTTACACATGCCAACACGCGCACGGTCTCAGTCAAGATCTCCTAGTCTCCCAAGGAACAGAATGGAAAGCAAAGACGTATATTCAAATGCCGTCGCCAAAGTTGTTGATGTCATAAGATCCCTGTCTGCACTAGCAGCACAGGACATTAAATTTTACTCCTCGATTGATGCAACCCTCAAGCAAGAATTCGAACTCTCTGCCCAATCCTTGTTAACTATAGCCAACGACTTACTCGCTACTGAAGTGACTGATCCTGTCTTAGAAGATGGTGAGATGAATGCGCTAAGTGACGGCTCTTGGAAGAAAGTATCTGATCGCTTGGATGTGATTTTCGAAACCGTTGACTTGTTGATGGATTCCATGAAGGCCCCAAATAAAGAGAAAGATATGCTTTTTCTAGATGACAATAGCCACAATGTGGAATTTAAAGTACAACATAAGCCCCAGGATTCATTCAAAACCCCAGTGGATAACTCAGACGCAAAGCCCTTCAAACCAAAGATTTCATATAAGCCTCATGCATCTGTTCCACTTGTACTATCGTTGTCTGGAACGGACAACGATGATGGATATGCTTGCCATCCACACCCCTACGAAGAAGAAATAATGAATAGCGAGTATCCAGAAAGTGTTTTGAAAAGTTGTGAACCAATTCCTTCTTCAGACTGGGAAAAAACTCAAGCTATTTGGGTCGATACAGTTGATGGATTGAATAGAATGATCAAAAGCTTACAACTTCTGACTGAAATTGCCGTTGACTTGGAACATCACGACTACAGAAGTTATTATGGATTAACGTGTTTAATGCAAGTCTCTAACAGAGATCAAGACTGGATAATCGACACTCTTTGTCTTCGCGATGACCTAAGTGTACTTAATACAGTTTTCGCTGATCCGAAAATAGTCAAAGTCTTTCACGGCGCAAGTATGGATATTATTTGGTTGCAGAGAGATCTTGGTCTATACGTTGTTTCACTTTTTGATACCTATTTTGCTTCAAAAAGTCTCGGATTTCCTAAGTTTTCACTCGCTTTCCTTTTGGAAAAATTCGCCAACTTCAAGACATCCAAGAAATACCAACTAGCTGATTGGCGTGTACGCCCGATTCCTCCCGTGATGTTGGATTACGCCAGAGCAGACACTCATTTTCTCTTGAATATTTATGACCATCTTCGCAATATGCTTCTTGCACACGAAAACTCCAAACTCAAGGAAGTTCTCTACAGCTCCCGGAAAGTAGCTTCACGCAAATTTGAGTTCACTAAGTTCAGAAAAAATTCATCAAATGAACTAAAGTTCCTGTTTAACGACAGTGATACCGCTCGACACTTCATGGCACATTACAATATACCCAGAGAAAAGGAAAACTTCGTGGCTTTATTATATGGCTGGAGAGATAATCTCGCTCGGCAATACGACGAGTCGCCCAGGTACATTATGTCAAACCAAACAATGATGAGTATGTGTCAGATCCAGAGCCAGCCAACAATGCAAGAATTGAAATCTTGTTTTAAAAATAAATCAAAAATTCTTCTCGATAATGCTGCGCTGTTACTAGAATTGACTAGTGTGTTGGAGTCAAATGATAAAACATTTTGGAAAGAACCTGAAAGTGTCGGTACGGAGAATGTATTGCTGAGTCCAATTGCTGCGCAGCTGATTTCCGAAAACTTTGATCAAGTTTGCGACAAGTTTAATATTAGTGGCTCAATAGACTCCAGTCTACTTCTCCATAGCTCCATCTTGGCCAAAGCGTTCGCAAATGATTCATTCTCGGTCCAGGTCAAAGAAAATAGTGACCCAGAGATTATTAAGCCCGACGAGTTATTCGATAGAATGAAACTAAGGGACGATGATATTGATTTCAAGCTTCAAAATGTGGGCTCAGAAGAGAAAAGTCACGCAATTGAGAACGACAGTAAGGCCGCCATAGCTCCCGCGCTTCCAGATGCCAAGGAAGAGAACGCTGAGCCAAATGAGGAATTTGTGACACTTTTCAAGCGCAAGAAGCAAAACCGCATACCTAGGGAAATTCCGAGCTCAGCGACAAGCCCAGCTTTTGACTACTCTGCCAACAAGATGAAAATTCTAAAGAATCCCGAAGAAGGCAAGACTAAGAAAAAAAGGTCTTTTGAGCCATATAATAGGCAGGACTCTACAGGACCTAAGCCATTCAAGGGCAGAAAAGTGGCGCAAACTGGAAAGTCTTTGTCTTTTACTAAGAAAATTTGAGTGCATGCGTCAAGAATACCGAGATGAGGCATCCATGTAGTTTTAGCACCAAACTATGAATTTGCATTGCAAAAAAACTTAAGAAAGCCTCAATTGCCAAGCGATAATAATTGCAGTGCATTATTTAATGACTAGAAACCTCTGAGGTATCTATTTGCGCGTAGAAATAAAAATTTAGGAGGGTTTTCGCTCGATTGCGACAAAATACCACTACAGCTGCAAATCTCAAAATGTTGCTGGGTAATAAACACACATTGACACACATTGAGCGCGTCTCTAAATTAATGTCTTTGTGCTCAGTGCGCTTATAAAAGTGCCAATCGACATATTAAAACGACATGATGGAGTTGTATTTGAGAGAGGAAGAGAGAGAAGAGAGAGAAGAGAGAGAAGGGGGGGAGGGGGGTTTGGCGGTCTACGAAGTTTATATGCATGCCACCCAACCGCACGTTTTTCATCTTCTCAAATGAGAGCCAGAATCGCCTCTCGAGTAGATATAAATAAGTGGTCAGGGATCTGATCAGCGTTCAGAAAATGAGCTTTTACTCAGTACCCTCTATGCTGTATCAGCAGCAGCAAAAGCTCAAGCACAAAAGCACAAAAGCTCATAGTGGTACCAAAGCGAGTAATCACCGTCACGGAAATGGCACTAAGTCACAAAAGTCGAGTTTGAAAGATGAGCAATCTGATTTAGTCGAGGATTTAGGCCCTATATCCAATGAAGGCAGGATGTCTAAACAAAGCAGCTCCTCCCAAAGATTACCGACCAGTTCCAACAGCTCCATCAATGCATCTAGCTCGCATCGAGTGAATGCCAGAACGGCAAGTGAGCCATGGCATAGTCACAACATGCTGTCCAAACTCAACGACTTTAAAGTCAATGACTCAGAATCTCCAAGGCCTTCCAATGATGATTTTCGCCGTTCAAGTATCTCTTCGTCTGTGGTTTCTTTCGTCTCGGGAAAACTCAGTAAAGCAACGAAATTACCTTTCTCGCAATCCTCCGCATCCTTTGAATCTACAGTTCCGTCAAATGGTAATGCTAGTCTGGATTCTGAGGCCAGAGATGGCATTCATAAAGCTACAGAAGAGACATTCATCCCAAAATTCATTCCAATTCTAGATTTATCTGTCTTAAATAATGGAGATACGATTGAGCAAGTATTTTTCAACCCTAGATCATTGAGACAGAGATACAACACTTTTTTGGATATTCTATCCGAGCATCATATAAATGATCCGATTAATTTTGCATCAGTAAGGGAGCAATCCTTGAATAACTTCATTAAGCGATTAAGACTGAGTCAGGTTTCGCGTGTTGATCGGAACCACGGAAGCGTGAATGCCGAAATTACACACTTGGAAGATCTTATGACTTATGAGCTATTGAAGTGTAGAGGACACTTGAAATCATTGATCAAGTCAGAGTATGCAGAAAAGAGGGGAAGTTCAGATCTAACCATGACTGAAGAATTATTGCACGCTAATTTCTTTAATTATGTGCGTTACTTGTTGGCTCTCCCTGATTTATCTCTGTCTACGGCGAATTTGAATCCTACTCAAGTTGAGCATTACAAATACAAAGATTTTTTTCGTGAAATGAACGAGAATTTGTTTTCACAACGAAAGCTAGGCTACGAGGATGAAAACTTCTCTTTATCCGACAAAACGGAAATTCTAGTCAAAACGATTTTGAAAATCTCCTATGAATTCGTTTTGCTCGAAAAATATGTGATTCATATTATGGTGAAGCTAAGTAATGACTTCCTTATTGGAAACAGAATAACGAAACGCTTATTTGATTTGCACAAGCTCAAACTTGCAAGTTGCGATAAAGAATCAGTTAAAGTTTTGGTGCTTAACAGTTATTTTAGTGTACATTACTCTTGGTATCTAGCAATCACAATACCGTTTGCGAGATTTTTCGAATCAAGCTCGATTTATGAAGACGACACCAAGAAGAGCTCTAAATTTTCTGAGGATGTGACCGACCCTGAATCTTTTAAGGGGAGAGATGAAGAGTTATTCAACACTTATTTTTGTGAATTGAATTTAACAGATTTCGCAAGCTTCGCCAACTTGAGCAGAAAAAAACTCGTGAAACTCCATGAAATGGACTCTTCAAGAATGAAAGATTCGGAGAGAGATTCATCAGCGTACGGGCCAAAGAACTTCGAATTCTATACAAAGTCACTTGGAACAATTGCCGAGGAGACATTTGATGTTATACATATGAGAGACTTTCAGATTCAGTTGAATAAAGCGAACTACAAAAAGATGCTTCCGGAATATAAGCGTGTGCTAAAGCGCAAAGGTCAGATTGATATTTGTTTGTTCTTGACAGGTCAAGGCAGCCTAAAGTCTTCTTGGGACATTTTCGAGAATAGCTTTATGGCAGGGTACAATTCGAAAACACGAACCGAACTAGTGGAAAGCGGTAATGACTCGTCTTCGCTTCTGGACCTTTTTGTCGAGTTGGTTCACTTGTTCGGTGAGGGGAGTGTTAAGTTTTCAGTCGCTTTATTGAGCGATCGGAATGAGATGAGCAGTTTTTTGATGAAAGAACTGCTCTTCAGATTGTTTGAGCTGCATGGAAGCTTTGAGGAATATTTCAGCGACTTGTCCGATTCAGCTGGTACTGAAAAGAACAATTCGAGCTTTTATGTCAACGTTATCGCTGAAAGGAACGTTTAATGCGGGATCATTGAATGCAAATCAAGCGCTTAGAATGTGACTCAGTATTGTTGAGCCGCACAGTACGAAGGACACCTGAATCGTGTAAGGTACTGCAGGCAACGACAGATTTCACGTTTGTCTGATACTGAGCAGGCAGTTCTAACCTGCTCAAACCACGTATTATTGATTCTGATCAGGCAAGTCCAACCTGCTCAGGCCACGTAATACAAGAGAATAGGGGTATATTCTCAGGTATAAATACGAAGGATTTCTCCCTCTAAGAGAGAGAAATCATAGCAACCAAGAAAGACAATCCAGACCAGGTGAACTCTTACAGAGCAAAGCTAGAGAGTTGGTCTGCTGACAATACTGGAATTACGTTAAATAGCATACTTAGTTATACTACAAATGTCAGACCCTGCTTCCACTTACGAGGAACTACTCCTTACTCAGGTCAGCTTATACCCAAACCGGTATATGCAGTTCTTACTGGAAAATCAGTACAACAAGTATCACGCACATGTACTGTCCTGTGTAAAATTACTTATCATTAGTTTGCATATTGCGAAATGACTCTTACTTTAGCTTCGTCTGATCGATCACAAAATTTCCATTCCTTGTTCCACCTCCGAACTTTCTGAACAATGACAAAATTGGTGCATGTCATCGATGTTAAGAGTGGTAATTTGCGATCATTAGAGAATGCGATTAAGAGCTTAGGGAACTATGAAATTGTGTACATTGAAAATGAAGAGGATTTCAAGAGATGCAATCCAGATATAAAAAAGCTTTTTTTCCCTGGTGTCGGGAACTATGGTCACTTTGTCAGAGAATTGGGTAGAAGAAATTTGACTGACCAATTGGTGGGGTATATCAAAAGTGGGCGTCTGATCATGGGTATTTGCGTTGGTCTTCAGGCATTTTTCTCAACTTCAGAGGAGAGCCCTCACATAGATGGCTTGAAACTTTTAGATTTGAACTTGAAAAAGTTCAGTAAGTTTGACCAAGGGTTGAAACATCAAACAAAATCAGTACCACACATTGGATGGAATAAACTTGGCAGTATCAAGTCGAATGGTCGGGAATTAGATTCCACCGAGGCATACTACAATATGAACAAGTTCAACAAATATTATTTTGTTCACTCTTTTGCAGCTATAATTGATAAAGAAAATGAAGAAAAAATTTCAGCAGCCGAAAGTTCTGGCTGGGATTTTTCATTTGCCAGATATGGCTCCGAGATTTTTTTGGCGTCCATTTCTTTCAAGGGTCTTTTTGCGACTCAATTTCACCCAGAGAAGTCTGGCTCAGCTGGCCTCAAAGTGGTCAAAGCTTTCCTTGAAGATGAGAAACACATTACAATCGAGAAAAACTTAGTTCAGAGAGTCGCGGAAAGCACTGAAGTTACCGAAACAGGTCTATCTCGTCGGATAATTGCATGTTTGGATGTCAGAGCGAATGATGCTGGTGATTTGGTTGTCACAAAAGGCGACCAATACGATGTAAGGGAGTCAGTTTCTGGGGGGTCTAACGAAGTGAGAAATCTAGGCAAGCCTGTTGACCTCGCTACAAAGTACTATAAGCAAGGCGCAGACGAGGTGACTTTCTTGAACATAACGTCTTTCAGGAACTCTCCTTTGAAGGATCAGCCAATGCACGAAGTTCTCAGACAATCAGCTAAAAATATTTTTGTGCCTTTGACTGTCGGCGGTGGAATAAAAGACTCTGTTGATCCAATTTCTGGCGAAATATTAAGCGCTGCAGAGGTGGCCGACCTTTACTTTAGATCTGGTGCTGACAAGGTGAGTATCGGCTCTGAAGCAGTTATTATCGCCGAGAATTATTACAAAAATGGTAAGATAAAGTTGGGGAACACGGCTATTGAAACAATTTCCGCAAGATTCGGAGTACAGGCTGTTGTCATTTCAGTCGACCCCAAAAGGAAGTTCGTCAAAGACCCCAATGAAACCAGAATGAGGCTAATCGAAATCAATGATGCTAAAGATTTTGGACCAAAGGGAGAAAAATATTGTTACTACCAAGTCACGTCTCAAGGAGGCAGAAAGATGCATGAACTAGGAGCTTTAGAACTTTGCCAAGCATGTGAGGATTTGGGTGCAGGTGAGATTCTTTTGAACTCAATTGATAATGATGGTACCAACAAGGGTTTCAACATGGAATTGTTGAGACAGGTGAAGGAGGCAGTGTCAATTCCAGTCATCGCTAGCTCAGGTGCCGGAAAACCTGAGCATTTTGAGGAGGTTTTCAAAATGCAGAATCCTGTTGATGCTGCATTAGGCGCTGGTATATTCCACAGAGAGGAATATGACGTGAACACTGTAAAAAGATATTTACAGGATCATGGTAATTTGGATGTGAGACTAGAGACTGATTTATAGAGAAACGCAGAAATCTTGTGAAGAAGACAAGTGGTGGTGTCTGTAGACAGGGGTTGAATGAGCGCGAACAGGCATTGATCTGAAGTGAGGCCAGTAATGCCACCAACTGCCTTTCTTGCTCAAGCAGCATTCATGAATAGCTTGCACATAAGAGATACAGATGCTATTGGAAACTCATTTCGTGCTACCTTGTGTGATCAATAAGAGCATTTCTATTTCAAATACCCCTATTACCGCAGCCAAGAAGGTAGCCATATGAGTTACATAGCAAACATTTCTCGAGTTAAGGATCCCGAGGGCCATAATTCAACTCTGAATGCACTGGAGCTACAGAGAAATGATGCTTTTGATCATATTCAATCGTTCGAACTACCTTCAATATTCCTCACTTCAGGCATGCACCTTGTCAAAGTGTCACACAAATCACGGAAAAGGGTTTTATTTTGGGTCGATTCTACCGATTTTAAGTTTGTTTACAAGCAAGTTTCAAGAAGCGGCGTTCACGAGTTTCTAGTTGATGATATTAGGGGCATATACTCCCGTGAATCGGCAAGTCACTACCGCGAAGAATTGGGGATGTCCAAAGAATTCGAGAAAAGGTGGATTTCCATTACTTATTTCAATCAGGAGAAAGCAAAATTAAAAAACTTGCATCTAATAGCGGATACAGCCCATGATTTGCGAAAACTTCTTTGTGTTTTTCAAAATTTTAAAAACATAAAGGATACGATTTCCTCGAGTTTCTTAGTGGATCTCAAAGATCTCGATGAAGTCAAAAAAAGCCTTCTCAGTGGCAAAGCAGAACATACTGATAAGAATCAAAAAAAGACTTTGACCCTTCTGGATATCTTTAAGTATTGCAAAAGACTCAATATTAGCGTGCAAAATCAAAGGTTGAGAGAAATGTTCCTCGATGTAAAACTGTCTGATCGAGATGAGATCGATTTTGCAGAGTTCAAAAACTTTGTGCAGCTTCTCACACTCAGGCGCGATCTTAAAGCAATCTGGAGGAGGGTTACGGACGAGAAAAATGAAATGTCACCTGGCATGTTTCACCAATTCTTGACTAGAGTGCAAAAAGAGAACTTTGACGCGGAATTGGAGAAAAAGATTTTCAAAAAGTTTGCTTATCAGGGCAAAGTATCCTGGACCTTCGAAAATTGGAAGAATTTCTTAAATTCTAAGTATTGTTCCCACTCTAAAGAGGCGTATTTGGAGCCAGGTTATTTTTCAAAACCCCTTAACGAATACTTTATACTCTCTTCTCATAACACTTATCTCATGGGCAGACAAGTTGCCGGGGATTCGTCGGTTGAGGGATATGTGAAGGCGCTTCAACGCGGGTGCAGATGCCTTGAAATTGATATATGGAACAATCAAGATGATGTCGAAAAAGAGCCTATAGTGAATCATGGCCGGACCTTTACCAATGGGATATCGCTTTCTAATGTTCTAAAAACGATAAAAAAGTATTCCTTCATTACATCCCTGTATCCGCTTATTTTGAGCTTGGAGATTCATTGTTCAAAAGAGGCACAAATCAAGGTTTCGCATTTATTGAAGGAAACATTTGGCTCCCATTTGGTGTTGTCGCCGATAGATTCAAGTGGTGGCTTACCTAGCCCAGAGGCTCTCAAGAATAAAATCTTGCTCAAAGTGAAAAAAAATAGCGTACTTTCCAATGGATATGATGAATTTGGAAAAGTTTCTACTTCGACTACTGGCACATCGCTCAGTGAAAGTAATGAACTGAACTCGCCTATCCGAAGGAATTCTCTAAAAGTTAGAAGAAAAACGAACAGTGAAATCCTGGGGGTACTTAGTGAGCTTGCGGTATACTGTCGTGGTATTAAGTTTCGAAACTTCTCGTTACCAGAGGCAAAGACATATAATCATTGCATCTCATTGAGCGAAAAAACAGCCAACTCCATTATCAAAGACTCCTCGAAATCCGAGCCTCTAGATAAACATAATCGCAGGTTCCTAATGCGAATATACCCCTCAAAATTCCGCCTAAAATCTTCTAATTTTCTACCGTTAAGCTACTGGGCCCATGGGGTACAAATGGTCGCAACAAATTGGCAGACCCACGATTTGGGACAACAGATCAATGAAGCTTTTTTTGAGACAGTTCAAGCCCAGGGATATATTCTCAAACCAAATTACTTGAGAAGAGCGCCAATTAAATCCACAATGAGAGCATCATCTCCAAAAAAAGACACCCTGGTCAGTTTCGAAATTACCGTCATTAGTGCTCAGCAGCTACCCAATTCAATTAACTCGGAGTCAACAAATCCATTTGTGACCTTAGAATTGATTGGTCCTAGCGAGATCGAGTGGAGCTCCAAATCGAAAATCCCATCTACCTTTGTGATCTCAGGGAATGGATTCAACCCTGTCTGGAATCAAAAATTTTTCGGTAAGTTTACTACGGACCACGACTTCGTATTTTTACGCATATCGATAAATTCTTCGGCCTCAGAATCGACGACAGATAACTCAAGGGAACTTGGTACTTCAATGATACATTTTTTCGACATAAAGCAAGGATACAGATACTACGCTTTGAAGGATTTTTGTGGAGAGCAATTATTGTATTCCTCTGTCTTTCTCAAGATTGACTACAGTCTTACTTGAGAATATGTAAATGCAGGAACAGAAAATCTAGAAAAATGCGATGAGACAATATTTCGACTTCACCACAATCTACCATGGGTAAAGTAACGACGAGTGAAACAAAAGGGAAGCAGCGTCACAATCCCTTGCTTAGGGACATAACCACTTCTGGAGGGAATCTAAGGACCACTCCCAGATCTTTGAAGAAGAACGTGAAGCAGACAGAAGAAGAAGGCTATCTCGATGCGACTACTTCCCGGAAAATCTTGCGCCTTGCCAAGGAACAACAAGACGAGTTCGAGGAAGAAATGAAGCCGAAATTAAACTCATTAAGTAATTCAACAGAAAGTCAGAACCGTTTGTCTTTGGAGAGTGAAGATGAAGATGAAGATAGTGAAGAGTATTCCGACTTCGGTGAGGATATGTACCAAGAAGAAGAAGTGCTAGTCGACGATAAAGATCAGGAGCTTTTCGAAAAATTCTTTAATCCATCAGGAGCCACCGTGAATCTCGCAGACAAGATCCTTGCCAAAATTCAAGAGAAAGAACAATATAGTAATCCAAACTCCTCCTCTCCAAATTCCCAACAAGTTTCATTACCTCCGAAAGTCATTGCAGCATACCAAAAAATCGGTCAGATATTGGCAACCTATCGTCACGGAAAACTTCCAAAACTCTTCAAAGTGCTTCCAACCTTGAAAAACTGGGAGGATGTTCTATACGTAACAGACCCGCAGAGTTGGAGTTCGCATGCAACTTACGAGGCCACAAAGCTATTCGTATCCAATTTACAGGCTAACGAAGCACAAAAATTCATTGAAAGTGTTTTATTGGAAAAATTCAGAACTTCTATTGAGGATAGCGAGAATCATTCCTTGGATTACCACCTTTACCGCGCAATCAAGAAGTCGTTATATAAGCCAGGTGCATTTTTCAAAGGATTCTTGTTTCCTTTGGTGGATAACCATTGCACGGTGAGGGAGGCAACTATAGTCGCATCAGTGCTCTCTAAGGTATCTGTGCCTGTTTTGCATTCGTCTGTCGCTTTAGCCCAGCTATTGCAACGAGACTTCACCCCAGCATCAACAGTCTTTATAAGAGTCTTGATCGAGAAAAAATATGCCTTACCGTATCAAACATTGGACGAGCTTGTTTTTTATTTTATGAGATTCAGAAATGCAGCACAGGAAGAGATCAGTGGTGAGGCTCGAAACGAAGTACCGCAGTTGCCTGTTGTTTGGCACAAGGCATTCTTGGCTTTCGCACAAAGATACAAAAACGACATCACAGATGATCAAAGAGATTTTCTTCTCGAAACAGTGAGACAAAGATTTCACCATGCCATTGGACCCGAAATCCGAAGAGAGCTTGTATCCGGGATTCCTCGTTTGGAAGATCCTAAAACCAAGGAAGCCCACATGCAAGACGCATTCTAAGTTATGAATTTAATAAATTAAGATTATACAGTCACCTCAATTGACGTGAGTTTCCATTGTTCGTTTCCTTGCATCATCGCATAATTTCTCAAAATCAGCAAAGAGTGCATAATAACTCTGAACAATACCAATAAGTGTCAAAGCAACTGTAGTTCCAATCCAAAGACCATAAAGTGAACCTTTCCATGGCGAGAAGAAGGAAAGATAAACGGATAAAGGTATGCCTATAAGATAATAAGATACCAAGTTGACTATGCCCCCAATTTTTGTCTGCCCTTGGCCTCGTAAGCAGCCAGCAGAATTTGCGTTCATAGAATCTGAGATTTGCATGAGTGCAACAAGCCACATTATATCGAGGATTATAAATAGAACATCTTCATCATTCGTGAACAAGAGCGCAATCTGATCCTGGAATAAAAATATTGCCAAAAAATTGAGAACAGAAATGCATAAGCCAAAAGACAATGCTACTTGTGTCGTTCTCTTAGCAGAAGCTGCGAGTCCCGCGCCCAAATAATTAGCAATTCTTGTCGACGATGCAATCCCTATTGCAAATGGGACCTGGTAAGTCAATGATGCCACAGTAGAACCCACAGACTGGGCAGCGAGCTCAATTGTCCCCAAGTATGAGGCCATCAAAGTCAATATCTCGAAGGCCAAAAATTCGGCCTCGAGCATTATCCACCCCGGAATGGCCAAGTAAATTAGCTTACTCCAACCCAGGAATGCCTTTTTAAAATTGAGGCCATTCCAGCACTGCATTGGATGAATTTTTTGCGGAGTTTGTTCGGCATCAACAAAGTAAATTGTGATTAAAAGCAATCCTAAGAACATAAGCCAATAATTTATCGCAACAGCAATAGGTGCGCCAAGGTATCCAAATTTTTTGACGAATACTAGATTCATGATCAAATTGGATGGTGCAGCAAATAGCAAAACATAGGTTGAAATATGATAAACCCCTTGTGCTTGGAGAAAACGTTTACCGCATTCAAAGAAAATATAGGCAGGTATTCCAGGGCCAATAAAGTACAAGTAATCCGCAGCCAATTTTGCGGTTTGCTTATCAGGAAGTAGAAGCACAATCAATTGGTATCCAAAGAATGTCCATACGAAAAGAACAGGGAGCATTATAACAATAATTAGGGCGATGCATTTTTGCATGTAGTCTCCTACCATATGATACTTTTTTGCACCAAATGCTTGCGGACATAATGTGTCCAAAGCCGTGGCAATTCCTTGAATCGTTGCATAGCCTGTAATGTTCGCTGTCATTGACCCCATTGAGACAGCCGCTAACTCTGTTGCCCCCAAATGCCCGACACTGAATACGGAGACAGTGGAAAGAGAATTTTGTAAAAGGAAGGTCAACACTAAGGGAATTGAGGATTTTATCAATGACACAAGTTCGGCATAAACTGTCGTAGACTGAATTTTGTCGGCGAGAACGGCATTCTCGAATGAAGCAGCGATTTCATCGTCATCACCATTCGATTCAATATTATTCGCCCTTAAAATCTGTCTTTCTTGCTCTATAGCTTCATGAGAAAAATTAGACTTTCTGCGGATGGATATACTGGGACGACCTAGTAAGTAGTCTTCTTCGTCCGGAGCATCTGTGGCTTCCTCGTAATCACGAGAGCCCCTTCTTGGATTGATGAAATCTTTGGGTGTAAAAAGTCCCTGCTTTCCAACTGATCCAAAAACAACAGAGGCTCGACGTTCAGCGTTAGAGTGAGTGAACTGATGATTAAGCTGATCAGGGGAGCTCATTGTTGCAGAGCGATGATATCTTTACACGAGGTCGTAAAAAGAATGTCTCTCGACATATTTTACACACAGGAATGATATGTTGTGTTATCGCGCACTTTTTTAGAGTCGTATATAACCCAGTGTGTCCAAGGCCTGGGACTCTATGTACTAGACGCGGAAGTATTTTTGTTCACTGATTTCGTAGCATGGAATTAATTCATTATAGTATACATAAAGCAGCTTTACTGATCGCTGATGTTCAGCAAGAGTTGAGCCAAGCATCGCTTTGTAGCGGGGTCGTCTTGTAATATTGTAGAGAAGGTCCCATCCTTCAATGCTTCAGGTAAAATCGTTGATAATACTTTTCTCGCCTCTATGTTATCTGACAAGCGCATGTAACAACGGACAACATGCTTTAATAAACGACCGGAGCTGCTCGATGGTGTCGAATGGGGATTGTTTGCCAGAAGCGGTTGATCGACCAATTGTTGTTGCGTGCCATCAGTGCCTGAACTTAACTGCTCAATCATCTTGGCCAAAACCGACGCCACGGTATGAAAACGCTCATAAGTAGTGCATATATATGATAGACCTTGGTCATCCAAAAGAATTTTTTGCAAGATAAATATTGCAACAGTTTTCGATAGCTCAGAGGATATTTCCATGATATTCAAACACAAAGGAACAATTTCAGTGGTCAACAAAAAGTTGATGACTTCAGGGGTATCGTTTTTGACGAGGGCACCTATCACACCCAAACTAGTGAGTCTTAGGTATTCAAACGATCTTTGACGAGCATTAGTAGATAAAAAGGGATATAAATAGAGGGGCATGTTGGCACTCAAGAACAAACCTCTTGTTTGATTATTAGACGCAACGCATTGTAGCAAGGCGAGAGCGTTGCACACTCGGTTCGAAACGGAAGCTGTCAAAACTGGCGGATTGAGATAAGGATAAACAAAAATGATCTCCTCCAAAAGAACGGTCATCACACCAAATGAGTTCCATAATACTAAGGCCAAGTCGTCGTACTGTTCTCTTTTCTTACCTAATTCAAGTAATGCACGTTCTCTGTTTGTTCCAGTCACCAACTCTGAAATCCATTGATAAATTTGTTTATCACTTAAAGCCTTGTTTCGGTTCTCCTGTATTGAGTTTCCATTGTTATTGACAGACATTGCATTCGAGGGAGGTCCGACTTGAGTTGATGAACCATACATGTTCGTGCAATGGTCTCGACATATTGGAGAGCACTTTCATTTTCGCATTCATAGTGCCCGAACCAAAAATTATGCTAGACCAGGAGCGAGAGTAGCAAACGGCCCAGTGAATTCGAGAAAAGAAATGGGAACTTCACGAAAACCCTGTCACCATACGTGAGAGGGATTAAAAAAAGAAGGTGGCAGTAATTAATCTGAAGGCCAAAAAGCGACCTCGGTGAGGGTCGAACTCACGATCTTGAGATTAACAGTCCCACGCCTTAACCAACTTGGCCACGAAGTCATATATGATGTTGTATAGAATACGAATTGACTAATCAGCCTTTACACTTGTATGAGTGAGTAAGTGGGGTACTCTGAAGGATTTATTTTTTAACAAGCAGTTATCTGTTGCTCTTATATAGTTGAGAGAATGAAGCTGAGCCGATTATGAACAACTGGGCTCGAGGGTCTCTGAAGTCTCGACTGGTATAGCCTCGTTTAGAGTTGACTAGTCTCGGATCGTTATCTGAAACATGTTCGATGTTTATTTCATAATTATCTTGTGAATACCAAACGTCTTATGGTTCTCGAGCTCATTAGGTTCGGGTCTAGCTCGTTTCTTAACAGTTGCTAGAACGATTGTATCGCATAATAAGAATAAAATTTGAAATTTGTTTTCAAAAATAATAAATAAAGAGTTAGTATATGAGCAACCATCATTTCACAATCGAAAACCTGAACTCAAATTCTTTTTTTTTTTCTAGACAATTTTTCAGGGTGTGAAGCTCAGTTTGAGTGGGTGAGTGGGTGAATTTGGGGTTTGTCCGACGACAATCGAGAAATATCAACGTTTTCCAGGAAGCTCGTTTCTGTTTCTCTCAGGCATTTCGAAAAGGTGCAGTGACGACTAAAAGTGTTTACAAATAATTCAAACGTTTGTTTCGGCCGCCAGGAGAGGATATCCAGATAAGTTCGCTAAGTTTTAGATTGCACGCAGTCAATGAGCTAGGAGTAATTGCTAGAACACTTCAGCTATATTTTGCATACATTTCATGTCTTGATTTTAGAAAGATCACGAACAGTTTGATGGTCCCTCTGAGTATGATAAAACCATTTACAACTAAGCTCTCCGCACTCAAGTGCGCGAAATGAACTGTTTTGTTTCTTGTTTTGTGAACTTCCCCCATATTGTTAGCAAGGAGGAAGGACACTCCACAAAGCTTAGTGAGATCATGATAAAACGTTTTAATCCAATCTTTTTAGAATAATACACATTCTTCAGAGACATCAAAGCCAAATTAGCTTCTGATCAACCAAAAGCTAGTGATCATACGGTCTTTGATTCGGCTTAGTAATTACAGGGTTTGCACATAGTCAAAAGGACAGAACTTCAACCGAGAAGTACGAGGACTTCTCTAACTTCCAAGCGCAACATGACCAAGGCGTTCGAAACTTTGTTCAATGTTGATTTGGAGTGTGAGTCATGCGTCGATTGCGTGCAAAAAGCCCTTGAAGGTTTGAAGGGTATCGACAAGGTGAACATTGATTTGACAAAAGGAACAGTTGCGGCTCTCGGCACCTCTTCCCCTTCTGAGATAGTGAGGGCTATACAGACTTGTGGTAAAGACGCAATTATTAGAGGAACTGGGAAGCCTAACTCTGCGGCAGTCTGTATTTTGGAGAGCTTTGACCCGACGGATATTGAGCAACCAGTGAAAGGTTTGGCGAGACTTGTTGCTGTGAGCGACACGGATGTTTTCGTGGATTTGACCTTGAATGGACTTCCGAAAGGCATATATTATCCACAGATAAGAACTTCAGGCGTCCTAAGCGATGGTGCTTTATCCACGGGCTCTCTCTATCGCGCCCTTGAGCCTATAGATGTCAATCAGCCTTCTGACCTCGAATCAAGAATCAAATCATTAGGTGCCTTTACTGCACCATCGGGTAATTTATTCTCTGCGCAGAAATTCTTTCACTCAAGTTTGAAAATTCTGGATCTCATCGGACGCAGTATTGTCTTGTCTACAACTAAAGATGGCGTGGCAGATAACTCTTTATGCGGAGTGATTGCCAGAAGTGCTGGCGCATGGGAAAACAACAAAGAAGTCTGCAGCTGTACTGGCAAGACGGTTTGGCAAGAAAGAAGCGACGCATTAAACAGAGGTCAAACATCATAGGTCACGATGTCATAATACGAATACCACATAACCCATTTTCACGCCTTAGTGGTCATAATTTCTAAGTAGAAAATCTTTTGTTCTGTAAAACAAGCCCCTGAAAAAGTTGCCTATGAAATCTCACTCTCCTTAGCGAAATGGGAGGTGGCAGTGAGTCGGGGTGGAAGCGCGAAATTCGTGGGCGCGTGCTTTGAGCAGCCTCAAGGTTCACGAGACTCTATAAACAGGTTCGAATCTCGTGTCATCTCCTCAGCTTATATTCATATATTAGCCACAATGCCACGTTTTAACGCTTCAGAAGATGCATCTGGGATTTACTCAGTCCTAAGGGAACAACTTGACAGCATAAAAATTAGAAGAAGTGTGAAATTGAAACTATCTTCCTTCTCCCCAGGAACTACCTTCGCCGATGTTTGTGACTGCCTTGTGGACATCATAAATCTGTTCAGCCCACCAATACAATTGGAACGCATTTACGCTTCGGAAAATTCTCTTTTTGCTCTTCCCAATGAATTCTTTTTGCTTTGCGGTAGTCATTTGAGACTTCTAGATTTCCACAGCAACCGTTTCACGAGCATACCGCATCCGTTGCTAGCTAACTGCCCAAATCTAGAACGTATCGATTTGTCAAATAATAATTTCTCAGTTTTGTCCGGGTCAGTCGTATCTAGATTCTCCAATCTCAAATATTTGCTGCTCAAGGACAACAATATCTCATACTTGCCACCAGCTTTGGGGGAGATGATAAGTCTAGAAACTTTGATAGTATCTGGAAATCCTTTGGTTTTGCCCACCATTGAACATATCAATTCAATGAGCGGCGGCGTCAGTGACCTTAAAGCATACTTGGTGTCGAATAGCAACGTCATCGATCAACACATCGAGAAGCAGCTACAGACATCTCAGATCCCTGGGCTGATGCCATCTACACCCAGTCTCGCTAGGACCCGATCTTTATCTGACACTAGAAGCAAGTCTCTGAAAGCGTCAAGGAGGATGGGTCTCATTATAAACAGCAATAAGGGCACACCCCAAAATCCTGCGAACTCGATATCAAGCGGAGTGGAGGGGACAGGACCAGGCGGAGAAGCATCCACACCAAGCAAGCCCCAAAAAAAATCGCTGTTGCACCCTGGTGAGAAAACTCATTCTAACCCAACATTCTCAATCAAGGAGTCTCCAGTGAACGAGGATTTCAATCAAATCACCTCCACTTATACAGCTTCCACTGCCACTATATCTCGGTCAGTATCACCCCCAGCTCAGGCCCAATCCCAAGGACCACTTGCTCGGACGTCCAGGAATAGATCAAATACCCTTAAGGATATTAATCAAATTCTAAATCCTAACGAGTCAAATGAAGATCATAAGCTGGGTGCTTATTTTAGGCGTCTTTCTACGCTACAAGAGCGCCCTGCAGACGAATCATTCAGAGTTTATACTGAAGATGATTTAGATCAGAATGTGGAAGATGCCAAAAAGGCAGCTCACAAACAACAAATCCCAGAGTCAACTTCGTCAGCTGCGACAAACAAAAGATCTCAGTTTAATGCTAACCCAAGTTCTACTCAAAATCATCAATCGGCGCATTCATCATTACAAAAAAGTTTTCTGGCGCCTAAAACATCCCATCATGATCGGACAACCATTGTCAAGGTGTCTCGAAAAATACTTTTTTCTTTTAGCGAATTGCATTTATCAATAAAACGCTTCACTGGTTTCTGCAGTGATAAGAAGGTTTCTTCGAGAATTGTCAGTCTTCTTTACTCAACTAAAGAAAATATCGACGGACTTGTCGAAGCAATGGAGGCGGTCGAAGATAACGGTGAAAATCATGATCTTATTTCAGGCTCCCTTCAAACTTGTATTCATTCTTTTAAAATGATACTCGTCATCTTGAGTGACAATTATTCGTCCTTCGTGGCCAAAATTGATGTCTGTTTCATCAGAATGGTGTTTTTGACACTATTTGGAAGTTTGAATGAACTACAAAATGCGTATAAGCTATTGAACCCGTTGCACATACTGTTGAAAAATCAACCGGCGTTAATTAGGAATCAATCTTCAATGGCTGATTTAGGAAGCGCAACACCTGTTGATCAAAGAGCTAAGAATTTGTCAGCGATGCTTGGACTAGGTGAGGAAAGCCAAACAGAAACACCAACAATTCCCTCTGCCTCAGAGACTATAGCTTCTCTTGACGAAATTGATGAACTTTTGTATCAGTCAATTAAAGTCGCCACTGCAAATGCCCAAGTCGTTTTCAATGAATTAACGAAGGCGATGGGTAAGAGTGCAATAGCCACTGCCAATAATAAAAATTCGCAAGCTATTAATCCTACAGTGGCTCTCAAGTTTAAAGATCTTACAAATGTGTGTATATCATCTATGGAGACAACCAAGCGGCTTATCACCAAGCTTTCGACAATTCGTTCGAGTCAGAATTCTCTTGCTAGGAGATCTTTTTGGGATGACATCAACCTATTCTTGAAAGCTATCATTCAAACATTTTCTGCAGTAAAAGGCATTATGAGAGACGCTCCAATTCTCAATGAAATACGGAAGTCAATGGCTGATTTGACGAAGAATACAAAGGAATTAACAATTTTGCTAGAGGCCTCGTCATATAAATCAATGACGGATCTCCTGGGCTCGCCGCCACTGAATAACGTTCTTACATCGAACTCAAGCATTCTGTTGCCACCCAACACCTCCAGCTCCTCCGTCAATTTGCTGCAATTGTCACATGGGGTAGGAGGAGCAGTGAGAACGCCTATAGCCGCGAGTATAGGCAGTGCAGCTGCACAGGCAATCATCGCGCAGCAAGATGGTCAATTTGGCACCAATGGAAGTGTTTCCAACAGTTCATTGCCGGCATTGAACTTGCCCCCTCTGGTCACTTCGGACCTTCTGAATACTGGTCTTCACACGGCGCCAGTTCAGTCGATGGAACAGTTTTACGCTAAAAATGTGAACCCCTTCGACAGAATCTGAGCATGACGCCACGCATTTGTGTAATTAGAAAACTAGGAAATACGAATCTCAAGCATTAGCGATTTAAGCACAAAATTCAAGTTTGCAATGGTCTCGACCTGCGGACATTGTATGATGGAAGAATATGAGTTAGAGACTAGAACTGTGTCCGAAAAAAGGGCCAAAACGCTTGAATATTTAATGGCTTGGCAATTTAGTGCCCGATTTTGTCGTCTTCATCACATGGGGTCCCCTCCTTGCTTCTTCCCGAGTGACTTCTCATCATGTCCTGGCTTGAGAAAATTTGATTCGATTTTCAATAGTCCAGAAACGTGCCCGGCAATGGCTTTCTATCTAGAATATCACAAATCCGTCAGTTCAAAGAGGCAATTTGATGCTTGTCAGATAAGCTCTCCATCAACAAATCCGAATCAAATTGGGCAGGACGGACAAGAAAGAGATGTAAGTTTTGCGAATACCAATTCTACGAAGTATTTGATAGATAAGACAGAAACCCTGGTAGATGATTTTGGTATCACAACACCTTGTTCTACAGCTTCCGATCAGTTCAAGAATTTAATTATGGAGGTTGATCCCCTCAGACGCAATCAGCCGAGCTGTAAATCTGTTCCCAACTTCTTTTGCACCCAGTGGTATAAGGAGCCTAGAAAGAAGGAGACGCCGTCCTCTGACTCGAAATCAGGTTACTCGAAATCAAGTTTTTTAAAGCCAAATTTTTTCCAATGGGAAGTGAAGAATTCAATTAAGAAGTACATCCCGTTGAAATATCAAGAAACTGGGCAGGGCTGTGAAAGGCTTAACATTTCAGCTTCTGTTTGGCGTGACGCCGAAGAGAGCTGTACTAGTCGCTTCGTTCTGGAGTTAAACAATCTCATCCATATGGTACAAAGTGCAGGTGATGCTCAAGAAGATCCTCTTAGTTAAGGCTACGGCGGGCCGGATCAGGCCACTTGGTTTGTGGAAGTATCATGCGAAAGCCCGGTGCGCCGCTAGGCTCGAAATGAGGTTTGTACAGGAGAGCGGCACACCGGGTTGCTTATCGCTCCGGAATTACCGCGGAACAACCGAACCCCCGCTGCGTGATCTCGGGGAACTCCCTCCCCCTCGAATATACAAATAGGCAAGTTTCCACTTGGTGAGGCGACTCCAAAGTGAGCGCAAACCATCTTAATTCCAGATTGAGCCTACACCATGACTATCGATACTTTGCAAATAAAGCCTGCTGCTGGTGGTTTCGGTTGTTCAGTCGAGTTACCTACATACGCTAATAACGACCCCGCAAATTTGAATGAGGAAGATTTCAAGAAGCTTCACGATGCCACACTTACACATCTTGTCATGATTATTCCGGGCCAAGAAGAACTCTCCCCCAAGAGCCAATATGAGCTAACAAAGAGGTTTGATCCTAGCATTCCCGAGCCCAAAGAAGAAGGAAAAGCTGCATATGGCCACGGTAAAGAATTTCGTCACGAAAAATCTGTTCTTAGGAAGGATGGCTGTACGGTAAAAGGACAGCCTCAAGTTCAGATTTTGGGGCAAGGAACCTTTGCAGCAGGAGAAGCTGGCAATGAAAACGGCGAGGAAATCAAACTAACTCACCCCTCGCACACCACATTCCACAAGGAGCCCTTGAGTGAGAACCAGATTAAACAAGATGGTCAAACTCGTTTCTATCGCTGGCATATTGACCTGGCCCTTTACGACTTGTCTCCACCAATGGTGACCACTTTACTAGGTATAAAGGTACCGCCTGCGACTCATTCACAAGTCATTGACTATGACGATGGAAGTGGGGACAAACTTGAGTTGACTCAGGGTGCAACATGCTTTGTTAGCGGAGAGGCCGCATTCAACCAACTTTCGGAGGAAGAAAAAGAATTTGCTTTGAACACAACTGTGGAATACGCTCCTCATCCATACATATTTATTTCACCTGCCGGTGCAGCCAAAGATGGTCTTGTCATGGAGTCCGAAGGGAAAGAAATGGATTTCAAAGACCTCCCGGAATGGGAGGAATCCAAGGTAAAGAAATTACCCATGGTATGGACAAACCCGGTTACGAAGAAGCATCATCTACAGGTCCACGGGTGCTGTCTTTACAAATTGCATACAAAGAGTGGAGACAAGGTGCAGGTGCTTGAATTGGAGGAAGCCAGGAAAAAGGTTCACTCCCTCATGAGACCTGCAATCTCTCCCAAAAATGTATTGGCACACTCATGGAAAGAAGGTGACTTAGTGATCTTTTTCAACAGGGGTGTGTGGCATTCAGTCACAGGTGAGTTCAAGGGAGTGAACAATGGTGTAGATGAAAAGAGATTGATGCATCAATGCAACATTGCAAGTGGCTATGATCCAGTTACAGTCCAATGAAATTAGTCATGGTTTATATTTCAGTTCGTCAATTTAGTGCCTTCTGTTCTTATTAGATATGTAAATCATCTCTTGCATCTTACGCACTTTGTCTTGGGGTCCTTGTTATCCCCATAGATGCGCACATACACCTTGAGCACGCGCACGACATAGCGTTATCTCCTTCGCAAGATTATCCCCGTTACTCCAGCTTAATAATGTCACAATACGTCACAATTGCCACGTGCAATTTGAACCAATGGGCCCTTGACTTCGAGGGAAATAAAGACCGAATTTTAGAGAGCATCCGTGAGGCTAAGAAAAAAAATGCAAAGATCAGAGTTGGCCCTGAGTTGGAAATTTGTGGTTATGGTTGTTTGGATCATTTTGCAGAAAACGACTTATACAGCCATTCTTGGCAGACATATGCCGAGATTTTGGAAGATCCTGATGCATCCGATATTATTTTAGACATTGGAATGCCTATTATTCATAAGTCCATCAAATATAATTGCCGAATCATAAGCTACAACAAGAGAATCATCTATATTCGGCCCAAATTGTACCTAGCAAATGATGGAAACTACAGGGAAATGAGATACTTCACGCCATGGAATCGCATCAAGTATTATGAAACCTTTCAGTTACCAAAGTCAATACAAAAAATTACTGGACAATCCTCAGTCGTCATCGGTGATTGCGTGATGGAAACCTTGGAAACCAAGCTCGGCGCGGAAACGTGTGAAGAGCTTTTCACACCTCAATCGCCACACATCTCAATGGCTTTGGACGGTGTAGAAATCATCACAAATTCCTCAGGATCGCATCACGAGCTCAGGAAATTGGATATCAGAATGGAGCTCATTACCGAGGCTACGAAAAAATGCGGTGGGATTTATCTCTATGCTAATCAAAAAGGCTGCGACGGAGACAGGTTGTATTATGATGGATGTGCATGTATCGTGGTAAATGGTGTTATGGTTGCCCAAGGCTCTCAATTCTCCCTCGATGATGTCGAGGTTGTGGTCGCCACAATCGACTTGAATGATATACGTTCGTACCGGAATCAAAAATCATCAGCACTTCAATCGGTCAGTCAAAATACACCATATCATGTGATTTCAACGGAAATTGAGATCTGCCTGCCATCGGACCTATTCGATCCATCAATCAAACCTACCAAGGCCTTGGACAAAATTCGATACCACACCCCAGAAGAGGAGATAGCTCTTGGGCCGGCCTGCTGGTTATGGGACTACTTAAGAAGATCTAAAATTGGGGGTTTCTTCTTACCCCTTAGTGGCGGAATTGATTCCTGTGCAACTGCTGTCATTGTGCATTCCATGTGTCGCCTAGTAGTCTCCGCTATAGAAGACGGAAATGAAAACGTCTTGCGTGATCTAAGAGTCTTGTCCAAGGACAGCAGCTTCGTTCCGAAATCTCCTCAAGATGTGGCTGATAAATTGTTTTATACATCTTTCATGGGAACCGAGAACTCATCATTTGAGACTCGCTCTAGAGCGAAGGAACTTTCTACAAAGGTCGGATCTTATCACATTGACATGAATATGGATACCCTAGTCCTGGCTGTGATAAATGTTTTTGAGATTGCTACAGGAAAAAAACCGATATTCAGAATTTTTGGTGGCTCCCAAACAGAGAACCTCGCTTTGCAAAATATTCAGGCACGTTTGAGAATGGTCCTAAGCTATCTTTTTGCTCAATTATTGCCGTGGTCTAGGAGTAAAGAAGGAGGTCTCCTTGTTCTAGGTAGCGCTAATGTGGACGAATGTTTGCGTGGTTACTTGACCAAGTACGACTGCTCCAGTGCTGATTTGAATCCGATAGGTGGAATTTCGAAGACTGATTTGAAGGCATTTATCAAATGGGCTGAAACAAACTTTGACTTGCCAATTCTAAAGGAGTTTTTGGATGCTACACCTACTGCGGAACTCGAACCTATTACAAAGGACTATGTTCAGTCCGATGAAGTGGATATGGGTATGACCTACGAAGAGCTCTCCGCTTTTGGTAGGTTGCGAAAAGTTGACAAATGTGGACCCGAGTCTATGTTCGTTAAATTATATCATGAATGGTCACAACCACCGAAAAGTTACAGCCCAGAAATTATCGCTGAAAAAGTGAAAAGATTTTGGTTCTTTTACGCAGTTAACAGACACAAGATGACAACCATGACGCCATCCTATCATGCCGAGCAATACTCGCCTGACGACAACAGATTTGACTTAAGGCCGTTCTTAATCAACCCGAGATTTCCCTTGGCCAGCAGAAACATAGACTCTATTGTCCAGCAAATCAGAAATCGTTCTGTGGATTCAAGTTCTGCTTCAGGTGTTGAGTAAGAGTTAATGCACAGCCCCTCCCCAAAGGGTTTCAATTTTTGAATCCTTGCTCAATATCTTGGATTCATCATTGCGTTGCATGAATGTTAGGATCGAGAGTAAGAATTGCTCGGGGATATCTTCTTGGATGAAATGGCCCGCATTCGTTGAATTGTTGAAAACTATTAGTTGGTACGTCCCCTGCATTTGGCCGATCATCAAGTCTTTATCGAGCGTGTCGTTGCTGGATAATAATAAAAGCTTTGCAACATTGTGATGGGAAGGGTTGAGGTCCGTGAATTTTTTAGATAAACCTCGGAACCATGTATCCCAGAACAAGGACATCGCTTCGAAGTCAGCTCGCCAAGTTAACTGGCCGCCTTGGTTCTTCAACAACGGATAGACACTCACCCTGGAGGATTTCTCGTTTCGCAAAATTCTGGACAGTAAGTTCCACCTGATTGCCTCCCCGATCGTATGGAAACTCTGTGGCCTATTTCTAAGGAATTGCGGGGCGGTAGCTAATGACAGAACCGCAGTTTCCTCGACAATATCAACAAGGACTAAACCTCTTATCTTTAATTCGATCGTAGGATCTGTCCTCATGTAGTTAGTTACCACCGCACCACCCAACGAGTGCCCTATGAGACAGATGGGATTCTTAGGTTGGTGTCGGGCTCGAAACTCCTCCATTATCAGGGCGAAGTCATCCACCAAAGTACTCAAGGAAAAATCAGGGTGCGGGTCCAGTGATTTACCGTGACCTCTTGCATCGAAAGCAAAAAAGCCTGGTTCCGGGTTTATCTCCTTGCAATGATAAGCTGTAGCCCAGAACGTCATTGCGGAAGAACCGGCGCCATGATGGCAAATGAAAATAGGAGCTGTGTCGGTGCTTGGAGGTCGATAATAAGTAGAAATTGTGACATCCTTCTGCAAAAATGTGTACTTCTCTTGAATTGGGAAGCAATCAAGCTGCTTCTCCTTCGCTTGCGTTTGGCAATTGTCATCTTGTCCGCTCGACGACGCGTCCACTTTGGCCAAGTCCGGTTCCAGAGATATCACGGCAGGCTCTTGAGAGGGCACTTCTTCAACGGGATGCAAGCCATAAGCAAGTGCTTTTTTACCAAATATCTGCTTCTCAAGCCTCATCACAATGAGGTGAAAAGGTGTGGAAACCTACTCTCAAATGCATATCAAAAGGTTCCATTGTTGTATGCAGTCCTGTGCTAGCCCCAGGAGGCACAGCGCCGTGCTTATTAACTGTGGTTGTAAATGCCGGGAATTCGCAAGCTGCATCCATAGATGTGAAAGACGCTGTGGTACCTTGTAAGCTCTATTTTTCTCTCTACACTACAATTTCTGATCAGAATCCAAGTCAAGCTTGAATCAAAAAACTGACATTTCCATTTAGAAAGAGAAATGATAAGCGACACCTTGGATTACATACGGCAAGCCAGAGACGTTTGGGACCACAATTAAATCAGCCAGCTCACTTCACTTGCACGTAGATCGATGATGCATTTTGTCATAAGACCGAGACGTGATGCCAGCCAAGGTAGGAAAAATGCGCACGTGATGTGATCCGGCGCAGTCTTCACGCTTGATGCCGACATAAACACAGACCATGCCATGACAAGTCTTAATGTTCGATTCCAACACATGTCAATGGCCTTGTTCGTGGCGTTTCGCGCGTTGAAAAACGGTGAAACCCCCGTGGCATGTGTATTCGTTGATGAGCGGACCCAGAAAATCCTCAGCTTTGGTTGCAATGACACCAACCGCTCGCTAAACGGAACGAGGCATGCCGAGTTCATGGGCATCGACAAGATCATCGAGGCTAACGGGCTTTCCGATCTGACAGAAAAGTTGAAGGCCTTCTTCGAGCATGTGACCCTATACGTCACCATCGAACCTTGCGTCATGTGTGCTCTGGCGCTTGGGCAGGTAGGAATAAAAAAGGTGTATTTCGGTGCAGCCAACGACCGGTTTGGAGGAAACGGCACTGTCATCAAAGTACAAGACAATTACTCGTATCAAAGTTATGGGGGCGTCATGAGGGTAGAGGCCATTCATCTCCTAAGAAACTTCTATATTCAAGAAAACGATACGGCGCCTGTACCCAAGATCAAGAAAAATAAGGACATAGACGGCAAAGAGTTCCCGGAAAACATCGAATTTGGTAAGTATTTGAGTGAAGCCGAATTTCTAGAGGAATTTGGCGAAGAGAGATTCAGGCAATTTTACCATCAGCCCAACAAAACACTCGAAGTGACGCCCGAAGTTTCCAAAGGCTACATGATGAACACATACTTAACCCGTGAGAACTTGCTCCAGATTCCAGAATATTTACACCTTTACCCTGGCCAGGATTGCGTCGATGTCATGGCCGATGCAGAGGAACTTATAAAAATACTACCGGTGATATCGCCGAATGGCTCCGTGGACTACACTCCAGACTCAGACACGAAGAAGAGAAAACTTGAAAAGTCAGAAACGCCATAGCACGAACAAATACTTTCCCTCACGCTATTGGCAACGCCCCACCTAATTCCTGCGCATTCAAGCCACCACCTCAACCAAAGAGGGGCTATGAGCGGGGCTGGCCGCCAACTGCATGAATATTCATCTAATCGCCCAGCGCAACCTCCATGTAAAATTAAAAGCGCCCAACTTGTCGCGTATGAGTGACTCCATCTGTAGTCTCATTGGGATCAATGGCCACAATAAAATAACCGGGCTGCGACACCGGCCCGTTGTAACTGGTTTTGTGTCCTGCATGTGCCTGCGTGTCTGCATCTAAAAATTAGGCCTAGGCCGTTGAGCCGCACCACCTTCGGGCCCAGATTTTTTGTCATGCCAAAAGGCGCCTTCGCATGCGAGCGCGCCTGAGTTTGCCGAGAGCCCATAGTTCGTTTCGATTTGGGTGGACAATAGCATCCAAGAACGCCTCATGATCTGAGTGGTGCACTCCTGATGCACCTACGGCCCCAGGCCGAATTTCATACCTACAATGGAACTTTTTGAAACTCTTCAATGTGTGCATATGCACGTTTTGAAGCTGGTCGGGACTATTCTGGCTTCGAGACCCCGATCGGGAAGAGAGGCGCAAATCTTCGGCGATGGTGTAGATCTTCGGCCAAGAGATAGCCTTGGTAATTTGCTATTCATCACGGGCTGCCTGGTTAAAGAGAATGGCACATTGGCGCGTCGCCAGTTTACCATCCCCCTTTTTTCAAGATGCTAGTTGCAACGAGGACTCCTGGTTGACAATACATCTTCTGTCGCGCGTGTAACCCTGCATAAGAAGCGAGGTTTTCGAGATTGGTGCCGCAAAATATGTACAAGCCCCCTGTTGTAAGGCAAGCAAATTACATGCGTGTTTCGCGGCTCCTACACACACACCCCTGCAAATTTATCATATAAAGAAGCAGTCCCGGCAGCCAGCATTTTCGCACTTCATCCCAACTCACTCGCAACACCCCAGCAGCCAGCACTAACCACCTGCCCAGCAGCCTAGTCACTCCTTACCCCAGTCAATCCTTACTCCAGTCACTCCTTACCTCCAGTCCAATACCGACATCACTATGAAGTTCTCTCACTTTGCCTCTCTTTCTCTCTTGACTTCCTTGGTCGCAGCATCTCCAGTGCCTAAGATCGAGTTCGTCACAGTCACTCACTATACTACTATCCAGGCTAACCAGGCTGAGTTTACTGCTGCTGCTGCTGCTGCCCACGAAACCGCTTCTGCCCAAGAAACCAAAGCTGCAACGGAGACATCCGCTCCAGTTGTGTCACCTACCCCTGCTCCGCAACAGAACGAAGTGAAACCATCTTCTTCGACTGTTGCAGTGTCTAGCTCTGCTGCTCCAGTTGCCGAGACTAACACCCAGACTACCGTGTCCACCACCCCTGCCGCCACGTCGACGGCATCTACCCCAGCTTCATCCGCTGTCTCATCTACCGAGACTAGTGCCAGTGAAAGCACTGGTGAGACTTTCAGTGGTGAGGGTACCTACTACGAACCCGGAATGGGCTCTTGTGGTATCACCAGCTCATCATCTGACCACATTGTTGCTATCTCCCACGAAATGTACGACAAATTCACACCAAATGGAAACCCTAACCACAACTCCTTGTGTGGAAAGAAGATTAACGCCCACTACGAAGGCAAGACCGTCCAAGTAACCGTTGTTGACAGATGTGAAGGATGCAAGTACAACGACTTGGACTTGTCTCCTTCTGCATTCTCCGAAATTGCAGACCAAGGTTTGGGACGTATCGACATCACCTGGGAATGGGCCTAAATTACGCCTGGCCATACTAGGGCCACCGACATCAAACACACATGACTCGCTGATCAGCGGTCAAGCCAATATCAAAATTAAGCCAGCATCAAAATAAACGATTGCAGTCCCAAGAAGTGGAATTTGTAGATATAATGTAAACTTTTTTGTATATGGTTTCCTGGGCTTGGGTTTCGTTTGCCCAATGCTGAGGCAAACCGCGTCTCCTTATAGAGCGAGAGTCGTGTACGTTGTCGTATCTCTGGGTATTGTGGGCACACAAGACTCGAATCTTTAGAGTTGCCAAGCATGTCGTATTTCTATATAGATGTAATCTACGAACAACCAACAAAATGTAATACATCCAACCACCGGGTTTATGAATAAACACGTACTCTCTCAGTGAACCAGCACGGACTCTAATGGAATACTTAATGTGACTACGGTTTTTTACTTACCTTTCTCTCATTTCCTCTAGGATTTCGGATCGAGTGTGCAAAAAGTCGCAAAACGCACGAAGGACCGAAAGGAATAATCTACTCGACCCTACCAAAATTCGAATTAAGCTTAAAATACTACGTAGCTCAATAGAAAACAAGTATTATACTATAAAAACCTCTGGAATGTATTGAATCATTAAAAATTGGCCTGGGCTCGACACCCCGTACCAACTTCCACATACCAGTGACGTTCTCGCAACCAAAACGTTCAGAGAGAACAGAATAAATATTGGTGAAGGGAGACAGCGCCCCAAAGTGACAGGGGTCTAATCAAAAGGAAACTAGAAATATAGAGTCACATCTTGGCCCAAAAGAAAACTCCCAAGTCTAGAACCCACATTCTAGACACCATGGAAAAAGCATCAGCACCTCCTGCAGGTCCACGTATCGATCAAGAGTTGTGCGCAGCTTGGGGTGTTTCGTACACCAGCCAACATGGAGTCAGATGACGAGTTTGTGGACAATGGGTCCGGCCAGGAGTCGAGAGAGGTCTCCTTGTCCCCTGAGCCCCAAGGAATGGCCAAAAGAACCCGCTCGCGTGCGCCCACAACCGACTTGAAAACTGCATCGGGAGCTTACGCATGGGAAGATGAGTACCAGAGAACATGGGACATCGTCAAGGAGGACGATGATAGAGGAAACTCGCTTGAGACTCTTGTACAGCAGATGATAGAGTCGAGGAAGAAGAAGATTATGAAGAACCCCACCGTGCCCTTCCAGCGGGGAATCATCCGGACTTTAGTTGTTGTTATCGATGGTCTGTCCCAGATGTTGGAGAAAGACTTGCGGCCCACCCGTTTCAGCGCCATGCTCACATACTTGCAAGACTTCATAGTGGAGTTTTTCGACCAGAACCCGATATCTCAAATGGGCGTTGTCATGATGAGAAACGGCGTTGCTCAAGTCGTGTCGGAGGTCAGCGGCCTGCCGCAGCACCACATAGACAAGATTCGTGCACTCAAATCCCGACAGCATAACAGGTTTGAGCCCAAAGGCGATCCTTCATTACAAAATGCGCTTGAGCTATCCAGATCCTTACTCAACTCTAATTTCGGTGGGCCTGGCGCCTCTGCCTCGAAAAACTCCAAGGAGATCCTAATTATTTTCGGGGCCCTCTTTACATCAGATCCCGGCGACATCCACAAAACAATCGAAACCTTGGCTAAGGAAGAAATCAAGGTCAAGGTCATTGGGCTACTGGCTCGCATTGCGATTTGCCAGGAGATCGTATCAAAGACGAATCATCGTCCGGACCGTTCTGCATCGCAGTATTATGGCGTCATTATGAACGAGCATCACTTCAAAGAGCTCTTGATGGATTGCGTAGAGCCTCTTGCCGTTTCTAAAAATTCTCCTGAAGCAGAACTTGAGAAATCCGAGGGAGTGCCCTTGATACGTATGGGGTTTCCCCTGAAATATCTGGGTTCTTTGACAGCCTCTAACAACACACTCAGTGCAAATTTCCCACATCTTTGCGCGTGCCACCCGACGCTTGGATCTAATGACTCAAAAGAAGTTGTGACAATCCAAAACTCCACTGCAAGCCAGATACATTCCACATCCGAGATTGGCTATATTTGCCCCCAATGTCGAAGCAGAGTCTGCAGCCTTCCGACCGTGTGTCCTGCTTGTGGGCTCATGTTGATTTTGTCAACTCATTTGGCCAGGTCGTATCATCATTTGGTGCCTTTGATTGACTACAAAGAAGTACCACCTTCTACACACCATGACAGCACTCACTGCTATGGGTGCTTGTTGAAGTTTCCAGAGGGGTTGACTTCTGATTCAAGCGAAAATGATAGCAATGGCACCAACTCCTCGAGCAGCTCGAGATATCGATGTGGTAAGTGTTCAAAAGACTTTTGCATTGATTGCGATGTGTTTGTCCACGAGGTTCTCCATAATTGCCCGGGTTGCGAGAATGTGGCATAAATAGTGGTGGCCAAAAAAGCATTTTGAAATTCAGTAGAACAATTAGCATCCCATACGCTTCACGTCAATTATCTTTGAATTGTAGCTATATATTACAGAAGGTTTCGCGGAGAGTTGGGGCTTTGCTCTACTTATTCCCCCAAGTTGATGAGCCTCCATCTCTAGCCCATCCGGAACTCTTGTTGTTGTTGTTATTGCCCCACGCAGAGGACCCGCCAGTAGTGTTATTACGGCCCCATGACAGACCCCCACCATTTTGGTTACCCCAGGCGGAATTACCTCCTGTTTGGTTTCCCCAAGAAGAGTTTCCACCGGTTTGGTTACCCCATGCTGAATTTCCGCCATTTTGTTTACCCCAGGTGGAGTTGCCACCGTTTTGGTTTCCCCAAGCAGATGCCCTACCAGAAGCCTTTCCCCAAGATGATGAACCTCCTTTGTTCCAGGTGGAATTGCCACCAGCGTTTTGGTTTCCACCCCATGTGGAGTTCGCACCTTGGTTTTGGTTACCTCCCCACGTGGAGTTCCCTCCACCAAAACCCCAAGCCGAAGATCCTCCGGCACCACCGTCTCCACCAGAGGCACCCCATGTGGAAGCACCACCTGCACCACCTGCACCACTTCCCCAAGTAGATACACCTCCAGAGCCAGAACCCCAGGCTGATGCACCACCCACAGCGGGGGCACCCCAAGAAGAGGTACCACCAGCACTAATCGAAGGTGTTTTACCACCCCAACTAGATGCTCCACCGCCAACAGCAGGTGTTGCACCACCCCAAGCAGATTTGTTGCCCGAAGAAAATGCAGGGGCCAGGTTGTTCCCAGGTCCGCCTCGTGGTCCCATATCAGTTGCGCCAATGAACCTGAGATATGGAATGGACTCGCCCCTGATAAGAACGCTCAATTTGGTCTTGTTGACCTTAATCTTCTTCGATTTAGTGTGCAATTCAATTCTGGCATCAACATCGTCAGTTTCAACAACTTTACCCATGAGTCCCTTGTGGTTTCCTCCATTGATGATAACATCTTTGTACAATAACTTGTCACGACCCCCGGCACGGGCCATCGGTCCAGGCATTATTGGTGCCGCCTTTAAATTGGGGTTCATGCGGCTTAAATCAGGACCAAGGGATTTGGAAACCATAGAATTTTTGGTTGAAACAGTACTGACATTCATTGCATTAGTTGCAAAAATACCCAAATTCTCGTTTAATTCATGACTTTCGACGAAGAGAATGTTCTTGTAAATGTGCACAATGACACCCTCTTTCTTTTTGTCTCCTCCCTTTTCTTTGACGGAATCACCGATATTGAGAGTCATTCCTGTTCTGTCAGCAGCAACTTGTTCTCTTCTGGTCAATTTGAGTTTGGAAACGATACCCGTTGGTTTGACATCGACAACACGACCATCTCCTGTTAGAACACCGTAAAATCCAGTTTCGGCTTTCACAATGACACCGAATGTGGATGCATTGAGCTGGACCAAATCTTTAATCTCGTACTTGCTGTTGACCATGTCAATGCTTGTAGATGAATCGGTAGCTTTGATAAGGTAATTTGCAAATACACGCACATCCTCTTTTGTTTGATCACTTAGCAACACAACAGAATCGCCATCAATCTTAATGACCAAACCGGTTTGGTCAGTGTGCTTACCCTCAATAACTTTGACATGGTCTCCTAGCGTGAAGACTTTTCTCAAGTCACTTGCTGTAACTGTCAATTCCTGATCAACTAATTGTCTGTCACCAGCATCTGTAACGATTATAGAAACTTCATTCAAAGAAACACTCGATACTCTTCCCATGGTCTTAGATTGTTCACCACGACGTATTTCAACATTATCGCCTGGTTGAAATGCACTTGATTGACCACCCTCCTTGTTCTTGCTGTTCTTCAATGAGGCAGCCACGGCAGCGAGATCCATGCCGTCCTCATCGGTACCACCAGTCTGAAATCTATCCAACTCTTCCAACTTTGGGTAGACATCTTTAGTTTGGAGAAACTGTAATTTAAAGTCTTTGAAAAGAAATCCCTCATTATACTCATCGCCTCTGTAGACATAAGAACGGGGACCCCTTCCCGGTTGCAAATATTCTGAGTCGTGTGTCCTAGCTTCTTGTTCGTTGAAGAGACGGGGGATAGGCCTGGTCTTCAGTTTGATTCGCTTTCCATCAGGGGTGAAGTCATCGTTCTTTCCGTAATCTAAACGTGGGACCAACTTACATCTAACCTCCAAACCGTTCTCTGATAGATTGTCCACAATCGCCAAGTCGGCTTTGTACTTTCCACGCGTGATTCTCACGTAAATACCTGGGACAATTTCGACATCGGAAGATTTAACTTGCTTAAGCAAGTCGGGATATTCACTCACGGGAACGATGATTCTTTGGTTGGCGTAAACATTGACCATACCCGTTAAAGCTTGCTGTATCGCCTCGGGCTTCTTCGCCTCCATGTAGATGTAGCCTTTGAAAGCATCTCTTTGGAACACAGATAAAACTTCAAGCGGCTTTCCCAGGCGTGCCAACGTACGTTTTTTCTCGTACAACTTGCGCACCAAGTCTTTTTCACGACCAGGAGTACACCGAATAGCAAAAATGGCAGGGTCGTTGATCGAGGGCATTAATAACTTCTGGGAGACAGTTCCGCTGGCGGCAGTATCGCCGCGATACACGGTGTGGGTTTTTCTGTATCTCTGCTTCAAAGTCTCGGCCAATTTTTCTGCGTCTTGCTCCTCAGCCTGCTGCCTGCGCTGGTCATACTGCCTGTGAAGCCTATCGTCATCGACGTCCACGGAAGGGTTGGAGGCATCGTTGATTCTGTCGACCTCACGATCGTCAGAAATGAACTGTTCACGCAAAAGCTCGGCCTCCTCATCATCTTCATCGAGTTCATCCTCCTCCTCGTCATCAACCTCGGCCTCGATATCAAGAAACTGATTGGCTCTTCTTCTTTTGGCTTTTCTCTTGACTCCGACGTCTTCCTCCTCATCCTCCTCATCCTCTTCGTCATCCTCTCCGCCATCGACGTCGTTCTCGTCATCATCTGCATTTTCATTGGTGTCTCGGGATGCACCTGCCTCCTCTTCGTGCTCAGAACTATCGGCTTGGCCGGCGGTCTCTGCGGCGTTGGAGGCATCTTCCCCTGAAGGTGGGTTTGCGTGGTCGGGCTCGGAAGTGGGCTCCAAAGAATCATCCTCTCTTTCGCGCTTCAAGCCCTGCAACCTCGAATCAGCCACTACCGCTTCGTGTTTGATGGGTGAGGTTCCGTCAGACATTGTGGTGGCTTTCCGTTGTTGGGCGTGCCTGCGGTGAGATTTCGTTTTTCTCATGTTGGTGAATCGTGCGCGCACCGTGAACGAGGCCAGCCGCGAAGCCTGGAGGTGCCAGTTTCACACTAGACAGGTGCACCAGGTGCATCCGGCGAATGAGGGCCGGGGCTTCGAGTCCTTGCAAGCCAACTCGCCATTGGCATGAAATAAAGAAAGTTTTTTTTGCCCATTCGCAGCGCTAATACTTTTGGAATTAGGAAGAGTGAGTCGTGAGCGCGGGGTACGAGAATTACACCGTATGTAGCTCGCGAACTACGAGCGTAACTGCGGATTTTGCTCTGCGCTAACAGCAGGCAAATACCAGAAAAGCCGCACGTCGTTGCAGTCATGCCAGAACACCTCTTACCAGGAGGTCAACAGGAGTATGAAAAACAACATCGATAGCAAGGGGCGGTCGAAAAGAAGAACGTATAGGAATTTAAAAGCAGTAATTTGGGAATTCAAGCAGTAATTGGGAATTCAAGCAGTATTCGGGAATTTAAGCAGTAATTTGGGACCTTCCCTAAAGAGTAGTGAAGAAATGTGGCCTCTGATAGAAGCTTACCTAGCCTTTCAACGGCTTAGTTAGGTGCGACTGGACGTAGTCTTTTCAGTATGCGACATGAATTTCGCTTTCTTGAAGCCTATCTTGCTATGTCACAATCCGGGAGGTATAAAGGATAAATATTAAAGAGTCTTTCCCACAGAGTTTCGTCCTCACTCAGGTTTCAACCAAATTCTTAAAGTCTCTTTCCGCGTCAGACCCCGCGAAGATTACGAAGCTCTTGGTTTCAATCATCCTTGTTCTGCTTCCATACAAAGAAGAGAAACTCGAAGTGATAGAAAACGGCCTTGGATTCATAGCCAAGGGATACTTCGATAACGCCACGCGAAATACAGTCTATGCTTCTAGCCAGGCTTCTTGCAACTGTGGTTATATGCCATGCCAGTGTGTTGGAGCCGCAAAAAAAGATCATCCGAACACACTGCTCAAACAACCCAACAGTCGACTTTTCAGACCCGTCGGTCATTCACCAGTGTGTGAACGACAACACGTTCATTTTGCACTCACTGATGTTGGGACAGACCTTGGCCGCCGCAGATGCAGGAGACCAGTGGGTGCAGTTGCAACAGGGCAAGTTGCTCAAGCAAATCACTTCCACCAAGCCCATGAGCATGGCTCTCAGTACAGTCCATGGAGGACGTGCCACAAAGTCCGTCATGAAGGGACGAGCCGCGGCAGCCACGCTAGGCGGCAGCTTCCTGACCCCCATGCTTAATCTTGAGCTTCTCAGACTACGGCTCAACCCGAGCTTCACGTTTGCAATCCGGTCCGAGGGCCAGGCCGAATACCGGTGTGACGTTGGCCCCGGAAAAATTGTCCAGATCTTGCTGCAGACGAAGCGGTACATACTCATTGATTGGAAGATCCGACCTGTTTCCGCGCTGCGCAACGGAACACTCGCTGCTGGAGAGTGGGTCGACGTATCGAACCACACGGTACTTGGCGAAATCGAGGAGGTGCATTGCGTGACGCGGCCCGCTGTAGGCACCGGAGGGCACTACCCTGAAGGCCCTCGTCAGATCCAGCCTTAAGGGGGAGTTGCAATTTTACTGTTTTCGCCAAAACAGAGTGGATGCGGCTTGTTTTCCGAGTCAAACAGTCCTCGTGGGCCGCGCGCTTTGAATTTTGCAGCTTCAGCCCAAGCATCCCAACATGCTCATGGCACGTGCCAGTGCGAAGCCGGCCGTAGGGATGAGACGCATCGGCCTCTACTGCCCTCTTTGAAACCCCAAATGTCCGAAATCGCCACCATCGCCGCCAGCTTGAAAAAAGACTTGAAACAGTTCCCAAACTTCCCACAGGAGGGCATTCTTTTTGAGGACTTCTTGCCCATTTTCGCCAAGCCGGAGCTGTTCCAGAAATTGGTCGATGCTTTCAAGTTGCACTTGAACGGCAAAAAGGTTGACTACATTGTTGGCTTGGAGAGCAGAGGCTTTCTCTTTGGTCCTACCTTGGCTTTGGCCTTGAACGCCGGCTTTATCCCCGTGAGAAAGCCTGGCAAGTTGCCCGGTGCTACTTTGTCCGCAGAGTTCAAGAAGGAGTACGGCACTGACGTTTTCCAGATCCAGGAGGGCGTGATTCCCCAGGGCGCCAGCGTGGTCATAGTGGATGACATCTTGGCTACAGGTGGCAGTGCTAGTGCTGCTGGCGAGTTGGTCGGTAAGGCGGGCGGAAACATTGCCGAGTACCTTTTCGTCATGGAGTTGGATTTCTTGAAAGGCAGAGACAAACTCAATGCCCCTGTGTTCACCTTGTTGAGCGGCCAGAACACGAAGCTTGGGTCTACAGAGGAGAACTAGATGTTCTGCATCACGGAAGGTTCATTACGGCGCTCTAGCTTTTAAAAACAAGAAAAGCCATGTCGCCTATATAGAAATATGCAAAGTAGCCCTGTTCGTGGGTAACGTATGAGCCAAATGAACGGCCGGCAATAACATGCCACGATGCACCATACTGCAAGTCTAGTTCCTTCTTGAGATACGTAGCGATCTCTTTCTCGATTTGGTATGCCTTAGTAGCTTCCATAGCCATTTCTAGCACTCGTGTTTGCATCTCCTCAGCGAGATCGGATGCCTTCAATATTGCTTGCAGTTAGTATAATGGCTTTAGTTGCAGAAGACGTCACAACATACGCATAATCTCGGTACTCGTCATGGTTATGGTGTTCCTGGG
This sequence comes from Metschnikowia orientalis, assembly GCA_002893665.1. NCBI lineage: Eukaryota > Fungi > Ascomycota > Pichiomycetes > Serinales > Metschnikowiaceae > Metschnikowia > Metschnikowia orientalis. Next base: position 15,891 of record NXGZ01000007.1, on the reverse strand, counting down.
GTTGGTGGGTACTCCACTGAGCTCTTGTTGTTTCAGGCGCACAGGCCCGTGCACCACGAGGTATTCATGTCGATATCGAAATTGGGCTCTCTTTCCCAGCGGCCTGATCGACGTTTGCGGTGAATGAAGGCTGCGGATAAAGCGGCTACTTTTTGAGGGGATCGCAGGAGAAGCTTGCCCATTTTGCTGTCCGACGCTCGCATTAGCACTTGTTGCAAGTAACAGAGAGCAAACGTTTCGCAGCTACACCCTAAACTGCCAACACGTGGCAAACACCAGACCCCAATAACGGGCCCTGATGTAGTCGTGAGATACCTGTGGGTTTTTCGAAGCGAAGGACCTGCACTATTGCCTGTAATTAAACCCTGTTTTCCCGGCCGGGTACAAAACGTGACCGCCGGGAAAGCCGTACACCCGCACGTGATCGGCGCTCTCATATCCCCTGATCACGCCTGGCCCCGGCTCGTTTCCCGTCTTTCTTCATTGGAGCTTTGTTGCCTAATTTATCACAATTGAGATAAATTCTATTTCCATTCAGAGGAAAAGAAACGTTTCATTCCGCTGATACCTGCTATTTTCGTCGAGACCGCCAATTTAGTGTCTTGTTGCGACCCAAGGGCTCGTTGTTCAGTTTCTACAGGTAGCTGCCTTAATTTGAACCCCAAATAGATCAATTCATCGCATCCGCAATCCATCAGCAACAATGGAGGGCCGGGATGATTCTGAACCAAAGAATTTCGAGTCCAAGGACGATTTGATCAAAATTGACAGTAATAGCGAAATCATTAGCGACGATCTTGAGGAGTTTATTGTTACTGATACCGCTAGAGACGATCAGTCGGACCCCTCTGATATTGAGATTGAACAAAAAAGCTTGCCTCAGGCGGATAACGATACGAGGATAGGGCAGACTGGCACGATCAACGCTTTTCCCAGGGCTGACGACTGCGAAACTTTGGCCAAGCGCTTGATGAAGCCTATCGAGGACTATCCCGTGAAAGATTCTGCCCATTATGTGTGGGAGATAAAGGATTGGAACACTACCAGGAAGGAAAACAAAGTTTCAAGCCCTCAATTCCAGTGTGGTGGCTATAAATGGAATATCTTGCTATTCCCTAAGGGAAATAATGACCTGGTATCGCTATATATCGAGCCCCATCCTGAGCCAGATGCTAAGACAGGTGAACCTTCTCCTGATTGGTACGTATGTGCTCAATTTGCACTTGACATTTGGAACCCAAACCACCCCTCGTCACATTATCCTAGTGGTTCGAGTCATCGCTTCAACAAATATGAAACCGATTGGGGGTTTTCGTCTTTTGTAACTTCGAGAGACCTTACCAACCCACTGAAGGTTAATCAGTTGCATGCAATTTTGGAGGATAACAAATTGAATATCACGGCTTATGTGAGGGTTATAGATGATTCTTCCACAGGGGTTCTTTGGTACAATTTCATGAACTATGACTCCAAAGCAAACACTGGCTATGTTGGATTGAACAATCAAGGTGCAACTTGTTACCTTAACTCGCTTTTGCAGTCTTACTACACTACGAGAGAGTTTCGGGATCTCGTTTACCAAATTCCAACAATGGAAGACTCAAAGGATGCTGGGGTATCCAGTAGTAAAGCAGTGGCAGTGGCTTTGCAGAAAATATTCTATCTCATGCAACTGTCGGATGAACCTGTTGGAACTCTCGAGCTTACAAAATCATTTGGGTGGGACTCCAGTGAAGCATTCACACAACATGATGTTCAGGAGCTTAATCGTATTTTGATGGACAAATTAGAATCCGCGATGAAAGGCTCCAAGATTGAAAATCGCTTGAACGATATTTTTGTCGGAAAAATGAAGTCTTACATCAAGTGTGTGGACGTCCCTTACGAATCATCTAGAGTTGAAGATTTTTGGGACATTCAACTCAATGTAAGGGGATTCAAGAATTTGGAGGAATCATTTAAGAACTACATTGAGATCGAGATGCTAGATGGTGAAAATAAGTATCAGGCTGGCGAGGAACATGGATATCAAGACGCGAAAAAAGGTGTTGTTTTTGAGTCGTTTCCGCCGGTTTTGCACTTGCAGCTCAAGAGATTTGAGTATGATTTCATGGTCGATGATTTAGTGAAGATTGATGATTTTTACGAGTTTCCGGATAGCATCGATCTCAAGTCATTTCTTGACGACGAGTTGGAGGATAGCATCAAGAAACAAAACTGGAATTATAAACTTCATGGAGTCCTTGTGCACCAAGGAAGTATTTCTAACGGCCACTATTATGCAATGATAAAACCTGAGAAGAATAGCAACACGTGGTTGAGGTTTGATGATGACAAGGTGTGGAAGGCTACACCTTCACAAGTTTTTCAAGAAAATTTTGGTGCTGCTGATCTCACAGCCGCTCAAATTAGACTGCTTTCAAGAATGGAACAGAACGAGTACTTGATTCGAAGAGCTACATCGGCGTACATGTTGGTATACTACCGGGAGTCTGAGTTACCTTCAATATTACCAGATGATGTGTGTCCTATACCCCAACATATCGCCGAAAAACTCGAAGCTGAGCGTATAGAGGCGGAAACCCAAGAGAGACTAAAGAAAGAAGCTCTTTATTATATCAGCGTGAAGGTTGTGACATCAGAGAATTTCACCTACTTCAATGGTTTCGATATTTGTCCAGACCCGATGAAGACGAAGGAATATGATGCTCAAATTTTCAACGAAAAATCATATGCAACGACTATTAAGGTACGCAAAGATGCGAAGTTCTCGTCATTTATGACGTTAGTGGGCGAGAAGTTTGGCTTGACAGAATCTAACCCAGACCATGGGTCGAGAAACTCGGCTGTGCAGCTCTTCGAGAGAGCTGATTTCCCTTTCACGCTTCTCACGATCAAGCAAAGGAATAATAAAACGACTCGGCCGGAAGCAGAGGTTCCTCTAGAATATTTCGAAGAGACAATGATTGATGTTTACAACAAATGCTTTAAGAAAAAATACGATGAAATGTCATTTTTCTTACTTGACAGAAGGCATGAATTGACCATGATTCCTGAGCAGAAAGTTCTGGTGCTGCCCGAACTCTTTGAGTTTGACAAGACCTCCGAGAGAATACTTGCACAAAATGTTGCCTCTGAAAGAAGTAAATCTAGTATAGCAGATTCGTCCGTTCTATTCATCAAATACTTCGATCCTGTGATTGGGCAGGTCAGGGGCTTGACATTTGCTATTGCTGATAAAGATACTGTGATTTCCCTGCTTACCACTGAAATTAATCGAGTCTTAGGGTTCGATGCTAACACCTCTTTAACTTATTTCGAGGAAGTTTCACGTCTCAAGATTGATGCGATTGATGCAGAGTCGACCCTTGAGCAAAACGAATTGCACACTGGAGATGTATTGGCAGTGCAAGTATCTGACGCCCCATCATTCGGAGGAAAGATCTTGAATGTCCCAGATTACTATAAATTCTTATTGACGAGATTACATATTCAAGTCAGGCCTTGCAAAATTAACGAGGAGGAGGAAGACAGTGACTTTTTGGCGGAAGGAAGTGAAAATCCCTCTGAGCTGGAACTTTCACTCGATGTGAATGGCGCGTCCACCGAAGCACAAGAGATAAAGCTCGCAAAAGAGATCAGCAAGTCATTTGATTTATGGGTTTCAACCACTTATTCCTACCAAGAACTTGCTGATGCAGTGGCGAAAAATATTGGAGAAAATGTCGATCCAAGCTACTTACGCCTCTTCGTCATAAATGGGCAGGGAACGAGATTTCCGATCGCTTCTTCTATGTCGCTTTCTCAGATATTTAACAGGCAGGTTGCGGTTTCCTCAATTTCTCAATTCGAGTATGAGATTCTTAATATCACTCTCAAAGAATACGAGAGCATGAAGGCTATTAAAGTTTACTGGCTTAATAGCGTACTTCAATTCCACCTTTTGGAACTTTTGGTACCGAAGACTAGTACGGTTGCTGATTTGATGCTGAAAGTTGTTCACAAGCTCAATATCCCAAAAAGTCACTATAGTGGCATTCTTGTGTGGGCCAGTGAAGACAATAAGTATGCGGACCTCATCAAATTTGATAGGTCTATAGAGGAGCTCGGTGACGATTGCGAACTATTGTGTGGTTACTTTCCCTCCGAAGTTGAAATTCTTGTCAGCCACGATATGTTCAAGAGGTATTTAGACACCGAGACTGATGGAAGTGACATCGAGGATGAGGTGATCCGCGAAGAGTTCAGAAAGGCACAGGCGTACTCCAAGCTGTTGAATATTATTCCGGTGTTCCATTTTTACAAACTGACAAGTTACACGCACAGCAAGCCTTTTGTTTTTGCTGCGTTCCCAGATGAGCCATTCGAGGAGACAAAAGCGAGGTTGAGAGCAAAGTTGGGTTTGGGACAGCAAGCGTTTGACAAAATCAAAATTGCACTAGCAGATGCAAGTGACAAAGGGAAATACCTCGACACCGACAAAACGGATTTCAGCTTGCTTGAAGAGATTGCATCGTTTGACTCGCACGTGTCTCTCGCACTAGACCATCGTGACCGCAATTCACGCCGTGCCAACCCATTTGACAAGGGCATCTCAATCGGCTAAAGGATGAAGAAGCTGAAAACGGCTGAGCCGGATTATACGAGTCTGCTTTTGAATAGATGAAAATACACAAATGCCCGGTTTAGCGAGCATGCCCCGAAGGGCTGATGACAGCGTTGATCATCAACGAGAGCGGGTGTGCTCGTACTCGCGTTTCCTCAAATCAGTAGAGCTCAATTTACCCTCCCAGTGATTGTCAGCATTCCCATGGCCGCCGATGACACGCGCCGTTATTATTGAAAGGAGAGGCATCCCAAGCTTGGACCGGTAGTCATTCACAGAAGCAGCACCGGCAGCAGTCTCCTCACTTATAACCAACGCATCGATATCAGAGATGTACCCCGTAGGCCCACATATATCGTTGATCGTATAAACGACGAAATGCTGATGATCATGAAGAAGACGCTGGAGAAAGCAGCACACGCTATTGATACGAAACTGCGACGTCTGAAGGCACAGAGCATACTTCTTATTCTTTAGTAGCTCGGGCCCCGTGACGCCCACTATGATGCGGGACCTGGCCACGAAGCACGAGGTCGACAAGAGGATTTTGTGGCCATCGTGGATATGGTCAAAAGTTCCGCCCACAGCCACGGTGGAAACCAGCGGCTTTTCTGCATTGCCGTCAGCACTATCCAAGGCATCAAGACGCAGAGAAAGGGCCAGTGGAACCGTTTGAAAACGCTGTAGGTCGGCAAATTTACTGGATATGGCGTCGGCCGGCAACGCCTCTCCCCGACACACCCACGAGGGCACGGGGGCTAGAAGCGACCACAGACGAGGCAGAAGGTTGTAGAGCACGTCCACAGGAAAATCCGGAGCGAAGTGGCGGGCGGCCAAGAGTTGGCGCAGTAGCGCATAAAGCGTCTGAAGCACAGCACTCAATTGGCAGAGGTTTTCAACGGGAGCCATCACCGCCACGGTGAGACGAGAACAGTCTTTTGGGAGGTGATCTACACAGTGCGCCAAAAAGGGCTGGTAGTCGTGGGTCAAGGGTGAGCCCACCAAGGCATTCATGGTAGCTGGTGGCTTGCGGCAGAGACGGCAGAGAAGAAAGAACCGCCGGATTGAGCAATCAGAACAAAGGCGAAGACAGCGGTCAGTGTAGTAGTAGAAGAATTGTGGGCCCTTGGAACCGGTGCGCGTGATCCCCATGAAAGCGCGGCCAGAAGCCTGGCTTCAAGACGAGGGTGTCTGCAGTACATTCTTACGGTTTGAAAGTAGCCATCCGCCATGCTTTCAGCGCAGCTGCCAGTTAGAGGCTCGGTAATTGGACGTGACGTCAGTTTCGGGCGAGAGGTCACGGGGGCTTTGGACGAAAACTGGCCCCGACTTTAATTGCAGTTCTCAAGTCCCTTAGTTGCGCGATTGCCTTTCCGACTTCTTGTAGGTTGGGAATTTCTTCCCGTGTTTGCTATTCTGTTTCTTTCAAGCAAAACTGCTCTCTTTTGCCTGCTTTATCAATTTGGGCGCACAAAATATGGACCCTCTGGAAGGACAAGGGCATGGACAGGAAGAAGATATCAAGTAGTTATGTGTCTCGATTGTCACTTTCGGTTAAGACCTAAGGCTCTTGGGAGAGCCTAGATTTCTTTAACGCCTTGATCTGGCCTCTTGCAACCACAAAATTAGCTATTTGGCTGGAAGGATGTTTTCAATGCATGGACTTTGAGCGTACAGGCACTCAATCCACGAGCTCTAACTCACTTAATCAAAGGAACTTAGTTCTTCCCCTCGTTACTGAGGTGTTAGCAATTTTCTAAGCCATTCAAAACTAACTTCATTACTCTTATTTTCACTTTACCACTGCTCACTTTACCACTGCCCACTTTACTGCTTACTCTAGTTTTTTTTTTTTTTATTGCAAGTTACAGACTAAGTTGATAAGCTATTTAGATAACTAGCATTGATGGAATCGATGGTTTACAGTTGAGACCTCAAAGATTTTTTGTTTGATCCTGTTTCACCCTTATAGATTTGTTTCCATTTGGACTTCTTTTTTTTTTTTTTTTTTTTTTTTTTTTTTTTTTTTTTTTTTTTTTTTTTTTTTTTTTTTTTTTTTTTTTTTTTTTTTTTTAATTTTTTTTTTTTTTTTTTTTTTTCCCCTTTTTTTTTTTTTTTTTTTTTTTCTCTTTTTTTTTTTTTTTTTTTTTTTTTTTTTTTTTTTTTTTTTTTTTTTTTTTTTTTTTTTTTTTTTTTTTGTTATTATTCTTGATTAGTATCTTGGAATCTAATACCTTGAATCGTTTTTAGTAGCCCTGAAATTGAGTAACGTTGCAGAAGAAGCGCATGTCCAGAGGGTTCATTATCAATGAATTCACAATCCCACTTCTAAGGGTTCATTTCATCATTCTCACAATCCCTAAGTTTAATGTCTTCGCCTGGTCTGATCCACTTTTCTTTCTGGGTTTCTACTTTTGAGGCAAGATGATTCTCTTGATCATCTTATCGACTGCTCGCTGGCTTATCCCTGCTGGATTTCAGTTCCTGCTTTCATAATTCCCAAGACTATTTCCGGAGGGTTCATTATCAATGGATTCACAATCCCACTTCTAAGGGTTCATAGCACCACTCTCACAATCCCTGAGTTCTTAGTCTAGGTTTTCATTGCTGCAAGGTTCATCTGGCAGTCAGGTTTTTGCCTTAGTGGAGCAGCCCCAAGGTGTTCCAGTCCTGGACTCAATCTATGAAGTTAATAGGTTCTATTTCTTTTTCTTTGTTCATCTTTTCTTTTCTGTTTATCCATCTTTATCTTATCCTCAATGCAAGTCAATTATTGTGCCTAGTAAGTTCTTGTCTTTATTTTTTTTTTTTTTTATTTTTTTTTTTTTTTTTTTTTTTTTTTTTTTTTTTTTTCATAGCTGTTTTCGTCTAGCGTTTCCATATTCGGTAGCCAAGTATGTCTTAGCTGTAATATTTGAGCGTGACAAATCTCAGTGCCACGTCCTTGTAAATCAGATGCAATCTCGTGCGGGCTTTGTTTACGTGGCCAAGTATTTTGGCCAGGCGTTCCAATTTAGCCACCAATGCGGCATTCAATTCCAAATTGTGTCCCTCTTCTAAAAGTTCCACTTGTGATTCCAAATATTCACAGCCAATTATGCTGCTCAATTGTTTAGTAGTAAGTTCGGTAGAGTCAAGGTGTTTGCTGTAGAGAATTCCAAATTGCAGGTGCAACATGATTTTGTAATTGAGGGCCTCTTCGTAGTTCTTGAGAATGTTGACCAAAGTCGTAGTAAAGCCGGTTTCGAATTTGTCAAGGCTTTCTTTGGCACTGTTCTCCATCTTTTCCATAAGTTCAAGGTCGTTCAAAATCCTTGCTAGTTGGATTTCCAACTCTTCAAAAAATTGCAGTGTTTTCTCATTTTTATGGATTTCCACACAGCTATTGTAGAAACTGTTGCCCACTGCTTTCACGTTGGCCATCAAGGAATGCATAAACTTGTCGATCAGAGAGTGGTTCTCAAAGTACATCATGAGACTTTCTTTGCACTTGTTAATCACTGAATCCTGGAATAAAATCATCACTTTCAACTCATGTAAGCGGCTGCAAACTTGTAGCTCCAATTCCTCATCGCTCATTGCAAGAGTTTTTGAGCGTTCCATTTCAAATTGTTGCATCTTTGCATCTGCTTCCTCAAACTCGGCAGTCAAGTTAATATCTTTGATAGTAAGAAGGTAGTCTTTTTCATTCTCGTGTTCGCTGGCGTCGTCTCTGATTTCCTCAATCTTGTTGTCTTGCTCCAATGTTATTGCAAGCTTGACTCTAGCTAAGTATCCATTCAATTTGCTTTCTGTCTCGGGTTTGCGCATTAATCCCAAGTCAAAGCGAAGGCATTCGAAGTCAATGCCAGCCCCACGGCAAAGTTCTGGGACTAAAATCTCTTCCATATCGAGGTCATTCCACAATTGTGAGTGTGGCTCTCTGATCCAACAATCTTCGTCAAAGCGCTCGTAATTGCAGCTTTTCATATCAAGCGTAGGTTCTGAAACAACCTCTTGCTGACTAAGTTCCAATTCTCTTCCATTTTCCAAGGCCTGCGCCTGTTCCACCACTGGTTGTGATTCAACTCTTGGTTTTGGCTCTGTATTCACCAAAGCATAAGCCTCATCTATTGTGAAACCGTGATATAGCACCAACGACACTTCATCTTCTCCTGGATATCCGGCTGCAGCGAGGGCTTCTTCAATCAGCCACCATTTTCCAGTCTTTTTGGGAATTTCAGTCACAGAATTGTGATCAGGCTCGAAATCAACTTCTTTGTGTGGAATTGCGGGAGCATTGTACTCTTCTTCCTCTTCCTCTACAGTTATAGTGGAGAGATGGCCAAGGTAATGCGGCTCACTATGCTTCTTTCTGTGTTGCACTTCCACTTGTGCAATTTCCTCCGCGATTTCACTGTTTTCCAGATTTTTTGCCAGTTCCTTGGCCTTGTCTTCTTCGTCGCTGAGAAACTCCAAATTGGGAATTGCAATTTTGGGTTCCCTCACACCAATTTTCTCCTCACTCACAACAATTTTCTCTTCACTCACGCCAACTTTCTCTTCACACACGCCAACTTTCTCTTCACACACGCCAACATTCTCTTCACTCTCCACCTCGGTCTCATTTATTTTTGAGATGTCACTTTCGGAATCAAGCTTTCTCCATGGGTGATTTGAGTTCGTGTTCCCATATGTATTTTCGCGTTGCACAAAATGCCTTTCTATAATAGGAAGGTCAGTTGATCTGAGATAATGCGTTTTGGTCACCACCTTCCACGGAAATTCGCTATCGGTCGAGGAAGTGTCATTGTCCCACTCTTCATCATTGCGAGGCTGCAGATATCTCGACCACTCCTTTTTCGCTGCCTGGTTGTTTTTGCTCAATCTGGGGAACTTGGGGTTTCTGTCCCAGCCAAATTTGTTAATGCACTTGGGTTCGCCACACCTGGTTCTATTGATGTAGTCCAACTTCTCACAGGCAATTTGGCGTCTTAAGTGGCCCTCAGTAGGGATCTCTTGCATTCTCATCCATTTTGGGTGCCTTTTGGGTGCTTCAATTTCTTTAATAATTGGGTGCGAAATGCTCAGGTGCAAATCGGGCTTCCTGCGCAAAATGCAGTTTCTGACCCTCCGCATAGCGTGCAACCCGCGGCAGTATGCGCGCTTTGCAGATATACGACTCACCTCTGCATGCGCAACCGGGCACACCTCTTGCTCGCACACAGATTCTCTCTTGCAGTAGCATTCCTCGTGCTTTCTCAATTCTCTCAATTGCGTCATTGCCTTTCCCAACTTCTTACTGGTTTGGAATTTCATCTCGTGCTTGTTATTCTGCTTCCGCGCGGTTTTAGGCAATGGCTGCTCGAGGTGCTCATACTCTTTGAGCTGCTGTTGTCCCACTTTAGGTGCACAGAAAGTTGGGCTCTTGAACAAAGAAAATGGGCTGGACAGGAAGAATTTCCTTAGAGTCAAACTCTTAGTCACAGGCGTAGGCTCTTTCAAAGCGGGTTGGAAAGTCACCCGGGGTTCCTTTTTGGCCACCACCACATCTTCAGCTTTTGGCTTTAAGGAATTCTGGGGATAATGAACCACAGTTCCAGTTGACTCCTGGCTTACAGAGACTCTAGTCGGTACAGTAGCTTCTGGGTAACGAGTTACTAAAGTAGTCAATGTATCTGGTGATCCAGCTTCAGTTTCCGCTTTGGCACTCTTTTCGACCTCGGTGCCAAAGAGCTCCATAGCCATTTTGGCCAGGGCCAGCTTTTGTGGCTTCGCTTTCAAAGGAGGAAAAGTGGCAAAGTCGTAAGTCATTTGGACTTGATCTCACGCTATTCCCTACGAATCCTGTGAATGATCAATCAGTTGTTGCTTTCAGTTACTCGTGAATTATTTCTTTAAAACTTAAATATTACTTGAATCAGTAACTAAGTGGAAAGAAAAGGCAGTAATAAAAGAACAAAAGACGAGCTCACAAAATAGATAAAAGAAGATGATCCAGCCCACAGTCACAAACGTTTGATGCATAGACTCGGTGCACAAAATCTCAAGACGCTTTTGTTGCAGCATTGCCATACATTCCGAGAAAATTTTAATCTACTCATGCCCATGGTCCACACTTTTGATACCGGCGTCAAAACTCTTTCATGGCGCAGAGGCTCTTAACAAACTTTCTTTTCATTTAAACCATCAATTTGCAAGTCCAGCTATCATATTTTCCAAGAAAATGACTCTCGATGCACAAGCACGCTCTATTAGTTTCGATGCACGTACTTTCAATGCACAAACACTCAGTACTCAACACTCTTAATACACAGATATTCAATGCCTGATTACACAAACTCCCGCAGCTTGACTTAATTCTTGGAGTTTTTTGGACACGCTTTTGGACATAACCACCTATTCCGGAGTTTCCGCATTTGTTTTCTAGGCATTTGAGCAAGCTTCACCTACTTGATATTTCTCCACAATTCTCGATAGTTATTTAGCCACATTTTAGTTGGGTCTGTAAACTCAATCAAGACCAAAGCATGTTTTTTCGAAAAATTTTAATTATGTTCTGGGTAAAGAATTCAATCCGTAGCCTTTTTTACTGAGAGCTTTGAAAAAAACCTTGATTACCGAGGAAAATTTGTGAAAAATCTAATTCAATCACTACAGTGACCTCTAATCTTTTTTTAATTGCAATATGAATTCAGATATAAAAATATATGTAGCCAATATCTTGAGAAGCAGCTAACCGTAATTATTTGCCAGTCCTGTTTCTAATTATTCAGAAACGCATACAAAGGATTCCTTGCCAGTAAATTCACAATCCCACTTCTAAGGGTTCATATCATTACTGCCAAGTTCCATATATGTTTTCTCAAAGTCTTCAGGAATACTCACAAAGGGCTCATTAATGAATTCACAATCCCACTTTTAAGAGTTCATTTCATCATTTTCACATTCCCTAAGCCAATGCCTTTGCCTGCTCGCTGGCTTTTTCCTGCTGGTTTTCAGTTCCTGCTTTTATAATCCCCAAGGCTATTTCCGGAGGGTTCATTATCAATAGATTCACAATCCCACTTCTAAGGGTTCATAGCACCATTCTCACAATCCCTGAGTTCTTAGTCTTGGTTTTCATTAAAGCGAGGTTCATCTGCCAGTCAGGCTTCTTGCCTTGATAGAGCAGCCCAAATGGTTTCAGTCCCGAACTCAATATATGAAGTTAGTAGTTCTCTTGATTATTCTTTTTTTTTGTTTTTGATTTTTTTTTTTTTTTTTTTTTTTTTTTTTTTTTTTTTTTTTTTTTTTTTTATTTTTTTTTGTTTTTTTTTTTTTTTTGTTTTTGATTTTTTTTTTTTTTTATTTTTTTTTGTTTTTTTTTTTTTTTTGTTTTTGATTTTTTTTTTTTTTTATTTTTTTTTTTTTTTTTTTTTGGTTTTTTTTCTTTTGCTTTTTTTTTTTTTTTTTTTTTTTTTTTTTATTAATCATATAGCTTTCTCAATAGTCAATGTTTCCATCTTCACTTGGCCAAGTCCTTCACTTGGCCGTACTCCTCATACTTGAGGCTAATAAATCTCAGGCCCACTTCTTTGTAAGTCAGGTCCAAGCTCGCGCGGGCTTCGTTCACGTGGCCAAGTATTTTGGCCAGGCGTTCCAATTTAGCCACCAATGCGGCATTCAATTCCAAATTGTGGCCCTCTTCTAAAAGTGCCACATGTGATTCCAAATCTTTGCAGCCAATTATGCTGCTCAATTGCTTAGTAGTAAGTTCGGTAGAGTCAAGGTGTTTGCTGTAAAGGGTTCCATATTGCAGGTGTAACATAATTTTGCAATTGAGGGCCCTTTCATAATTCTGAAGAATGCTGATTAAGGGCGTAGTAAGTCCAGTTTCGAATTTGTCAAGGCTTTCTTTGGCACTGTTCTCCATCTTTTCCATGAGTTCAAGGTCGCTCATCACCTCTACTAGCCGGTGTTCCAATTCGTCAAGGGATTCCTGTGACTTCTCATTTTTGTGGATATCCACACAGATATTGTAGAAATTGTTGCCCACGGCTTTTACGTTGGCCATCAAGGAATGCAAAAACTTGTCAATCAGAGAGTGGTTCTCGAAGTACATCATGAGATTTTTTTTACATTTGTTCATCACGGAATCCTGTAAAAGAATCATCACCTTCAACTCATGTAAGTAGTTGCCAACTTGGCTCTCCATTTCCTGGTCGCTCATGTCAAGGGTTCTTGAGCGCTGCTTCTCGTATTCTTGCATCTTTGCATCTGCCTCTTCAAATTCGACAGTCAAGTTGATATCTCTGATAGTAAGAAGGTGGTCATGTTCTGTTTCGTTTTCGCCGGTGTCATCTCTGATTTCCTCAATCTTGTTGTTCTGCTCAAGTGTAATTGCAAGCTTGATTCTAGCTAAGTAGCCATTTAATTTGCTTTCTATTTTGAGCTTGCGTACTGACCTCAAGTCAAAACCAAGGCATTTAAAGTCAATTCCCGCGCCACGGTGAAGTTGGGGGACTATGATCTTTTCCATTTCGAGCTCATCCCACAACTTTGACTGGGGTTCTCTGAGCCAACAATCATCGTCAAACCGTTCGTAATTCCAGAGCTTCTTCAAAATAGGCACTGGCTCGATAGTGTTCGAAATCTGAGTAGTTTTGACTTTCTTTACAATCTTCATTGGCTGTGTAGGCTCCAAAGTTTCCAAAAATTTAACTGGCTGTGTAGGCTCCAAAGTTTCCAGAGCTTTAACTGGCTGGGTAGGCTCCAATTTTGACACATCTTTAACTGGCTGACTGGGTTCCAATTTTTTCACGGGTTTCGAAGGCTGGATTTGTTCCAATTCTGTTCCGCTTTTCAAGACTTTTTTAACCTGTGTCTGATGCTTCATCACTACTTTTGCTTCCGCTTTTGGGCTGGATTTAGGCTGCTGTACCAACTCACATGCCTCTTCCACTGAGTAGCCCTGCAGCACCAATGCCATTACATCTGCTCCTGGATATCCAGCTGCATCGAGGATTTTCTGGATCAGCAACCGGTTTGCTGTGTCATCGGGATAGTCAATCAGAAACTTGTATTCGGGTTCATCTTCTTGGTTTGTGATGGGTGCGGGAACTTTATAGTCCTTCTGATGTTCCCGGCCTTCTGTGGTAGTGTGAGGATGGCTTTTTCTGTGTTGCACTTCCGCTTGTGCGCTTTTTTCCGCGCAGTGAGTAATTTCCAGGCCTTTTCCCAGTTTTTTGACCTTCTCTTTCGCGCTACTAGGAGTTTTCAAATGAGAAATTGAGTTTCTGGCTTCTCTCGCGTTTTCGGTCTCATTTTTGTCTGAGTAGTCATTTTTGGGACCAGTTTTTCTCCACGCATTAAATGCGCTCTCTTCACCATGGAAATTCTCGCAAATCAAATTTTGCTTTTTGATAGCTGGAAGTTTGGCCAACTCGAGATAATGCTGATTTTGCCGTAAATTCCACAGATCAGTGCAATGTGTGCCCTGTTTGTCTTCCGGATCTGTTTGTTCGTTGCGTTGTTTCGAGTAGTATCTCCAGTTTTTCTTTTCTCCTATTCCGCGTAACCTGGAGTGGTTGGGGTTCCTTTGCATCGCGTTTGGCTCTGTTGTGTGTGCCTCAATTGCTTTCACTAATGGGTGCGAAATGCTCAGGTGCAAATCGGGCTTCCTGCGCAAAAGGCAGTTTCTGACCCTCCGCATAGCGTGCAACCCGCGGCAGTATGCGCGCTTTGCAGATATACGACTCACCTCTGTATGCGCAACCGGGCACTCCTCCTGCTCGCAAACAGATTCTCTCATGCGATAGCACTCCTCGTGCATTTTCAATTCGCTCAATTGAGCCATTGCCTTTCCCAACCTCTTGCTGGTTTGGAATTTCATCTCGTGCTTGTTATTCTGCTTCCGCGCGGTTTTAGGCAATGGCTGCTCGGGGCGCTCATAGTCTTTGGGCTCCTGTTGTCCCACTTTAGGTGCACAGAAAGTTGGGCTCTTTAACAAAGACAATGGGCTGGACTGGAAAAAGGCTTTAAAGTAGGTCAAAGAGCTTTTCTCGTTGCTTCTAGTCAGGGGTTTGGCCTCTTCTGAAGCGGGTTTCAAAGTCACCTCGGGTTCCTTTTTGGCCAAAACCACCGCATCGGACTTTGGCTTTGCATCGGGCTTTGGCTTTGCTGAATACTTTGGGATATGAACAACAATCACCTTTTTGGGTTCTGCTGGCTTGTTGCTCACCGAGACTTCAGTTGGCACAGTAGCGTCCCGATGACGGGATTCCAAAGTAGTCATTGAATCTGGTGTTCCAGCATCCGATTCCACAATGGTGCTACTTTTGACCTCAGTGCCGAAGAGCTCCATAGCCATTTTGGCCAGGGCCAGCTTTTCTGCCTTTGCCTTCAAAGGAGGAAAAGTGGCAAAGTCGTAAGCCATTCGGACTTGATCTCACGCTATCCTGTAACAGTTCTATGATTAATAAATCGATTGCTTCAGTTACTCGTGAATTGTTTCCTTCAAACTTAAATATTACTTGAATCAGTAATCAAGTGGAAAGAAAAGGTAGTGATATAAGAACAAAAAGAGGAGCTCACAAACTAGTTCTAAAATGGAGGTTATCACGGAGGCCCACAGTCACAAACGCTTGATGCATGAACTTTCGGTGCACAAAATTCAATCGGCTCGTCTTGCAGCATTTAAATGCATGAATTTATAATTTATTAGCTCATGGCTCACCAACTGTTGATATGAGCGTTGAACTTAAGACCGTTGTTGCGTGATTCAAACAGTTCGAAACGCACATTCTTAACGTAAGGACTCTCAGATCACAAGACCTGAAATTGTAATCCGAAGAAATGGAATCTCGACGCACAAGCACATTCTACTTGTTTTCGATGCATGTACACTCAATGCATAAACACTCAATACTCTTAAGTCACAAACTCCGGCAGCTTTACTTGATTTATGGAGTTTATGCTATTTTAGATAAATTACACCTAATTCGAAACGGAGAGTTTCCATATTCATTCTTTGATTATTTGAGTACCCTTCAACAACTTGCATCTTCTCTAAAATTTTTGATAGTAATTGAGCTACCCACTTATTGTATTTATGAACTTGATAGAGATTATACCGTCTCTTTTTTGGGAGTTAAGTGAATTTTGTTGATGAATAAAAAATTCAATTTCTTACCTTTTTTACTGAGAGCTTTGAATATCTTCGATAAATTCTCCAACCTCAGGGCTAAATTTCGTGATATCGTGCTGAATCTAATGTAAACATTACAGCCACCTCTACTCTCTTTTTAATTGCAATTTCAATTCAG